>CM019150.1:32204044-32667230 GCA_009733165.1 Naja naja
CATCCTAACCAGAGGTGGGATTCAAATTTTTTTACTATCTGTTATGTATGTAGGTTTGAATGTTATTGGTTTATTTGAACTGTTCTTGTAAAATGTCAAATGGTATTGGTTTAAATAGTGCGGGAAGAAACCCTGCACTCCCATTGGCTGGCAGCTACGGCTGCAGGCTATAAGAGGCAGCCAGAAGCCAGGACGGGTCCATTCGAGCTGTAGTCACTTAATAAACTCTTTGCTGGAACTCCTCGCGCTGACTCTTCATGCAAACTTAACACTGGCGATGGATGGGATTTCCTGAAGAGAAGACGACGCCAAGAACAAGCAACTGAGCGAGATGGCTGCGCTGAACACCCCCAGCACCGCTCGATCCGGCGGAAGACTGGGAATCGTGCGGATCGCTTCCACATGTATCTGGAAGGGAACGACCTCGCCGCATCCCCGAGAGACGGAAGAGGGCGGTCTTTCACGCACTGCGTCCGCAGTCTTCAAAATGTAAGGCGCGAGGGAGCAGCAGAGCTGAAGGTAATGGAATGGCCCGATTTAGAGAAACTTTTAAGAGCCCATTACACAAGTATCGTGCCTCATTAAGAGACACGAATTTTACCGTCGGGATCAAGGGATAGCAGAATGTTAATGACTTCGGGCAAGTTTAAGGGACATTGGGGTGCTTGTGACTTTACCAACTTAGAAGAGGCCATGCGTGATCGGTTTGTTTTAGGCCTCAAAGATAAGGTCTTACAAAGCAAACTATTAATGAAACCTAAGATCACGCTTAAAGAGGCCATTGAAGAAGCTGTTTCAGCGGAAGCCACCAAGTCCTCAGCAGCGCCATGAAAAGATTAACAAGGCCTCAAGCCAGGCCTCAAGCCATTCTGATGGGAAAAATCCACAACAGCCCATTGCAACAAATAGACTCTGATTCTGATGGCAGTGAGGCAGAGGAGGGGATTTTAGACTCAGAATGGAGAAGAAGAGAAAAGACTCTGGAAAAACAGGCAAGGATTCTATTGCAGAGGCTGTGGGGGCCCCCACTGAATGCAAGTTCTTTGACTCCATTTGCCTACGCTAGAGAAACGGGTCACATAGCCAGAGTCTGCAAATCATCCAGAACTCCACCATTAGGAAAAAATTTCCTGATAAAGACTTTAAGCCCAACAATTTCCTTGAAAAATGGGGCGAAATTTAGAAGCAAATGGCAAGAATGAAACTCACCAAACAATCACTATTGGTCATTCTTCACCCTTAAAAAGCAGAAAAGTACATGAAGGTGTTTATTGAAGGAAGGCCTTGCCAAATGGAAGTGGACTCAGGCTCTTATTTATCTATGGTGTCATGGGACACTATCCACAGACTCTTTCCCAAAATTCAGAAGAAGCATTTCCAGAAGCAAGCACTGACTCTCAAAGACTACCAAGGGAACAAGATTCCAGTAGTTGGAGCAAGAGATTTCAACGCAGCAGTTTAAAGGCCACACCAAACGCTTGCCCCTGACCATCGTGGACAAGGATCGCCCAAGTTTGCTGGGACTTGAGTGGTTCAAGCCACTAGGCATCGAGGTGACTGGCATCAATCACGTGAGCAGCTCTGAATGGGAGGAGTCCTTGAAGTCTGAGTTTCCAGAGGTCTTCAGCGAAGGACTGGGCAAGTATATGGGGACCCCTATTGCTTTCAGCCTAGACCCCAAGGTGCCCCCAATTCGTTAAAGCCCAGGAGGGTTCCATTTGCTTTAAAGGAAAAATTGATGCACAATTAGATAAGCTCATTGCTCAAGGGTTTTAGAGCCTACTGACCACTCCAGATGGGAAACACCCATAGTCACACCAGTCAAGGCTGATGGGTCAGTGAGAATCTGTGGTGACTATAAGGGGACACTTAACCATGCGCTGCAGCAGAGCGCATACCCAGTACCAGTTGTGCATCATCTGCTCCATTCCCTTGGCAGGGGTACAGTATTTGCTAAACTGGACTTGGCTCAGGCATATCAACAATTAACAGTTGATGATGCCACTGCAGAGGCACAAACAATTGTGACTCATAGAGGTGCCTTCAAATGTAAAAGACTACAATTTGGAGTAAGCGTGGCACCTGGCATTTTTCAAAGCCTTATGGAAAGAATGTTGCAAGGACTGCCAGGGGTAGTGCCTTATTTTGATGATGTGTTAATCTCTGCTGAAAATGACACTCAGCTTCAAGAGAGACTCAGAGAAGTCCTTACCAGATTCAGAAAAGCGGGTTAAAAGTCAAGGAAGACAAATGTACACTCAAAACAGACAGAGTTGAGTTCCTGGGCTACATGATTGACAAGCATGGCATCCACCCTACTGATGCCAAGGTTAAAGCAATCAAGGAAGCCCCTAAACCTAGATGCAAGACAGATTTGCAAGCCTTCCTTGGACTTATTAACTTTTATCACATGTTTCTACCTCACAAAGCATCTATTGCTGAGCCTTTACATCGCCTGCTTGATAAGAAGGCTGTTTGGATCTGGGGAGGAAGGAACAGTCAGCATTTAACAGTATTAAGAGACTAATCACGTCTGATGCTGTGTTGATACAGTTCTCTGAGAATTTGCCTGTTGTTCTGACTTGTGATGCATCCCCTTTTGGAGTGGGGGTTTGAGTCACAGGCTTCCCAGTGGAAGGGAAGCCCCAATTGCATTTTACTCTCGCACTTTGTCCAAAGCAGAGAGGAATTATAGCCAACTGGACAAGGAGGCATTAGCAGTTGTTGCAGCTGTTAAGAAATTTCATGAATATCTGTATGGCAGGTCATTCACCATTGTTACAGATCACAAACCTTTATTAGGCATTGTGGCAGGAGACAAACCTACACCTAATATCCTGTCACCAAGAATGCTGAGATGGACTGAATTTCTTGCAGCCTATTCATACAAACTGATTCACAGGCCTGGCAAGGACATTGGACATGCTGATGCACTGAGTCGTTGCCCACTACCTTGCCACAAGGAGGACTTTGAACTTGAAACTCACACCTTTTTCCTGGAGACCGTTGCTAAGCTTCCAGTCCATGCTGCTGAGATTGCCAGAGAGACTGCCAAAGATGCTGTGTTGGCACCTGTTATGGGCTGGATTAAGAAAGGTTGGCCTCTTCAAGATCTACCTCACCTTGCCCAACCTTTTAAGTCCAGGCAAACTGAATTATCTGTATTAAGAGGATGTATTTTGTGGGGTAACAGGGTGGTTATTCCTGCAAAACTGCAAAGGGAGGTTTTGGAAATGTTACATGAGGGTCATCCTGGGATTGTAAGGATGAAAGGTTTGGCCAGGAGTTATGTATGGTGGCCAGGTATTGACAAAATGGTTGAAAACTGGGTAGCATCTTGTCCCAATTGCCAGGTAGTCAGGCCTGCTCCACCTCACGCCCCCACACAGGAATGGGAATGTCCTAGGGGCCCATGGTCTAGAATCCACATTGATTTTGCAGGCCCTACAAGAGGGCACACTTTTCTAGTTATAGTAGATGCATATTCCAAATGGCTAGAGGTAATTCCCATGACATCCACTACAACTGAGGCTGTCATCAAGCAGCTCAGAAAATTGTTTGTAACCCATGGGTTACCAGATGTCCTTGTTTCTGACAATGGCCCTCAATTCACATCTAACATTTTTGAATCCTTTCTAGCTCAACAGGGTATCAGACATGCCCTCACTGCCCCTGGGCACCCTTCGCCAATGGCGGGCTGAACGCATGGTACGCTTTACCAAAGAGAAGCTTCAGCAGCTGGGTCCTGGGGATATCACTGAGAAGCTTGAAAAACTTCTTAGTGTTCAACACATCACTCTAGCCCATCAAATAACTTGTCCCCAGCAGAGTTGTTGATGGGTAGGAAACTTAGGTCTTCCTTGACCGCCTTCATCCCACTTACGCACCCAACGCACCACTGGATTCCACTTCCAAAGTTCGTTCTTTTAGTGTGGGAGATTCTGTCTATGCTAGGAACCTTATAGGTGAACCTTTGTGGATTCCTGCTGAAATAACTCACATCACTGGCCCTCGTTCTTACAGGGTACAAACAGAGGATGGCCTCCTCTGGAGCAGGCACATTGACCAACTTAGATCCAGGTTCCCTCAGGAACATCGCCCCTGTCTCTCTCTGGGTCCCTCACCTGATGTCTCTTCTAGGGGAAGGGGGAACAGGAGGAAAATCAACAAACAGGAATCAACCCCACGTGTAACGAGCCATTACGACAGGAACCATCCCAAACCCTGTCACAATGCCATGATCCATCCTTAGAAGTGGAAGATTGCACATCACTACCTGACTTGGGTGCTGACATTGGAATGGAGATGGGTTGGGAGGAGAGACCAGATTCTAACAGTCTAACAGGGTCTCCTTTCACAGGAAGTCCACAGGAAGTCCCAACAGGAAATGTCAGCAGACGGGTGAGAACGTTAAAACTTCTGAACCACGAAGGTCTCAACGACACGTAAGAGCCCCACCTATTTAAAGGAATACATTAGATAGGTTGGGGTTTGGTATGGACTGAACCTAGTGGGGAGGGGTGTTATGTATGTAGGTTTGAATGTTATTGGTTTATTTGAACTGTTCTTGTAAAATGTCAAATGGTATTGGTTTAAATAGTGCGGGAAGAAACCCTGCACTCCCATTGGCTGGCAGCTATGGCTGCAGGCTATAAGAGGCAGCCGTAGCCAAGCCAGGACGGGTCCATTCGAGCTGTAGTCACTTAATAAACTCTTTGCTGGAACTCCTCGCGTCTGACTCTTCATGCAAACTTAACAGATTATATAAATTAACTCTCTCGCCAGCAAGTATTTTGTTTTGTTTTGATTTACTTATGAAAATGACAAGATGCAATTTGTGCAGCCTCCTTGATTCACTGGCTGCCTACAGTCTAAGGTATATTTTCACTCTGAAATATTTGAACCCTGTGAAGACTCAAGAATTGAGTATGATGATTGGTGGTTTTCTAAACTAGATAATATTTGTGTATGAACAAAATCAGGGCAGAATGTGTGTGAGAGGCATAGGACTAGCCATATACCAGGAACCAGCAATCTTTTCTATCATGTGAAAATTACACAATTTACCTAAGCCAAAATCTGGTGAGATCATGAAGTCTCACAAGATTGTAGAAATGTGCTGCAAGATTGTAAAAAAAATGGCAAGATTTTAGAACCTGACAAGATTTCAGCATTAAAAAATATGTTAGATGGGCACTGATAACTTTTAGATTTACAACGTATCATACCCCCCCACAATTTTTGGATCTTTGCTGTTAGACAGGTTTTATCTTATTGCTCTCCCTCTCCCTCTCCCTCTCCCTCTCTCCCTCCCTCCTTCCCTCCCTCCCTCCCTCTCCTTTTCCATCACCCTCTCCTTCTCTTCCCCCTCTCTCTTCCTCTTTTCCTATTCCAATTATCAACCAATTTGAAACAAATATCTTGTGAGTGTGATTTCACTATAACATAAATTATTCTGATTCAAGTTACAGCACTATAATACAATGCATTACATTTTGGAGAGTTTGATGTCCTATATTGTGGAAATCCAAAGTCTTCTTCCATCAATAAAGACATCATTGGAAATTGGTGCTTTACTATTTTTCTTTCTGAAACTCTAGATGTCAGAATGAAGGGTACAAAAATGCATATCTTCAAGGCTTGCTGAATCAGCCAACTCATATGAGTTGCCTCATGATCTCTGAAAGTCTGTATAAACAGCAACTAGGGATTATATTGGCAAACAAAGATGTTTGAATGCGATAAAGCACTCTGAAACCTGAAATTATTTAAACAAACCTTGGTCCCATTCACACCATGAACTAGGGAAACAATATTTATCAAGTGGCAAAGAACAGAATTGGCAGGTAAAAAAGGGTCTATGTGTGTGAAGAGATTTCTGCTTTGAAGTGAAATGATAAATGACAGATATGATTCCAACATTTTATCAGGCAACACAAGCACACATTATGGTAATGACTGCAAGGGTTAAAGGGTCTGAATTATTGGAAAGTATTGGAAGTATTAGATATGCTTAAGAAAATTTAAATAAAACCTAAACTAGAACATGCCATAACAATTCTATTTTGTCTACAGAATCCCAATTTTTGTCTCAGAGTCCTGAAAGCATCAACATTTATTTTAAATGTGTAAATTTCTAGCTGTTATCATCATGAAGAATATATCAAGCATATTCAGAGAATAAGTTTAATATTACATTGTATTTCATAGTGTAAGAAAGGGTCAACCAGGTTCCTGAAGAAACCTGTTTTTGTCCAAGAAGTTATAAAAGTTTAAAAAAAAAATAGAAAAAAAAGCCAGTCTCTGGCACAAAATGTATATAATGATAATAAGACATATAAGGAAGAAAAGAGGAATGTATGCTTCCTTCCCTCCCCCCCCTCCAATATAAGGGGAAGAATAAGAACATATAAAACATTGTCAACAAGGAGTAAGGAATATCCAGGAAAGTTTTAGAGTTTGTAGAGAAAATGAATAGATTATTTGCATCTTTCTTCATTCCAGAGAATGTAAGGAAGGTACCTGTATGATTTTTGCAAACAGGGCAGACCACTAAGGCAAATTGAAGCAATAAAGGATAAATTCATAGACATCTTGAAAGACTACAGTAACAAATCACTAGATATTATTGTCCTTCTAGCAAAAATATATAATTTGTTTCTCAAATTGGGCTCTCTGCCATGGGATTGGAAGACAGACAATGTAACACCATTTTTTAAAAAAGAGATCCAGATGAGAATATATGCCAATCCGTTCAACATCTCTTTTGGCCAAATTGGTAGAAATGGTAATCAAATAGATCATATGGTTTGGGTCCTTGGTCATTTGAGAGACCATCTGCCTGGTCTACATTGTTTCAGTTGGCATAATATGCTGCATGTTCCTATCCCTCTGAATTTAAAGGAAGATAGGCCGGAAATGTCCTTTTCTATTGCTGTCTCAATCTTGCGGAATAGATATCCCTCAAAGAAAGGATGGATACTCCCTGTTGACATTCAGGAGGAAACTCAAAACAACATTTTACCAGTCTCATAGATATTTACCTATTTAGGATAGCTGCTTTTATATTTTATTGGCTGGCTTATTTATTTATTTACTTCACTGCAATTGCACTTTTTATGTTTTTATTTGTTGTTATTTGTTGTGAGCCATTCAGAGTTAAATGACTGTAATAAGAAAACGAAAGGGAAATGGAGAGGGAGAGAGGGAGAAAGGGAGAGATTTAAAATAATATACTTCCAACACCAGTGTTTCTCAGCCTTGGCAACATTAATATGTATGGACTTCAACTCCCAGAATTTTTGTAGTTGCATTGTCTGGTGGGGAATTCTGGGAGTTGAAGTCCACATATCTTAAAGTTGCCAAGGTTGAGAAACATTGTCTGACACAATCTGTGATTAACCTGTGCTATTTGTTCCAATAATTTGGATAAGTTTAAAAGTGGATTGGATACATTCATGGAGGAATCAATTAATTGTGATACCCAGTGTTACCTCTGGATTGGAAGCTGCATGCAATGGATGATCAGGAAGAATGAAGGGGCTATTTCATCCCTGGGGGCATCCCAGAGACATCCTTCTTTTTACTATGAGAAATAAAATGTTGAACTAAGATTTGGCACAATTCAGTAGAGTTATTCTGACATTCTTATGTAAATTATTAAAAGTAATAAAACCATGAGCTAAGTGACTAGATATGGGAATGTATATATTTTAAGTGTATTATAATGTCTATACAATTAAGTGTATAATTTCCCACTTGAAATCTTTATCACTAGGAGTTTATTGTGAATAATTTGGAACTGTTTTATAGTATGGGGAGATGCAGTGTTTAATACATTTGCTTTTAATTGTCTAAGTTGGTCCTTAGTTGATTAGGTAGCAGATTTTTCTAAAACAATTTAAAATAAGTAGTTATAAAATGCAAGGGGCCATCAAGATGCCATCATTAAAATTTTTAAAAACTATTCCTTCTTATCTAGGAGAGAATACTAATTAGTCCATTATATAAAACCAAAACAAGCATTGCTTCTTGATTTAGAAATGTAGACAAATTTATTCCAGTGCACATTGTTACTTATGTATTATTTGTCACATTTCTAAAATGCTCAGTAATTGATGTTCTTTGTAATTTATTTATTTATTTATTTATTTATTTATTTATTTGGATTTATATGCCGCCCCATCTCCAGGGGGACTCGGGGCGGCTTACACAAAAACATATATACAATATATAAAACTTATTCCTAAATTTACCCAATCCAAATAATTATAAAATATTAAAATATCCTGATATTAAAATCCCCAACCCCGCTCAATCCAGGCCGGCCTGTGAAAATAGCCAAGTCTTTAGATCACGACAGAAGGAGCGCAGGTCAGGGGCCAGACGTAGCTCCAGGGGTAGCTGGTTCCAAAGGGTTGGCACCCCGACAGAGAAGGCCCTCCCCCGGGGGACCGCCAACCGACATTGTCTGGCCGATGGCACCCCCAGGAGGGCCTGCCCGTGGGAGCGTGCTGGGCGATTGGACCTCGATGCTGGTAGGAGGCGCTCCTGCAAGTACCCTGGACCCAAGCCATGCAGGGCTTTATAGGTTAACACCAGCACCTTGAATCTTACAAGGAGGGCAACTGGCAACCAATGCAGACCGCGCAGGAGGGGTGTCACATGGGAGAATCGGGCCGCTCCCATCACCGCCCATGTGGCCGCATTTTTGTACATGCATTTTGATAGACAATTTCAAATAGAAAAGAAAAGCTGTGTCAGGATAGAAAATACAGCTATGGGTGGAATCCACTTTTCCACTGTAGAACAGACGCTTCAAACTAAAATGAAACACATATGATTAAAGCTACAATGATACCTTGGTACTTGGTAGTTGCTTCTGGAAGACACCACAAGTACTAAAAATGATGAGTATCAAACACACCATGTGACTTATCCTGTAACCTTTTGCTTTGGCCAAGAAGGTCTTCTTGTCTGCCCCTTTTCTTATGTCAGTGACCTTCTCATCATGGCCGACTTGCTATTCGCCCTCTCCAAGCTTCCCCTTCTTCCTTTTGCAGTGATCTCCTTGGTATGGTTGACTCCTTGTGCATTCTCCATGGCCATTCTCCTTTTCCTATTGAGTGCATCAAGTACTAAATAAACAACAAGTACTGGAACAACATTTTCACATCATAATGCATCAAGTGTCAAATTTGATGAATTTTGAAGCAGTTGAGAACCACAGTATGAGGTTTAACCATATCCCTATTGTGGATTCCTCTTATTTTTGGCTGATGAGAAGGAGGGGATGTGGCCCTTTTCTGACCTAGTTTTTCTAATATATAAACTACTAAAACTTTTGACTGGGCAAAAATAGTGCATCATCTTTTTGAACTAAAGTACCTCAGATGGATGAACATACAAAATGTATCCAAAATTCAGGACTCCTCACTCGCAAGGAATGAAATTTGGGGATGTTGTGGCTGCTTCGTGTTATTGGCTACTGCTACATTGCTGGGCTGCTGCTGCTGCAGTGAGATGATCTTCATTTTCAACATTCTGTGACAGTTTCCCAGCCAGTCTCACAATCCTACTCTCCCTCTGTCACCTAGCAGCTGACACTTACCTGTCTGCTGAAAAGTGGAAAGGAAGGAGGGAGAAATAGGTAGGGAGGGATAAAAAGGGAGTGGGGAATCCCATAATTCCTTTTCTGGCCCATGCTCCATCCCGCAGACTCTAGTGCTATCCCCTGTACATCTTCCCTAACTTGCATAGTATCTCTTGCTTACCATCATGTACCCTCTTGACTTTCACCACCTTCCATAAAACTTCCCAGAGCATGCAGGATCTCCTGGGCACCTCCATGTACCCTTCCTGCCCCATCTCCCTACAACATGCCTACCTGCACGACACCTCTTACATACTATGAGTGAACTGTGGTGATGTAGTGGTAGAAAACAGTATTGCAGGTTAACTCTGCCCACTGCCAGGAATTTGATCCTGACTGACTCAAGGTTAACTCAGCTTTCCATTTTTCCAAGGTCAGTAAAATGAGGACCCAGATTGTTGGGGGCAATATGCTGACTCTGTAAACCACTTAGAGAGGACTGTAAAACACTCTGAACAGTATTTAAGTTTAAGTGCTATTGCCATATTCCTAAGCACCACAGGCACCCTTCCCTATCTGCATCCTCCACACACCCTCCCTCACATATTTCCAGTACCCCCATACATCCTTCTTGACCCATTCCCCCCTCAAAGGACCCAACCCTACCAACACAGAACCTCTTAATCTCTCTGTGACCCCAGTACACACTTATTTATTTATTTATTTATTTATTTATTTATTTATTTATTATTTGCACTTGTATGCCGCCCCATCTCCGAAGACTCGGAGCAGCTCACAGTTAAAATATGAAACAATAAATACTTAAAAAACTATTAAATTTAAATTACAAGTCCAAATATAATAAACTAAAACCGTTAAAATTATCACAACCCGGGGGGTGTGTGTCACAGCCCGGGTTGATCAAACAACCAAGTTTTTAACTCACGGCGAAAGGTGCAGAGGTCAGGGGCCAGGCGGAGCTCCAAAGGCAGTTGGTTCCAGAGGTCAGGGGCCGCAACAGAAACACTTCCTGATCCACATACTCCCCCTTGCACATCTCTACACAGCATCTTTTGCTCATGCTGACATACTCTTTCTGACCACGCAGCACCTCTCATGCACCCCCAGGTACAATTCCTGACATGCACATTATTCATTCCCTCAGTCCCTTCCCTACCCAGCAGCAACCACCGCAGATAACCGCCCAGCCGCCCTGTTTCGGGCTACCTGCTCTCTCCTTCGTACGGGGGAGGGGGCGGACCCATTGTGGGGAAGGGCTGAGGAATTTGGTCAAGATCTGTCGGACAAGATCGCTCAGATTCGGAGCGGATTGTCCTCCGATTTGCAGTGGTCTGAGGAACTGGGTACAAGTAGTCTGGCCAGTGTGATCTGGGATGAGTTCGATCCTGTTTCCGAGGATGAAGTGGACAGGACTATGCGGTGCCTGAGTTCCACCACATGTTTGTTGGACCCATGTCCTTCCTGGCTGGCTTATGCCTCCAGGGAGGCCACCTGTGGCTGGCTCCGGGCAGTTGTCAATGCTTCGTTGAGAGAGGGTGTTTTTCCTCCACCTTGAAGGAGGCGGTGGTGAGACCCCTCCTGAAGAAGCCTGCCCTGGACCTGACCGTGTTAGACAACTTTTGTCCAGTCTCCAACCTTCGCTTTTTGGCGAAGGTTGTTGAGAGTGTGGTGGCTCGGCAGTTTCCACTCTTCCTGGATGAAGTGGACTACCTGGATCCATACCAATCGGGCTTCAGACCCAGCTTCAGCACAGAGGCGTCATTGGTCGCGCTGATGGATGATTTCTGGAGGGTGCAGGACAGGGGTTTTTCCTCTGTCCTGGTCCTATTGGATCTCTCAGCAGCTTTTGATACCATCGACCATGGTATCCTTTTGCGATGCCTCGGGGGGGTTGGGAGTGGGGGGCACTGGCCTTCGGTGGTTCACCTCCTACCTCTCGGGGCGGTCACAATCGGTGTTGGCAGGGGGGCAGAGGTCGACCCCGAGGGTGTTCTCTTGTGGGGTCCCTCAGGGGTCGGTCCTCTCCCCTCTTTTATTTAACATCTACATGAAGCCGCTGGGTGAGATCATCTGTGGTTTCGGGGTGAGATTCCATCAGTATGCAGATGACACCCAGCTGTACATTTCCACCAGATCAGTGATGCCCTCTCCCTGATGACCCGGTGTTTGGATGCAGTACGGATTTGGATGAGCGGGAACACGCTTCGACTCAACCCGGCCAAGACTGAGTGGTTGTGCATACCGGCATCTTGGCCCAGTGAGGAACATCCATTTTTGACCATGGGGGAGAGGTGTTGCCCCCTGTGGATAGGGCGCGGAATCTGGGAGTCCTCCTGGATGTACGGCTCCAGTTGGAGGAGCAGGTGGAGGCCGTTGCCAGGGGGGCCTTTGCCCAGCTCCGCCTTGTTCGTCAGCTTCGCCCATTTCTGGACCGAGATGCCCTGCACACAGTCACCCACATCCTTGTTACCTCTAGACTCGACTACTGCAACACTCTCTATTTAGGACTGCCCTTGCATACCATCCGGAGATTGCAGTTGGTGCAGAATGCAGTGGCGCGGGTGGTGATGGGAGTTTCCCGATTCTCTTCTCGTGCGCGGCCTGCATTGGTTGCCGGTTGCACTCCGGGTGAGATTCAAGGTTTTGGTTTTAACATACAAAGTCCTTCACGACATGGGTCCTCAATACCTCAGGGAGCGACTCCTGCCGATATTGAGCGCCAACTGCCCTGTGCGAGCACGACTCCTTGGGGTCCCGTCGGCAAGTCAATGCCAGCCGGTGGTCCCCCGGCAATGAGCCTATTCTGTCGCGGCCCCTGACCTCTGGAACCAACTGCCCCTGGGGTTGCACCTGGCCCCTGACCTCTGCACCTTCCGCCATGATCTGAAGACCTGGTTGTTCGACCAATCCGGGCTGTGACCCCTCCCTGGGGGGGATGGGTTTTAAATTATTTTAATTATTGTAAATTTTAGTTTTGTAACTTTTTGGGCTTGTGAATTAGTTTAATCTCTTTTTAGTTATTTATTGTCGTTGTTTTTAGTTGTGAGCTGCCCCGAGTCTTCAGAGATGGGGCGGCATACAAGTCCAAATAATAAATAAATAAATAATAAATAAACCACTTATTTACCTGCTAGCCTTGGACTTGCGACTTCCTGCTGTTTCCCCACTGACATTCTGCCTGCAAACTTCCCACAAGCAATGCAAATGGGGATGGATGGATGGATGGATGGATGGATGGATGGATGGATGGGAGGGAGGGAGGGAGGGAGGGAGGGAGGAAGATTTTTGATGTTCCATGAAAGTTTCCACAATGGGGAAACTGGTAGACAATCAGAAATCACCCCTGCTTACACTGCATTTTTTGCCCATCTATGGCCATTCTATTTCTCAGTTTAGGAAATAAAATATCTCTGAAATGGTGACTCAACAGGGCATGAGTTGTCTAGTTCTTCTTACAGTGTAATATGCAGACATGGGACAGTACCTAAAGTGGACAGAATACAATGGAATAATTACAATTTGTCATTGCAGCCTATAATGGCATTCCTTGTTTTAAAACCCACAGTACATTGCTGATGCTTATTCAGTTTGCAATCAACTACTATTCTAAATTCTTATTCACAGGTTTCCATGGCAGTTACTTGTCACTGTTAAGTGCCATTCTGTTACTTTCAGTTCATTTCTCTAAAACTATCAAGATCACTCTGAATTTTATTTCTGTGTTCTAGGAGATGATCCCATCCATTTTTGTGTCATTGGTAAATTTAATAAAATTCCTTCCATCTGTTAATCAAAGCCATGATTAAAAATATTGAAGACCCCATGACTATTCCTTTTGATCTACTCTTGATATTGCTTTCCAACTTGATGGGAAACTATTAATGAGCCCCTTTGATTACAATTTTCAAACTAACTATGTATCCATTAAATTGTCATGACAGGCAGTTCAGACTTAGCTAGTTTGCTTATTAACATGTTCTGGGGTAGGGTTTAAATTACTGCAGTTGCAATGGAGTCAGTACAGCCAGTTCATACAGATGTACTACTGACGCTGTAAGTATTAATTTTACTCTAGTAAGATAATTCTTGGCAAATCCATGCTGAATTCTGATAATTACAATGTTTTCAAGCTGTTCACGGTTCAATATTTTATTATTTATTCTAGAATCTTTCTAGGTATTGATTGATATACAATTGATTGCCTGCAGGTTGTTGGCTTTTCTCCGTTATGAACATAGGAACAACATTTTCCATTCTCCAATATATCTGGCACCTCTCATGTTCTTCAGGATTTCTCAGAGATGATACATAAAGTTTCAACAAGAACATTGATTAGTTCTTTCAGTAACTTTCAATACTCTCCATATGGTCCTGGAAATAATATAAACTCAGTCAACATAAAGAGATATTCCCTGACTCTATTTCTACCAACCACAAATTTGAGTAAGCTTTACATAATGCTTGATAAACTGCAACACAATAGCAACAGCACTTAGACTTATATACCACTTTACAGTATATGCCACCCTCTCTAAGTGGTTTTACAGAGTCACAATATTGCCCCCAACAATCTGGGTCCTCATTTACCCACCTCAGAAGGATGGAAAGCTGTCAACCTGAGTCAAAATATAACTCCTTATCCTTTATCATCAGCTGAAATGTGTTTATTGCTGCTTCAGTTTTTGATCTTTTTCTTCTTCAAGGACTACTATGAGCTTGCATTTGCTGAAAATATATTCCAGCTTGTTTTGGAGCATGAAGATAAACTTGTGTACTTGTGTAAGTACTGGAGATCACAGATGCATTCTCCTCTCTATTCATCTTATTTTTTCTACTTAGGGCATAGATGCCATCACTATTTCATCTTGTTCAGTCCTCATCTCTCAGCTGAGCCAATATAAATTATTGACTGGCAGATAAGCATGGTAGGGTTGCTGCCTTAAATTTTTCCATATAATTCCCCTGGAAAATTCTTATTAGCTAAATCTGTTTAGTATGTGAATAGTGGGTATGCCCACAATTCCTCCCAAATACATTTTGAATCACTAAGAAAATATAAGAAAAATACCACCCTTCCCCCCATAAGTGTAAAAGTATATTTTTAGAAACCAGAAGAAACATATCAGTACAGTATTAACCAGGATATGAACAATGTGCATTTAATGTACTTATGCTCTGAAAAGTCTATAAATAAGACTTTTACAAATAAGAAATTTGTAAAAAGATAACAAAGCAATATGTAATATAAGCCACTGTCCAGTCCAATAATTTGGATCATTCTATTGATGTGGGCTGAAAAAAGATGCATTTGAGATAGCTGTTGTGAACAAATAATTAATTTCAGAATTTACAGCAAGCCCAGATGGCATTTTACTCCTTTAATCACTTTTGATTCATCAAATCTGTTTTGAGACTAATAATTCACATTGCTGAGGTCCAAATTCCTGCCACTTCTTCCAGTAACTATTTCTTGTGCTTCAAGTATTCTCATTTAGTCATCTGAAAGGATGCACATTTATAATGCATTGAGCCCAAATAATATGAAGAATATGTTTATTAGGCATTTTGACATCTACATATTGCTTTTTATACCCAGAAGACTGCCAGGCAAATCAAATTTGTATGTCTCTTCTCATTTGTATTGCAGCTAAGTACAGAATATCAAAATTATGATCAGTGATAGAACTCCAAAAATACTTCCTCATGAACAAACAGGGGTGATGTTAGTCTGTCAGATGTCATTCAAAAAACATCATTTCCAGAAACTACTTGACATATCTCCAACTCTTAAACCCATTTGGAATATTTTTCCTTAATGTATGCTTCTAACCTATTGCAAAAGCGGAATTGCCAGTTGATTAAAGTAAACAAAGACTGACTTTCTCTTCTGATTTTACCACCACCCATAATTTTAAGAACAATGTGATGTACAGAAATTAACAGCAAAAAAACTTTTTAAGGTTGAAAATAAGTTGAACCGCTAATTCTACAAATTAAAGTACTGTAAAATTACAGGTACACTGCAAAGTTGGCAATCCAAACTACAAAAGTCAATCAAATATAACAAAGAAATATATCAAAACTCTGTCATTAGTTAACTTCCCCAACCCATTTTGTTATTTATAAATTTATATATATTCTGGTGTTCTGCTGAGTGTTGGCCACAGTCTTGAATGAGCAAAGTTTTCAGTTCTATGGGAATGAAAAGGACAGTTTCACTGCTTGCATTAGTTCATGGAGTTTGAATCTTCTAAAACTCATAGCCAGGTGGTCTCTGCTAAGCTTCATGCTTTATAAGATATGCAACAAGCAGACTGAATAAAAGTCTGAATATGTAGAGAAATTTAGGTCTGGCCTTGAGAAAGAAGTGAGAGAGATAAAAGAATGTTCAGCCCTGAGAAAGTAAAAAGCATGAGAAATAGACTGGAACGTTTCTGCCTTGACCTTGTGCTTGGACAGAGTTTCAAAACTCTTTTAATGTGCCCTGCAGCAATAAAGTAAGTTGAAAGACTGATTGAATTAGGTTGCCATTTCTAGGAGATGAAGGAAAAAGTGACAATCAAATAAGAATGGCATTGAGGATGAAGGGCTGTTGGTGTTTACTGACAGAAATTCTTTCAATTGTAGAAGTATTTCTGCCAAGTATAATTCAGAATCTGTCAACTCATGAAAACAGCTGTGTCTTTTTCATGGTTTTTATCAGAAGCTTGGGGAAAAAAGATATAGGTGCTTTAAAGAGGTGTTGCACTTATACACTCTTGTTTCAAAACACCACTTCTGAATCCTTTTTTCAAACCTGCATAGTAGCCAATGTCACAATAAAAAAATGGAGTAAATTTTCTGCCAGATATTTATTTTATTAAAATCCTTGTTTCATGTTAATTCCTCCAATCCTTTGAGATGGTTTTCTAGTGCTCCCCAAGCTTTCACTTCATAAGTGATCAAAATTGAATAAGTTGCAATAATTGCTTCTTGTTTATCTCTTATAATTACCACCAAGAGACTAAATATGAAGCTGTTGGATCCTGAACACATATTTTTACTAAATATGTTTAAGTCAACAAGCCATGGTTTGTATAGTGGTCTTCTGATATACTCCATAATGAGCTTAGAAGCTGATTCAGAGAGATACTTGTTTTTAGGTATAAAAATTCAGTGAAGGCAAGCATCAAAGCAGCATCATAGATACAAAAGTCCATGGATCATGCATGTTTAAGAACTATAAATAGATTGTGGACAAGGCAAGGGAGAAGCCCTATAGACTGATGAGCATAGAACATGAATGTGTAAATTTGTATGAGATCCAGACCCCTGTGTGTGTGTGTGTGAAAGAGACAAGAGAGAGAAAGAGAGAGAGCGGGAGGGAGGGAGGGAGAGACAGACAGACAGAGACAGACAGAGTCAAACAGAGAGAGACAGAGACTGAGAGAGAGGGGAGGAAGGGAGAGATTATGATATATTTAGATATGAAAATTTCTATTGGTTTCTGCCTTCCTCATGTTCTATCATATATTGCAAAACCCATTCCTTTTTTGCCTCCTTGTTTTGTGTATCAAACCTTCTCTGGCCCCTTATATTTTGGCCATAGGTGTTGACCTTAGAATTCTGAAAACTATCTACTTACTTTGTGAATTACTTTGAATTTACACTGGGAGATAATCTTCCTCTTTTGATTTGTCTCTAATTCCCCAATCATTACTGTGCCTTTTGACTGATGTCCTCATTGGAAATGATATTTCTGTTTGTTTGTGGAGGTTTTGGCTTTGCTGTCCGCTTGTTTCACAGCAGAGGAAGGCCAAGAAATTTCTCCAGGGGCTTTAGAGACTTAGATAAAGAGTAACTGTTATTTTTTATTCACAAGGAAGCTAAAGGAGAAAGCTGAAGAGGAAAGAAACACTACCAGAGTCATATTTTTATCACAAAACACTCTGATAAAAAGCTAACATGTACTTTCCTTGTATAGAATCTTTGCTGGTCTGGGGCTAGAAGTAAGTAAGAAAGTATAAACTCAATAAAGTGGTATCTTGGTACTCAACTGCTCTGAAACTCATTGAATTTGATACTCAATGCTTTTTGACTTGAAAATTTTATCCCGGTACTCATTGTTTGTTTGGTGCTCAATGCACAAGATAGAACTTGTTGGTGTTGGCTGCCTTGTTACATTATTCCTTATGGAAAAAAATCTTTGGTATCATTATTTTTGGCACACATTACATCTCCTGAAACCAATTATGATAAGTATTGAAGTGTCAATGTATAGTATAGATTTATTTGAGATCTTGGCTATGCTTGGCTATATTTGCAATTATTATTTTTTCCTAAAAAAGGCAAGGAAAGATAATACTAAATGTTTCTTTATTCAATCAGCCTAATAGAAAGCCAATTCACACCAGAAAGAGTGCAGTAGAGTGTAGAGCTAAATAAAATGAAATAGGGCTGGGGAAATGTCAGATTAATAGGCTTATATAAATGAGCTAAGTAGAAAATGAAGAGTGAAAAGACCAGCATTCACTCAGTGTTTGGCAATCAACTATCATTTATATTGACTAGTAAATATTTACTATAGATTCATTTGCATGGTTAATGCATGCATACAATTAACCTATTTGAAGAAAAGTTGTTATGCTATAGATAATTTATCTATAAAATAAAATATGACTTGATGGGCTCCATAAACTGAATATTTATGCATATTAATGTACTACTATGTAAGGAATTGCTGATTAACAAATGTGTATCAAGAGAATACATTCCTTGTTAATTAAATGACATTTAACAGTAAAAGATAATCAGACTCAGAGAAATGATACATGTTTGATATTCTGCTGCCATTAGTAAAGTCAGATGTGACCCCACAGATTCCACAGCTTCCAGGAGTGAGAACTAGAAAGAATCACATAGGCAAAGCATCAGTGGCATTCAAAATTTGACAAAGAACAGAAATAAAAATTGATCTATTCCATATCCACATAGATTTGTGATGAGCTTGTTTATCCTCAGGCTACTGTCAAACTCAGACAAATGGTACATGATGGAGGATGTAAATATCCTGTCAGAAGAAAAAAATAATAATTTGTAAGGATTTGGAAAGTGTTATATTTAGGCAAGAAGAATCTGAGTGCAAATCATCTTCATTCTAAAGCTCTGGTGAGATCTTTCGTGGGCCATTTTTCAATAGCCCAACTTGCTGCCTAAGATTCAAACTGCTTTCAAATCAAACTTAACTCCTAGTGATATCTGGACACATCCATGCATGTTTCTTGGGAAATGTGTGGAAGTGATTTGTCACTGCCTTTTATGGGATTTTTTTTACTTTCCAATTTAGCCCTTTCTAACCCATTCAAGAATTAACCACACTCTGCTTAACTTTCATCCAAGAGAAAGTGATTATGAGGATGAAATAGGATAATTATACATGATACCATAAAAACCTTGGAAAAATAATGAAACAAACTTTTAAACCAATAAAAATGCTTGCATTTTTTAGTAGGTGGAAATTAAATATTTGATTGCTTGATTTTAGTAAGTTGTTGAAACATGGGAGGCAGGAACATTTCTATCAGGGTTAGAGATCTGGTCTGTTGTCTCAAAACTCTTCAAAAATGTTATTTGCCATTGAAGATCTCAATAAATTGTTCTGTTTGTCTCTTTTCATGTATCTTGTCTTCATTCATGAGGACTACAAATTTGTAAAGATGGTGTCTCTTAGAAATCTTAGGCTTCATTGTAAAATGTATTGAAAGATGTGTAGTTAGATTAGGCTTTAAGGGTATAGAAAAAAAGCTGTGATACAACTGAAATTAATGGAAACAAACAGAAACAAAATGTATAATGTTTCTGGCTGAGACTATTGTTTTAGTCAGTTTTATAAATAGTTTTAATTAAAGCATTAGGTGTCTGTAGTGCAGACCTGTAAACAAAAATCAGCCTCTGTACTGTAATATATCTCTGATTACTGGGAACATGGACAATCTACTACTGTACTTCTAGGACAGTGTTTTCAACCATGGTAATAAATATGGACTGCAAATTCCAAAAATCCAGAAATTCACAGCCAGCCTTGAGGAATTCCCTCCCACACATTTTCAAGCTGCCAAGGTTGAGAAACGCTGCTCTGAGGGTTCTTCTAAATATGACTTGACTGGAGTCAACATAGTATAAGCCAATATATCAGTTTGGTGATCTTTCAAGAATTATTTTCAGAACATTATAGTTTAAAGCAAAACCGTCAATGTCAATTTCTATTATTTTTCATCTCTTAAAGCTGGCCCTTTTTCTACTGCCCTCTGCTTGTAGTGAATTATAATTCCCATCAGTCCAAGAAAACCTGTAACAAGTGGAGCTCCTAAAGAAAATGATACAGGATCTATCTATGCATCTCAATAACAATGGCAAAAACAAAAACAATCCCACATTGTTGTCTTAATGTATTACAGCTTGTTAACATCCTCACCATCCTGTTTTCAACTGTCACTTCATTTCTCACAGTGATCTTTCCATTATTTTAAGCTTTTTCAGGATAGACAGCAATACAGGACTCAGGTGTCAGTTGCTACTGAACAATTATTGGCCCATCTTCTTGCACTTAGTGGAAACCTTCAGATAAGAAACCTCTTGGATATTATTTGAGAACATATGCTCATCAAAGGAATGTATCTGTTTCTTTGGGAAATGTATCTTTTGTATAACTGGAGATATAGAAAATGAGGCTAAAACATATGAAGAACAGTTGTAGGAATTGGGTATGTCCAGTAGTGGGATTCAATTTTTTTTACTACATGTTCTGTGGGGGTGGCTTGATGGGTGTGGCAGGGGAAGGATACTGTAAAATCTCCCGTCAGAGGTGGTATTTGCAGATTCTCTGAACTACTCAAAGTTTCCGCTACTGGTTCTCCAGAACTGGTCAGAACCTGCTGAATACCATCTCTGGATATGTCTACTTTAATGAAAAGAAGGATTAGGTGTGACCTGATACAGTGTTCCAATATCTAAGGGGCTGCCACAAAGAAGAGGGCAGGGGGGTCAACCTATTTCCCAAGGCACCTGAAGGCAGGACAAAGAGCAATGGTTGGAAACTAATCAAGGAGAGAAGTAACCTAGAACTAAGGAGAAATTTCCTGACAGAACAATTAATCAGTGGAACAGCTTGCTTTCAGAAGTTGTGAATGCTTCAACACTGGATGCTTTTAAGAAGAGATTGAACAACCATTTATCTGAAATGATATAGAGTTTCCTACTAGAAGAACTCCAATGACCCTTCCAATTTTGATATTCTGTGAAAAGTAAACAGTTCTTATTAGTAAATTAGATCAGGAAAGCTCTGTTTTTCCATTCCATGGATTTCTGTACCATCTTTCACCCAGTATCTATTTGCTGAAAGGAATACAGAGAAATATTTATACTTCAGATTATATGTGGTGAGTATATCATGAGTGATATATTTCCTGCTGGGCATATTTGTAACTGTCAGACATGAAGGAAAGGTAGAGGAGAGAGCAGAAAAACAGAAGAAAAATGTTTTGTTTTCATTGTTTTAGGTTTGTGATTGAGAAATGCTATGTCTTTTCAGGTAGACAAACACAACTTCCTTGAGCATTCTTCCATCTGGACAAAGTAAGCTGTAAACCACCTCTGATGAGTGATACTTTTGTGGAAAAGGAAAAACATAATATAAAGGAAATGGAAAGAAAAGGCATTTTGGTGGCAGCAACAGCCTCCTTTGCTATGTCAGGATGACCTCCTTAGCATGCCCATGACTGACAACCATAAAGTGCCGTTTCTTGCTCTTTTTTTGTGAAAAGAGGCATACATGTTATGTCCTGCAAAACTGCACAACCAGCAACTTGGCAAAAATTATTAAATTCAAAATAATAACCGCTCTTGTGATTAATGTGCCCTCTGAACAGTTCCTCTTCTCTTTTTAATCTGTCTCTGCTTTGTACTGATGTTCCTCATTTGAAGCAAATCTCTCGGGCCTGAAGGATATTTGGAAACAGCTGATGAGGCCTATAATGAGGATTTCAATCTTTAAGTCTCTGATCTGAAATTAGACATATGTCCTGGTGTGTTGACATTAATTCGCCCTGTTGTAGCTGCTAAAGGTTTTTTCCTGGAGTCTTTTAATAGAATTGCAGGGGAGATAGCTGGTCTGTTGAAACAGGAACTGGCAAGAGGGAGAGGAAGAGTTTGCTGAGAAAGCATTATTCCAAAGGTTAATTTAAAACTGCTTCACTTGTCAAAGCTTTTCTGTTTTGATGCTTCCAGCCTTGATATTGCAAATATATTACTATACAGTGGGAAAATGGATTAGGCCATGGTTCTTTTTTTCTGCTAGTGATAAGGCATGTTCCAATATAATGTTACTTACAGAAGAAATATAATTTGATGGTGAGGTATAACCATACTCATCAAGAGGATTCCACTTTCTTTCCTTCTACTCTTAAGATTCAAGGTGACCTCATATAAAAACACTTTTTTGACTTTTTAAGTAGAATAACTCAAATAAATGGGCTCTTTAAACTAGAAATATTTTTAAGAGCACCAATTCACCATCTGAAAACAAGCAGGTGAAAAGAGCATAGTCTAAGCCAGTGTTTCACTATCTCAGCAACTTTAACTTCAACTCCCAGAATTCCCCAGTCAACCAGAGTTGAAGTTCACATATCTTAAAGTTGCTGAGGTTGTGAAGTACCGATCTAAGTCCTGCCTGAATTTAAAATACCTGGAATTTTTTGAAAGACTGCAAAAATGCAATAAGGTTTATCTGGCTGGATGGAAGGAAATCAAATGAAGTGTGAGGTTTAGGCACTTAAGTTATTATTATTCTTTATCATTAAAATAAAAGCAATAACATTTAACTCAGATGCTTTTCAATGTGTTTATGGCCATTCTAGAATAAAATGAGCAGTTTATACAAGGCTGAATTAAACTATGCTGAGTGCTTAAACTATATGATGCTTGAAGCTCCATAATATTTAAAAAATTCTGATAAATGAATACTAAGAATGGAAAGTATAAAGGCTGTTTTTAATACGTGTACTGTATTAAATATACATATAGTGTGTTATATACTTGGTAAGGTATGGTGAAAAGTTAAGAATCTAAAAGAATATTTGACAGCTTGTAAGCTGCAAAGACAGACACAGCTACAGAGACAGGACTCCTCCACATTTTACTACACATGGTAGAAAAATTCCTGCTCATCATTTATGGAGGATGTGTCCTCACAATGGAACCTCCAACTCATGAGAAGCTGAGGCACTGAAGGCACACCAAGATGTTCAAGCATGAAAATGAATCCCTCCCACCATCTGAATAATCTGTGGCTCATGGAGCAGGAGGAAGTTTAAGATGATCCAGTAAGATAAAACTATGTGATTGACTGTATGTGACCAGGTAGATCTGCTTTGGGTATCTCCTTCCATCTAGTCTCTAGGTTCATTGCCTACTTTGGACTACCATTCTGGATGCAAAGAACGGATATTAGAGCCATGAAACCACTTATTTTTTCTTTTCTTTTAAAATAGGTTAGCTAATTACTTAAAGTAAGAAGTCTAGAAACTGGTAAGCCCATTCTTAGCTTAGGAAAATGATTCAATCAGAAAGGAGCTGGAAGGGAACTTGGAGGTCTTCTAGTCCAACCTCCTGCTCAGGAAGGGAGACCTTATTCAATTTCAGACAGATAGCTGTCCAGTCTTTTCTTAAAAACGCACAGTGATGAAGCACCCACAACTTCTAAAGGCAAGCTGTTCCACTGGGCAATTCTCACTGTTAGGAAATTTCTCCTCAAATCCAGCTTGCTTTTCTCCTTGATTAATTTCCATCCATTGTTTTTTGTCTTGCCTTCTGCTGCTTTGGAAAATAAGTTGATCCCCATTTCTTTGTGGTGGCCCCTCAAATTCTGGAATACTGCTATCATGTCTCTCTCTAGTCCTTCTTTTCACTAGTCTAGCCATACCCAATTCCTTCAACCATTCTTCATATGTTTTTGTCTCCATTTTTGGAGTACAGTTTTGTGTTTCAGTAGACCTGTGACAGGGATTTTCTTCAACAGTGCCTATTGCTCTTAGGAGAACATTAGCATTCCCTTTTTCACAGAATGGTCTTTTCAATGTTTGTTCCTTCATAAAGTGGAGGAAACCAGGTATCAGCATTATTCAATATAAAGGCAGACTCTCTTTTTCTCCCACTTTTTTGGAATTATAAGAGTTATATGTATGTTGTGACCTGATACAAAAGTCAGCAAAGTGATTTCTCGAACTACAGTTCTTCAACAATACTTACGTAACAACTTGATCTTCAACAATCAAATCTGGAGTATCATAAGATGGTAGCAAGGAGATGGAAAGAATGTTAACTCTGTTGCCACCTAGTGGTTTTCTGGTTGATAGATCAGTATCATTTTATAGAAATTAGTGGAGGTATCAGAGAACACATCACTACAAATATGTCTTTCATACACAGCTCAAAAACCTTTCCTGAACTTTTGGCTCTAAGAATACAGCACTTCCATCTGAGCTGCACAAGTCTAAGTGCTAGAGCCCACTGTAACTACATAGCCAAAAAGGCATTAAGAGTTGTTAACCTAATCCTACATAGTTTTTTCTCTGGTAATATCACACTACTAACTAGAGCATACAAAACATTTGCTAGACCAATACTTGAATATAGCTCACCAGTCTGGAACCCACATTACGTATCTGATATTAACACAGTAGAGAAAGTCCAGAAGTATTTCACAAGAAGAGTTCTCCACTCCTCTACTCATTGCAGAATACCTTATGCCACCAGACTTGAGGTTCTAGACCTAGAAAACCTATAACTACGCTGTCTTTGGTCTGATCAAATATAGTATATAAAATCATACATTGCAATGTCCTACCTGTCAATGAATACTTCAGCTTCAACCATAACAATACAAGAGCACACAATAGATACAAACTCATGGTTAACCACATCAAACTTGATTGCAGGAAACACGACTTTCAGCAACAGAGTGGTCAATGTCTGGAATACTCTACCTGACTCTGTGGTTTCTTCCCCAAACCCCAAAAACTTTAACCTTAGACTGTCTACTATTCACCTCACCCCTTTCCTAAGAGGTCTGTAGGGGGTGTGCATAAGCGCACCAAAATGCCTACCGTCCCTGTCCTATTGTTTCTTTTATTTTCTTATATGTATCCATGTATTTATAACTATGTTAATACTTATACCTATTATCTTGTAAGCAATTGACTAATCAAATAAATTAAATAAATAAAATAAATTGGGACACTCAAAAAAAAAATCTAGATGACTTGCAATTAAAAGAGACCAAGCTTTTGCTGCCATCTACTGGTTATTAGATTGATGCTGAAAGTCTTTAGAACTTAGAATAATAG
Organism: Naja naja; assembly: GCA_009733165.1. Classification (NCBI taxonomy): domain Eukaryota; kingdom Metazoa; phylum Chordata; class Lepidosauria; order Squamata; family Elapidae; genus Naja; species Naja naja. The sequence goes on from CM019150.1 coordinate 32,229,038, forward strand.
AAAAGATACTGATTGTATGGAACATACAAGCACCACATTGGCACGCATTTTGTATGGCAATTGTGGGTAGTTTTGTTTTGTACTTGGTGATGTTTGAATTTCTGTCTGGGAAAACGAGCATATCGCTGGCTTATAAATGCCATGAGGAGTAGTAGTTTCTGTACGGACATCATCAGAACCTTGTCCCTTTCCAGTTATGCATTAAGGGCAAGCTGTGTGTTAGTGTGATTTATGCTGACACGACTTCTTGTCAGTAGGATATGGACAACCTTGCAAAGCAAATGCATGGATGGACACCCCCCACACACAATGAACAATCAATGTAGCCAGAGTCATGACTGTTACTCAGACCTCCTAGCCCCTCACTCTCATAGGGAAAAAAAAAGCTTTGGTCTTTTGAAATTAGAAGCAGAACTCTGGGGAATGTCAAGGGCCTTGGTGGTGCAGGCTGCTAAATGCCTAGCACTTAAGTTCCAGCTGCCTGCAATTATTGTAGGCTCGAATCCCACCAGGCCCAAGGTTGACTCAGCCTTCCATCCTCTCAGGGTAGGTAAATTGAGGACCCAAGATTGTTGGGTGCAATAATCTGACTTTGTAAAAATGCCGCTTAGTAATAAGCAGGCATATACAATGGAATGAAGGCTATTGCTGAGCACATTGGGTTGTATCCCAAAAATTGTATGAGTCTTTGGAGAAGGGCGGCATATAAATCTAATTTAAAAAAAATAAGGCATTGTTCTGCCTGACTTGTGAGGGGGTTACCCTGTCCCCAATAACTCTGAGAAAATTCAAGATTTACCCCTATATCATGCCCCTGGTGGAGACTGTCTCTGAGGGAGAGGAGGAACAGCCAACAGGGAGTGGAAGTGTGGCTCAGGAGGTTGTGGAAGAGGCTGGGGAAGGGCAGAGGCCGGCTGGGCAGTCAAAGGAGGACCCAGTCCTATCCCCTCTCCATCCTAGGGCATGCAGGGAGGAGAGGATAAGGGAGAGATGTGGTCTGCTTGGGAGGAGAGGGCTTTGATCTTCTTCATGGGCTGCAGCTGTGACAACTGGATAAGAGGACGGACATGCATATGGATGAATGCTGGAAACAAAGCATGGAAATATCTCTAGTTTATGGTTCCTTTCTGAGTTTGGCATTCTTCCCAGTGTGTGTTCTGTTATTTGTGGACGTCCTCCAGCCCTTATCTTGCCTTTTTTCCTCCTTCTTGTAACTGTTTGTGTGGGAGTTTTTTGACTTCCATCAAGGATATTTGGAGCTTGGAAGCAAAGTGAAGAATAAAAGAGGCTTCACTGAGTTTTTGTGACTGTGTTTATTTTGTATCCCCACCCTGGGTCATCACACCCTAGAGGCCAGTGAAGATTGAGGGAAGAAAAATATTTAATTATTTACTTAGATTTAAGGGACAGTTGACTCCAGACAACTCTGAATGGCTTATATTAAAGTAAGAAAATACACATACAAACACGAAGGAAAAAAAAAAGAACTGTGCACATCCAGGAAACACTTGGTAAAACAAAAACAACCAACAGGCTTGATGTGCAGGACTTTCCTTTGGGATTCAGCTTATCTTTAAAAAAAACAGGCAAATGCTTTAGGCAGAAGCTGTGTTAAATCTTATTTTGTTGTTTGTGTTTAAGTCCAATATTCATCTTTTTTATACACTTAGTAGTGGTTATGTGTTTTACAACAGCCTTGAGTCATGTATCAAGCACCTTCCAGAAGGTCAAGAATTTTCCTCTTTAAAAATCTTCTGATAACAGCAATAACAACATAATCAGAGACAGAGAAATATAATTAATGCAATATTATATTTGTAGCAATACATTATCAGATGATTTTTTTTAAAAAAATCACAATTTAAAATATTTTCTTTTGTTGTTTTGGGAAAGCCAGATCTGTGATAGTATTGTCAATAAAGAGGCTTTAAACTTTAAACTTTCTATGCACATTGTGCTTAGTGAAAAAACCCTTTCTGGTAGTATTGTCTAAAGTTCATATCTGATCTATTTCAGAAATGAAAATCAACTGAACTAAACTGATCATTAAAGGTAGACACAAAAGTATCACAATACCAATCCTACTTTTGGAAGAGTTAGTTTAATTTTACCTTTGATGACAACTTGATTCTGATGGAATAAATGCCCTTATTTGGATCATGTTGTGTTTTATAACCATAGAAATGGGCATATCCCCAGCAAGATTAATATTTATCAGAATGTTATTTTGTTGAAGTTCTATACTTCCATCCCATCAATTGATTTTCTATGGTATCTGAATAATTTCAAATTAAAAAGGAAGGAGGGAAGGAGAAAGGAAGGAAAGAAGGAAGAAGAAACTGTTGTACAAATTGGTTTTAGCTACACCAAACACAGGTAACAAAGGACTTCATTCAAAAGTTCTCCCTTGGAGAAACCCTTCTATCAGTAATAGCATCCTTGGCTTACTTTTTATTTATTTTAAAAACATTAATTACTCTTTTCCTTTTATTCACACTTTCGTACTCTTCATGAGGTAGATTAACTTTCAACTGAATGACATCAAAACGCTATTGAGTTTCTTTCAGGAAATGAGAGAATGATGTTCACATATCTCAGGGCTGTATATAGATTCTGTAGAGTCTTGCTGATCTTCTGGAATTGACCTAATGTCAGGGTTCCAAGTAATAGATCCATGGCAAGCAAAACTCCAAGGTGGGTGGCTTCCTCAAAGAATAATTTTACTGGAAATATCATATTGGCACATATCTGGTGAATACTGACTCTGAAGGGTCCCATGGTTTTCACCTAATTAAAAGTAAAAGGTTTTCCCTCAACCCCCAACCATCAGTCACATGGTCCAATCAAGGCACTGTCTGGTGACATCACTCCTCCTTCCTCCAACTAGGTGTGATAATATCCTTGGTTCCCAAGAGAAAGTATTTTATTTTGCCTACACAACCCCAGCTATCTCTAATCCTCCCTCCCTATCCCTCAGCTCCAGTGTGGCAGCACTAAAGTTCCAAGCTAGCTTCAGCCACGCCAGCTTCAGGGTTGACATCTAACAAATGACTTTAGCATAAACACAAACTCTAACTCCTGCATTTAGTCCTGAAGAATGTCAGCCTATTTTCTTGTGTCACATTTTTCACTGCCAGGAGTCTGAATATGAGTAAGAATTTTAATAATCAAATTCTTCTTAGCTATCATTTAAGGGGTCTTTGCTTATTGTTCTCCTTAGTATAAGAGAGATGTTTTGGTACTATGCAATTCAGCTCCCAAAAATATTTGAATACTACTTAGCATTTTGTAGAGACAAATAAAAATGTGTATTTTGTTGTATAACAGCAAAATAAATTACTGCATCTAGGATGTCATCAACCAAAGCATGCCCGGCAAAATATAGTAAATGTCTAACGCATGAAAAATGAATGAATGTGTGTATTTCCCCCATTTTTTTGCTGCATGCCTTTATAGCTTAGTATGCTAGTAGCACTATCATATAACCATACTGCACTTACTGGAGTCAATTTTATATTCCTTATATAGATAAATCATTGGTCATATTTTCACTACTAGGCTTTTCTAATTCAAGGAAAGTATTCAAAGACCAAATTGTCTGCAAGAGATATTATTACAAGAGTAGTCAGCTGATCTACATGAGAAAAATCTGGTGCAGAGTCAACAAATGGAAGTATCCTACTTCCCTCAAATTCTGCAAAACTGATTATCTTGCTTTTTAACATAACTGGAATTAGTTCTTCACAGCATGTCTTGGATTAATTGTAAATCAGTCCAGTTGCAATGACAACTTCAGACAACTTCCAGACAACTCTCTACCTGGATGATTGAAAATCTTCATCGACACTGAGGACCTGTGGTTTTCACTATAAGACCTTTCTATGAACCTACTTTTGTTGATGTGTTCCCTCCTTAACCGGGGGGAGGACCCTCTGCAGGGACGTGCCGAGGAGTTTAGTCAACATCTGATGGACAAGATCGCTCAGATTCAGACAGGCTTGGACTCCAACTGGACAGAGTCCGATGGGAATATGATGGCTGGTCTTAGTAATATTATCTGGGAGGAGTTTGACTCTGTGACTCCAAATGAGGTGGACAGAATCATGGGGAGGCTGAGTGATACCATGTGTTTGTTGGACCCGTGCCCCACCTGGCTGGTGTATGCCACCCAGGCAGTTATAAATGCTTCTTTGAGTGAGGGTTCCTTTCCTTCCGCCTTGAAGGAGGCGGTGGTGAGGCCCCTCCTGAAGAAGCCTGCCTTGGACCCAGCTGATTTAAATAACTTTTGTCCAGTCTCCAACCTTCGCTTTGTTGCAAAGGTTGTTGAGAGCGTGGTAGTCCGACAGCTCCCGGTGTTTCTGGAGGAATCCAACTATCTAGACCCATACCAATTGGGTTTCAGGCCGGGTACAGCACAGAGATGGTGTTGGTCGCACTGGTGGATGATCTCTGGAGGGCACGGGACAGAGGTCATTCCTCTGTCCTGGTCCTGTTAGATCTCTTGGCGGCTTTTGATACCATCGACCATGGTATCTTACTGCAACACCTCGAGGGGCTGGGGGGCACTGTTTTACAGTGGTTCTCCTCCTACTTCTCAGGTTGTATGCAGGTAGTGTTGGTGGGGGGCAGAGGTCGGCCCCAAAGCCCCTCCTTTGTGGGGTACCTCAGGAGTCAGTTCTCTCTCCCCTCCTGTTCAACATCTACATGAAGCCGCTAGGTGAGATCATCCATGGTTTTGGGGTGAGATATCATCAGTATGCTGATGATACCCAGTTTTTCATCCCCACCCCTAACCAACCCAGTGATGCCCTCGAAGTGATGTCCAGGTGCCTGGAAGCGGTGTGCGGGTCTGGATGGGGAGGAACAGACTCCGGCTCAACCCGACTAAGACCAAGTGGCTACACGTACCAGCATCTTGAGTTAGCCAAGACATTCCATCATTAGCTATGGGGGGAGAGTTGTTGCCCCCCCATAGATAGGGCTCGCAACTTGGGTGCCCTCCTGGATGCACAGCTTAGTTTAGAGGAGCAGGTGGGAGCCGTGGCCAGGGGGGCATTTGCTCAGGTTCTCCTGGTGCACCAGTTGCGACCCTTCCTGGACCAAGATGCCCTACGTATGGTCACTCATGCACTTGTCATCTCCTGTCTGGACTACTGCAATGCTCTCTACATGGGGCTGCCCTTGAGGACCACCTGGAGACTTCAACTTGTCCAGAATGCAGCAGCGCAGGTTGTGATGGGAGGATCCCGATACTCCCATGTTACACCCCTCCTACGTGAGCTGCACTGGTTACTGGTTGCCCTCCGGGTGAGATTCAAGGTGCTGGTGCTGACCTATAAAGCCCTTCATGATATTGGTATTTGCAGGAGATGCTGCTGCCAATAACGGCTTCCCGACACCCTGTGCACTCCCACTGGTAGGGCCTCCTCAGGGTGCTGTCAGCTAGGCAATGTTGCCTGATGGTCCCCAGGGGTAGGGCCTTCTCTGTGAGGGCGCCCACCCTTTAGAACCAGCTGCCCCTGGAGCTCCGGGTGGCCCCTGACCTCCGATCTTTCCGCTGTGGCCTAAAAACTTGGCTGTTCCAACTAGCCTACCCGGACTGATGGGGAGGGGGGAGGGTCTTTTTAGTGGTTTTTAAATTTGTTAAATTTTAAACTTCATTGATTTATACTGATCATCTGTTTCCTTACCTTTGATACTGTCCTGTTTCCTTACCTTTGGGTAGGTAAGAAGAAGCAGGCACCACAAGTTTCCATTTTTTCAGTCATTTAGGCAAGAAGCAGAAAGTGGTTGAATTCTTGTCAATTTCATTTTGTTTAGTTTTATTTATTTATTTTTAAAAAGGACAAGTTTTCTATTTTATACTTCCATCCCTGAGCAGAGTAGAGTATTTCATTATTTCAATGGTGGATTTTGTAAAAAAAAAAAGCTTTGAAGGACAGTGGGCAATGACTTGAAGGAAAGACACAGTGCTGTCAAAGTTCAGGATGGTCAATTGGAATACAGGTGTTTGTTTACAATGAAATGTAGCACAACAGGTGAATTGGTCAGCATTGCTTGTGCTGGCACAAAGAAATAAACACTATTTGATGCACAGCAGGAAAAATTGGTGGAAGTTTTCTTCCCTGTGTTCTGGAAATAAGAAAAGGATGATGTTACACATGATCAGTGGCCTGCTGGGATAAGCAGACCAGCCCTTAGACGAATAATTTCTACTTTCTAAGAGCCATTTAACTGTTTTTAAAAAGTCAGACAAAATTACCTTTAATATTATATAATAGCAATTCATTCTTGACTGCTCCAGATGAACTGGCTGGCACTCTGCACTTCTGTCAATCTATGGTGTCTTTCAAGTTTTCCAAATTTACTTGCCAGGTTTGCTTAATACAAATCCTGATTTGGCCTGATTGCTAGATCAGAGTATGGGGCAACCACTGAGCCAAATGACATACCTTACACATCTCCCAAATGAAGAGATTTCCCTAACCAATATTCCTAGTTAAATGCTCATGTGAGTTACAACCCTGACAAGCAATTGGCCCTTGAGTTTTGAAGACTCAGTGATTTGCCTAGATACAAAACATCTATTTACAATGAGGATGCTTTTCTTAATGTTCCACTTAAGTTTATATTCTTGCAACAGATTGATACAAACAAGGAAATCAATAGTTTAGTTACTGAATAGCTAATGTTCCACCTTAGAAACAGGAATGTAAAGCACTGATGAAATCTCTGAATCTGATCACATGAAATGATAGCTAATCAATTATACCCCGCCTTGTTCATTCATGTGCACAAGAAGTAATTTTGATGAAATCTCCTCTTTTAAGACATGAAAAAACAGGCAAGGTCTCATTTTTACTCTTTTTATACTCTGAGTTTAATAGAGATGGAAGGATTTTCCCAAAGCAAAATCAGGCAATTTCAACAGATTTGAACACTAGGTATGACGTAACGGCAAAGTCAGAAGTTGCCATGTAAAATAGTTATTAATAAACAGCCCTTCACCTTGAAGTTAACTTTACTAAATATTGTTACTTGCATTTTTATCTCTTAGCAACAAGATGCCAAAGAGTTCCTGCTTGAAGCAGATATAGAAAAAAGGAAATAACTTCCTTTCAATATAGCCAGAATTAAATGGCAACTGTTATAAGGGAATCATTTTTACAGAGCAGTGCTCAGCCCTTGAGATTGTCCTGAATGACGCACAGGTAGCATTCAGGAATGCTATAACACTGAAAGCCAGTTTGGTGTAGTAGTTAAGATGCTGGCCTAGACACCAGGTGACTGTGAGTTCTAGTCCTGATTTAGGCATGAAAGCTGGCTGGGTGACTTTGAGTCAGTTACTCTTTTTCAACCCAACCCAACCAACCTCACAGGTTTGGTGTTATGGAGAAAACAAAGAGTATTATGTACCTTGCATTATTTAAAAAAAACGTAGACAACTTGTGCTCCATTGAGTCATTGTTACAGAGATATTTCCTTATCTAAACAGATAAACAGAATGACCATGGGTGGGCAAAAAAGCCGTGGGAGTGACTTCCTTCTGACTTCCCAATTGAGTTTCCTTGTGGGAAACTGCAGAAGCCATCAGAAATCTCCTTTCCTTTCTCCTTTCCTTTCCTTTCCTTTCCTTGTTCTTTCCTTGTCCTATACTGTCCTGTCCTGTCCTGTCCTAACCTACCTACCTTCCTTCCTTCCTTCCCTCCCTCCTTCTCTCCCTTCCCTTCCAAAAAGTACAGTTGGGTGGTAGAGGAAGTGAGAGATAGGAAACTGTCATGGAACATTGAAAAGGAAAATCACATGACCATAATAGCAACTGCACAGCAGCACAGCAGCAGCCGGTAGCATAAAGCAACCCCAACATCTCCAAATTTCATTCTTGCCAGTTCTGTGTCCCACATATTGAACACATTCTCTATAGCAGTCTATTTGAGGTACCTTGATTCAAAAATTGTTGCCCAATGATGCACCATTTCATCCAGTTAAAGGTCATGACAATGGAAGTTTTAGTTGGGAAATAAATAAATAAATATTGGCATGGCTGCTTTATTGTGGAAAAATAGACCGATGTTAATAAGCTTTTTTTTACCTATTACTGCTATATTTTTCTTTTCTCTGTATTGCTGCTTTCTTGTAAAAAGTCAAATTTTGCACTCAGATGCCATAACTTCACCCCTGGGGCTTTTCATAATGTTATGAACGCTTCCTGAATAATTATTGCATACATACTTGCTTTTGATTTCTACAGCACCTTTTCATTTTTTATTTGAGAAGGTTAAAGTGCAGATTTCATATTTTCACTAGAACACACCAGGAAGCCTGGACTTGTATGCAATGTGTGTAAGTGTGTGTTTTTGTGTATAGGAAAAGTTGTATTACCTGCACATATTCACACATTTTTCTCACAATAAAATGATCATCAAATAGGTGCTGACATTAAAATACATTATTCCTACATGGTGTGAATACTTTGTACTATTATTTGATGATAATTAATTGCTAGGACAGACAATCTAGAAACAGTGTGAAAGCTTTTTAGTTCTATTAACGTCTCATTCAAAAGTGGACTTTAAAAAAAAGATATATATAAAAAGATATAAATAACTGTTTAAATTTTCCGTAGAGTAAGGGCCTCAAATTAGAGGTAAAAGAAGGGACTGTTTTAAATTTCCTGGTGACACAAGTAGATGTTCAGAATCCATAAATGCTGGAGTGGTCTGTAAAGTTAAGTGGACCCTTATACTTGGAGAAAGATGGAATTAAACATGAAGTGTTGCAATATTCCTGGTGATGATCATAGCTCATGCCTTATCATTTTCTTATTGAAACTTTGTGAAGCCAGAAGGAATCTTTTCAGTGGTGGGATTCAATTTTTTTTACTACCAGTTCTGTGGGCATGGCTTGGTGGGCGTGGTGTGGCTTGGTGGGCATGGCAGTGGAAGGATACTGTAAAATCTCCATTCCCATCCCACTCCTGGGGGAAGGTTACTGCAAAATCCCCATTCCCTTCCCACCCCACTAACCTGCTTTCCAGCTCCGTTCTCCTGTGCAGGGCAACAAAACAAGACCCAGCCGGTCAACTGGGACTTGGGAGGCAGAGAATAGATGACGGCAGGGCCAGTCAGAGGTGGTATTTGCTGGTTCTCTGAACTATTCAAAATTTCTGCAACCAGTTCTCCAGAACTGGTCAGAACCTGCTGAATACCATCTCTGAATCTTTGGCTTTCTATGTCAACACATTATCCTTCCTCTTCTCCTTAGCATTCTAACCTTTCTTGATCAGATAGAGAGAAGGAAATTACCATTAGGAAAACCACAGATGCAGATAGAATCTGATTAAAAACTATTCCAAACTTGGAAGTGAGATTTTTAGTAGCTTACAACTGATTTGAATGAGCTAAGGAACAAATTTCACCTCTTCTATCAGATATGTATTATGGAGTCAATACTGCAAGGCACTTCATGGAAAGTGGGCAATATTTAGCCATTTTTTTTCCTGATGCTGGATCTCATTCCCTTTCCCCTCTCTCCCGGTAAATTTAATAGGATACAAAATATCTACACCTTTCTGAAGCTGGTACACCATAAATCCTGACCATAAGATATCATTGGGATTGAAAGTGCTCTGAATCTAAAAGAAATGAAACTTTTCTGGCCAAATTCTCGGAATTCAACAGAGCCCTGATAGTGCAGTGGTTAAAATGCAGTGTTGCAGGAAAACTCTGACCACAGCCTGGAGTTCAATCCTGACTGGCTGAAGGTTGATCCAGCCTAACATCCTTCTGAGGTCAGTAAAATGAGGACCCAGACTGTGGGGACCAATATGCAATTCACTCGGAGAATGCTATAAAGTGCAATGGAGCAGTAGATAAGCTTAAATGCTAAATGCTATACTCAATTTTGAGGTCTTCCTAAAGCATTGGGAATTCAGGGCAGCCTGCCCCTGTTCTGGGTAAATTCCTCTCTGTTTCTATAGATGGAAGACTACCAATCTCTGAAGAACAAACCTGAGGCTACTTCTGTATTGTTTATATCATATTGTTTATGTCTTCGCCAGGGTCTGATAAAGTAGTGGGATACAATCAGCATAGTGATTCTTTTCAGGGTACATTTTAAATTTACTTCTTAAAAAACATATCTTAGTCAGACTTTGGAAATCATTCTTGTAAGAAAATGGCAAAGGATAAACCTCTTCTCTTCTGTATTGCAATCAACTTAGAGGGAATTGTAGGAAAATGTAATATGCAAATTTAGAAAATGACATTGCTTGGAAAAGTCTTATACAGTGGACTTCTGATTGATCATCTGTTAAATAACCCTGTTCTTTTTATTTTACTGTTTTAGAACAGCATCTGGCTACAAATGTCATGTAAGAAAAGTAAAGATAAAAAATGACAATCCCCTTTTGTTGCTGATATGTCTGCAAAGAATGCACAGTTCAGTAGATTTTGTGAACTGTCCATCAACTAAGACACATTTGTACTTAATTCCTTCCATATCCTGTACTTAATCTGATTTTATAATTGTAGATAGGAGTAGATAATGCAATTGGGTTCCCACAACTGAAAGGAATTGCAGATAGATAGATAGATAGATAGATAGATAGATAGATAGATAGATAGATGTCTTTCTTACATACACTGCATAGTTCATTCATTCTTGTTAGATACACACACATATGTATACGTATGTATATTTCTTTGAAAGCAGATATGCTAAAGCACTTGAACTCTATAATAATGTCATATGTCTGCTACTTTGTATTATTCTTAGACAAAGGAAAATGAAATCCTTTATATGTTTTCTGAGGTAGAACTTCTAGGAGATAATTATAGGTTTTACCCCATGCAATGCCAAAGCTATACAAATTAAATGAGCAATTGCTGGACTTAGTACCGTATATATTTATGAACCAATTATATTTCTCTTTCCAAATAACGCAATTATGAGCACAGAGCAAGTCTGCTGAGAACTCATTTACCATCTTATTTCCTTCCTCACAAATCCCTCAAGAAAAGATAAAACTATCTCTTTTTATTGGCTGTGATTTGGATTTAATGACTTCTATCTCCTCCTTCTCTCTTTCCTTTAGGTCACCATGTGCATGTCCTTGCTCTCAATTTTTCTTTTATTACCCACATCTGTGAACTTCTTGGGTGCAATATTTTTTTAACAGTGTAGAAACTAATCCAATATAACCAGGAAGTATTTTTTACCTGAAGCACTGGCATTTCAGAACACCTGTCTCTGTTTCTAAGTCAGCCAGTGGGTAAAATGCATAGGTCATTTTGAGTGAACCTTGGCATATTCTAAGGGTCACAAACCAGAGGTGATCCAAATCACTTAGCTTTGATTTCATGACCCCCTCCACATGTGCCATTTGCACCACTCTTAGATGGGCTTTGTGTCCATGTGCCCACATTAAGATAATCCAATTAACATAAAAAAAATAAGGAACTTTGGCTTCTGTTGTAGTTCAAATGAAATTGCTGGGAATCCAGTTGCTAGAAATTATCTGTCAGAGGTAATTTCCAATCGGCGTGATCTTCTGACTTACTCCAAGTCCTGAATTTCCCCTCCCTATATTTAATAAACCACAGTAATGCTACAATATCTTTGTACCAATCCTATAAATTTGAGCAAAGGGCAGCATTGCCATTACCTTCGCAACAATCAGGTTGTTCTCCCACTCATCTCCAAATTCCTGTGAAAAATGCAAGAGAAAGGATGAGCTTCTCTATTAGACAAATGGAGGGACCTCAGGTCAGCTTATGCAAAGTTTCACGTATGAGAAGAATTACAAACTTCTCTATAAATTATTCTGAAAGTTTAAGAAGTGAGGATAGAGCCTGTGTAGAAATGCCATCTTTCATTTATGAAAGGGAATGCCCTTTATTTTTTAATAAATTTCTACATAAATTTTCTTCAAGATTTTTTCTTAATTCCAGCTGAGCAGTCCCAAACTATCAACTATTGTCTTCCTGTCAATACATTTTCATTGGGTCTTGTTTCTTCTTTTCCTATAAATTACTCAGGTGAAAGGAACACCGCAGAAGCAATGGAAAATCAATCCAGTTTATTTTCCCAGGAAAATCACCAACGGCTGAAACAATTACAATGACATCAAAGTTTGAAATATGATATTATTCCACGTGTCAAGGAATGTTTGTTGGAATGTATTTTATATATGTTTTGGAAAAAGTGATAGAAAGTCAGTTTGGTGTAGTGGTAAAGGCCTAGAAACCAGAAGACCATGAGTTCTAGACTTGCCTTTGGCATGATGGCAGCTGGATGACCTGGGGCCACTCATTCTCTCGTAGCCTGGGAAGGAGGCAATAGCAAACTGCTTCTGTAATCTTGAAAGAAGAAAACTACAAGGACTTGTCTAGGCAGTTGCCAGGAGTCAACAAATGACTATTCATATTGTAGAAGTGTATTCATCATTACACTTGTATACTTTTATAATAAGTATAAGATACAAGGTAGATTATTTTTCTTCTTTCTTTCCTTTTCTAACTTTTTAAAGTTTAAACATTGTTTTGTTAAAATATATAAATAAAGCCAGTGTCCACTCGTTTGGAGGAGATGTGAATAAAACAAAGGATTTTGGGCTGGGTGTGACCTTGAGGGTGCCTGCAATTCTGTTTCAAACACAAGGAAAGAGACATTAGCCATCTTTGTGACCAGTTCAAACAATAAATACGCCAGCAATTTTCTTTCTTCCAGATCAAGGGCCCTCTTCCCCCATTCCAGGGTGGTTAAGGCTCAAAACTACAGGGAACAATAATAGCAGGACAACATAAGCTGCACTTCTGATTCATGAAATGACTTTATGAGACCCTGTTGAGCTGGATTGCAGGTGAGAAGGGCTTTCTTGTTCTGGTTGCCCTGGAAACCTTGGCTTAACTGACCTTAACAAAAATGTCTCTCTCTCCCCCACTCTCTTTCTCTGTGTGTGAGTTGGGAATGTGGAGAGACTGAATAGGAATATAAAGGAGCAGTCCATAAGTGCATGATACGTTGTGTGTGTGTGTGTGTGTGTGTGTGTGTGTGTGTGAAGCACTTAAACTTTCTTAAGGATGCAAAGGGGAGAAATTTGGCTTCCTAGGGAAAGAAAGCTTTCTAGCTTCCCTATAGATATACTATTGCATAACCCAAATCAATTCAATACAGTACCACGATTGCAAGGTATTGGTGGCTGCTTAAAAGCAATAAAAATTTATATTTGATTATAAATAAGCTGGTCTTTAAAAAAAAATCCCTGAAGGATATGCACTTTTAAACTAGGGCTAAAAGATCTACCCTGAAAGAATATGAGTGATCATTAGAAGGTAGCAAAGAGCTGTTTTTTTCTGAGGTTTTGCAGTGCAGAACACATAAATGTGGTTCTTTCCCCTCTCCCCAAACTTGGCAACTTTTAAGATGTGTGGACTTCAATTTACTGAATCCTGGCCTAGCTTAATCCTTTGGGCCCTGCTAGGCAACTGTACCAGAAAAAGCAAATGGGCACTGTGAAACCTATTTCTATGCTACAAAAACCCAAGAATCATCTGAATTGGATAAAGAAATGCCTTTAGCTAGATTTCTCCCATCTTCTTCTTCCCCTTTACAATCTAGAAAATCCTGTAGAATTTGATGTAAGCATGCAATGGGTGTGGCTTGGGAATCACTATTTTAACACTTTAAGATTATGAAAAACTGCATTAGCTGTTTTCAGCCACACTAAACAGCTGGAAACAAAGTGGTATAATTTGGTACATCTCTAACTTTCAAGCTTTCCAAGATCCTCTAGCACAGAGGTGTCAAACTCAAGGCCCAGGGGACAGATCCGTCCCATGGGTGCTAAGATCTGGTGCACGGGGCTGTCCTGGAAACAGTGAAGGACTGACCTGCAGTGCCTCCACCAGTGAAAACAGAATTCAGAAGGGCCGCAGGTGGCCCTCCTGAGCTCCGTTTTTGCTGACAGAGGGTTGCAGGAGACCATCGCAGCCAAAAATGGAGAATGCAAGGGCCACGGGCAGTGCTCCCAAGCTCCATTTTCACTGGCAGAGGGTTGCAGGAGGCTTTCACAGCCAAAAACAGAGCTTGGGAGCCCGTTTTCGCTGGCAGAGTGCTCAGGCCACCACAGGTATCCCCAACATAAGCGATGTCAAGCTGGCCATGCCCACCCTGGCCCCCTGAGGTCAAACACAACTCTGATGTGTCCCTCAATGAAATCAAGTTTGACATTCCTGCTCTAGCATTTTTCCCCTTCAATACCAATATTTACTTTGCAAACATTTTACGGATCATTTTTGCGATCTGATAATTATTCTATAAATAGTACAACCTGTACCATTAGAATTATATTTCATGAAGTACAAATGAATTGTCATTTTTGTGTTCAAACATCTCAATTCTGAACCTGTATGTTCACATTTAAGTGACAATTGTTTGTGGTTGTAGGTTGTAGATTTATTTCTTGCTACATTGCTACAATTTTTTTTACTCTACTAGTTTTTTGGTTATGTTACACTTTTCTGAGATTTATTTCATATATTGTATAAAGCTCCCATTCATAATGGAACTTTCCTGATGTATATTAGTAGAGATTAATCAAAATATTTATTTGCAATTGTATGAAAATATAAAATGTAGAAATGCTCTAAGGAAAAACACACACATGTGTACTGCAAAATAGTGGTATTAATACCATTGCTCAGATATATCAGATATATCATAATTTCCTCTCCGCAGTCTGGAAACAGACTTATAACTCAAAACAATATTTCTCTCAAGAGAAGGATACAGAATCACTGCTTTCTTTTTAGTGTATTCACAAAGTGCTTCTACTACCTAGTGGATTTGCAAAGAGAGAGTTCCTGTGTCTGTCCCCTCAGGATTAAATTATCTACCATGGCATTTCAGAAAAGAAATGCAAATTCCTTCTTTATAACAATTGCAAGAGTTGTTGACTAGACTGGAACACCCACATGTACCTCATGTTTAATGACTTATATTCTAATTTGGAAAACTCTTTGAATGAAGAGTTGGAGAAGGTTGTATGACCAAGACTCATCTTTCATCTAAGCAATCCTTAATTCAATTATTGTGTTCATTTGAAAGAGAATATCTATAGCTTAAGTTGAACTGTCCATTAGTTTAGTTTTTGGTTGCAGACATTTCATTACCCAAATAGGTAACATCTTCAGTGTTCATATTTCAAGATCTCCATTGAGTTCTCTTTGCTGCCCATCAGTACTTTAATGTATGTATATCTTGCATTTTCTGTGCATCATGTTAGAACAGCCATTAGAATGGAAGTTTTACCATTGTCTTAACAGAAGAAGAAACATCTTACTCTGTCTATTTGTTTTATATCTGTTTAGGCACTTGTCTAAGGTTAAGGTCTTCAAATATGTGGCATCAGATGACAAGAATACCCTTGAATGCATCCAGCCTTTCCTTTTCAGATGTCCATTCTCACCATAGGGAATAATAAGATCTGTTCACACTCTGGATAACATAATATATTGCAATCAGAAGCTCTGATTAACCCTTACTCTAACTCTCTGCTTCCATGAAGAGAGTTATTTGAGTTATTTGAACTCATATTCAAATGAACCTGAATAGAACTTCTCTTTGCAATTTGCCATTTAGGGATCAGGGATTTGATTTGGATGGAGTCAGAAACATAGTGTCTTTGCCCCTCTGTATCTTGATAGATGAGCCTGTTGAACATTTTTATAATTGTACACATATCCATAACTGTTTCTGGCTCGCACAGGAAAATATCTACAAAATAGATTCTTAGCTCTTCATGAACTGGCAAACAGGATGCCTAGCAGCTAAGCAATAATTTGTAGTTTTGGTTCTAAAAATAGCTTTTAGCTTTCTTAATGGGCCTGTCATGTCTCTATAGAACTGGGATTGGTTGGGAGAGCTGAGCTGCATAGATGAGGATTAAGTAAAGAGTGCATACTTTTTATACACATATTGAATTGATATTAGTTTTCCCTATGGTGCAGTTTCTGTAGATTGTTGTTTGAGAGGGATGAAGCTACAACATTTGATTTCCTTCCAACAAACTGTGAAATATCTGTACAAACTTACAAAGTTGCAACTGTAGTGGAAAATACGGAACCCATCCATCTGTAATAGAATTTAGGTGCCATCAGAATGCCATCTGTTAATAATTTATGTTCAAAAGGAAGCCCTACTCATGTTCCTTAATCTTCTGACAAATCACATTTGATTATTTACAGCAATGGCTTAGCATTAAAAGGATTGTGCTATACTGAAATGTGAATGGAGTGATTATTATTAATGGCATAAACATAATATTAATATTCTCCCTAATACCTTAATGAATTCCGTTAGAAGAAGGAATATGGAGATGCTTCTTTGCATTGAGTTCTGTCAACAGCAATTTAAAAATTTTTTGCTTTATGGTTGGGTTTAAGAGCCCCAGATTGAAGTTTTTGAAATAGATGGATGAAGGAAGATCTACATTCCAGTCATCTAATAATTTAATCCAATCAATCACTCTAACCTTCTTCAAGTAGTAAGCATCATCTTGTAAAGCTTTAGCTGGAAGCAGGACTGAAAGCATTTGGATAAATTCATAAGAAAATCCAAGAACTGAGAATAAGTAATTATTGAAAAAAAGGAAAGCATTGCTGAAAAAAAAAATTGACCAAGCATTTTCATAAATACATTTTAAAAAAACACTAGCCCAATTTATAGAAGCATGGTTCAAATGTTTACTTTTCATTCCATCTTAATTAATGGATACTTGGCCCTCAGTTTTATCAAGCAGGATCTATCCTTCATTTTTACACACATCAATTTATTCTTAACATTTTTTTAAACTGACGAATTAAGAACTGTCATCCATCTCATCTGATGGATTTTTGTGTCCAACCCAGGTATTCTTAACAAGCTTTTACACAATGAGAAGTACCCCATTTGATTAAAAAGACATCTTTATAATATAATAATATATCTATAATTTATATATATATATATATATATATATATATATATATATATATATATATATAGATTTTCATATGTATGTATTGAGAATACCTTGGCAACGTTTCGACGAAATCTCATCCGTCATCTTCAGGCTGGTGTCTTCAGCTTCGTTCTCCTGGGAATATATATTAGATATATGATTATACTTAATAAAATATAATTAATATACACTTTATATCTATAATTAAATAATGTCCTTGTTACAGATGTTTGATTTGTTAAACAAATTGAAGGGAATGAAGCTGTTAATAACAAACAGCATTGTTCTTCCAGCAAATCAGACAAAAGTGTTAGGTCATTGTTTGAGCTCATTAATGGCCCATATCAGGGTATTTAAAGAAGTTTAATCTTGATAAACTGGATTTACTAGGGGCAGAAGGTTCTAATCCAAGGAATCCATTTAAATGGGATAATACTTTGTTGGAAAGCTCATATTTACAACCTGGGAAGTTTCCTTGATCCAATTTTGCTATTTGGAGTGCAGATGCAGAGAGTTTTCAGCCAACCCAGAATAATATGCCACCTTGATCATCCTGAAGAACAGTTTGTGAACAGTGACCCATGCTAAGATGATTTAGGAGACAATAATATACAATTTTACACTTATTTAGATGATAAAAATATGCTATTTCAAACTACTAGTAATTTGTTGCAAAAATAGTGTATATATTTTTGAATAGATAAAATAAGTTATGTTTTGTCCACAGCGCTGTCCCCAAACATGGTTTAGAAACTTAAAATCTAAATATGGCAGCTGGTACATATCTTCGTCATCAGTTTACTTCCAAGCTCATTATTGGTATGAATAATCAGGAGACAAGAGCACTCCCTTCTAATAGAGGCTAAAGATAACTGATCAGACAGTCAGATGGATATCCATCTGGAACTTTATGGAGGCAAACCTGTCCCTTTAAACCTGCCCTCTTATTCTTTATAAATATCTGAAGGGAGCCTGAGACAAAATTATCTATTATTGCTATTGCTTGAGATCTTGTGGTGAGGATGTGCAGTCCTAAATGAGACAGGAGATGCACTTTGTTATCACAGTTAGGATTTTTATCAATTTGCTAGCTCCATGGAAAGAGTCACAAGAACATCCAAGTGTTGCTCTTGGATGTTCTTGGTGCTCTAACAACCTGAATATTCTTATCCCAAATTTCAATCAAATCTCACGAAGCCCCAAATCCCACTTATTCCTCAAATCAGGCAGTTTGCGCTATGTAGTTTGGAGGTGCTTTGTAACAAGGATGGAGCAATGGGAGGAAAGCAGGTAGAGTTGATCTCTGGAAGAAAAAGAAACCAGAAATCAATGACTCAGGGTGGGCAAGAAGAATAAGAAAAGTGAAATCTCTGGAATGGATTATGGTTAAAAGGGGATAAAATTGGTTTTGAGAAGAACAGGCCAGAAATTAATGGAGATGAAGTGTAACTAAGGTAGTGAATTTCCAAGAGAATCGAAACAGAGCTATTTTTCCTGTTTCCTCCTCCTCTTTAATTCATATACTGTAAGTTTAAATGCAAGGCAAAAGCCAAAGCTCAACAAAACAAAGTAAATGTAACCCTGTGTGAATAAAAAAAGAAGAGAGTTGAGAAACTCTGTGTACATAAGTGTATGCACATACATAATTAGTAATTTCTTAAGCCAAGGCATTGAAACAATAAATGTTGATTTGAGTTTGTGGAAGTAACTGTATATTTGTGTCTGGGTAAGTTCCTGTTTCTTTTGCCCTCTCTGACTGACCTGCTGTATAACCCTTAAAGGAAGAATTTTTAAGGAATTTAATTTTATTCTGTAACTGACATTTTTCTAATCCAAGATAATAACATACGCTTCATCTTGAGTTTTAATATTTTTAAGCTCTTTATGGGTTAGGGCAGGAACTTCAGCATCACCTTACATGATTGTGAACATCTTTCATTGATTGTTTTCCCAGAATTTTATCACTATCAAACAATGGCTGTAAAGAAGACAACCACTTCATTGATTCAAGCTTGATGAAGAAACTTATTCCTTTAGGAAGCTACCTGGCAACCTCTGTATGGTTTTCAATTTCTCAGGCATTTCAATTATTTTATATTTTCAACAGAAAATATGTGATATTTTAAGCACTAAATAAGACATTTTATCTTTGCCATTTTAATGGCTACTTAATGAATTTAATTGCACGACATCGGATTTTATTTTTAACAATAGATGTGGTGAAATATAACATATAACTTCCTTAAATAGTTACACATATAAATAAAAAAACAGCTGCTTTACATATGGTAAATATTTTCCTGGTATTTAAAACGATACTGAGTGTGATTTAATATGGGATCTTGGTATAAAAAGAATTTGATATACATATAAATTGATGAAGACTATGAAGATGCAAAGTTAGATGCAAACTAAATAAACACACCAATGTTGGTTAGCAGGTTTATTTATTCTAGGAGCAAGGTCATCCTAACACCCAGCATTCAATATGACAAGAGCTCATAGAATTGCTATTATTACTACAACAGAGGCTTTCAAAGAAATGGAGAAATCAGTGTTTAAATAATCACTGAGAAAAACATAGCAACCTCCTTCTTACATTGTTCTTAAGTGATTGATGCTCTGCAGGCAACAACTGTCTTATTTCATCTGGAAAGCATATTATAGAAAGTACATTTATAAAAATAAAAGGCATTTTTAGTTTGCTAAATTTTTTAGACTTGTTGACAAGTCATTAATGGTGCTAAGGTACCAAATGATGCTTCTCCTTGCCATGATATTTCCATGATAGAGCAAGTATATGAATACCATATAGATAAAAACATATAGATTTAAAATATAGAACAATTACCTATTACCTAACTATTTTAAAAAGAAAATTCATTGTATTGACAAATGAGAATATTTGTTGTTCAGGGTTAGGTACCATCAGTGTCTAGTTTGGGTAATGAAATGTCTATAAGAAAGCAACCAAGCTCAGAGAGCACCAAGGACCCCTCAAGTTTCATAGTACAGGTAATCCTCAACTTACAATAGTTCATTTAATGGCCATTCAAAGTTATAACAGCACTGAAAAAGGTTACTTAGGATGTTTTTTTAGTTACAACCTTTGCAGCATTCTCATAGTCACCTGATCAAAATTCAGATGCTTGGCAACTGGTTCATATTTATGACTATTATTATGTCTCCAGGTCTGTGATCATTTTTTATGACCTTCTGACAAGCAAAGTCAATGGGGAAACCAGATTCACTTAACAATCATGTTGCTAACTCATCAACTGCAGTGATTCACTTAACAACTGTGGCAAGAAAGGTTGTAAAATTAAGTGCAAAACTCACTTAACACATGTCTCACTTAACAATAGAAATTTTGGTCTCCGTTGTGGTCGTAATTCAAGGACTACCTGTATTATATGTATATTTTCACTACCACAGCTGAAAAATGAATTTGACTAGAGGTATATAATTAGGTCAAAAGAGATATTACCTGTTATGTATGCAGGTTTGAATGTCATTGGTTAAGTTTGAACTGTTCTTGTAAAATGTCAGAAATGATTGGTTTAAAAAGTGCGGGAAAACCCTGCACTCTGATTGGCTGGCAACTGCGGCTGCTGGCTATAAGTAGCAGCGCAGACCAGCCAAATTGGGTCTGTTTTGAGCTGTAGTCACTAATAAACTCTTCACTGAAGCACTCCGCGTCTGACTCTTCAAGCAAATCTAACACTGGCGACGAAGGTGGGATCCTTCCTGAAGAGAAGACAATGCGGAGAAAAAGCCGAGAGAGATGGCTGTGCTGAACACCCTCCCAGCCCCGTTCAATCCGACGGCAGAAGACTGCGACTCGTATGCAGATCGTTTCCAAATGTATTTGGAGGGAAACAATCTCGCCGACATTTCTGACAAGCGGAAGAGGGCGGTCTTTCTCACCCACTGCGGTCCGGCTGTTTTCAAGATGGCGAAGGCATTGGCGGGAGCTGCAGACATGAAGGTAATGGACTGGCCTGATTTAGAAAAGTTATTAAGAGCCCATTACGCGCCACAAGTATCGTGCCTCATTAAGAGACACGAATTCTACTGTCGGGATCAAGGGGAAAGCGAAAACGTTAATGACTTCATGGCAAGTTTAAGGGACATTGGGGGTGCATGTGAATTTGTCAACTTAGAAGAGGCCATGTGTGATCGATTTGTTCTAGGCCTAAAAGACAAGATTTTGCAGAGCAAATTATTAATGAAACCTAAGATCACGTTTAAGGAGACCATGGAAGAAGCTTCTTCAGAGGAAGCTACCAAGTCCTCAGCAGCAGCCATGAAGAAAATTAACAAGGCTGCAAGCCATCCTGATGTGGAGAGATCCACAACAACCCATTGCGAGCAATTAGATTCTGATTCAGACTGTAGCGAGGTGGAGGAAGGAATTTATAGACTCAGAATGGAGAAGAAAAGGAAAGACCTTGGAAGAAAGAGGCAAGACTTTTATTGCAGAGGTTGTGGGGGGGGCACCCCCACACTGAATGCAAGCTTTTTGATACCATCTGTCTCCGTTGTGAAAAAAGAGGTCATCTAGCAAGAGTCTGCAAATCCTCCAGAGCTCCACCAAACAGAAAGAAGTTTCCTGACAAAGATTTCAAGCCTAACAACTTCAGGGAGAAAATGGGGCGCAATACAGATGCAAATGGGAAGAATGAATCTCATCAAACAGTCACCATTGGTCATTCTTCACCCTTAAGAAGCAGAAAAGTACATGTGAAGGTACTAATTGAAGGAAGGCCTTGCCAAATGGAAGTGGACTCAGGCTCCTATTTATCTATGGTGTCATGGGACACTATTCACAGGCTACTTCCCAACATTCAGAAGAAGCATTTCCAGAAGCAAGCACTGACTCTTAAAGACTACCAAGGGAACAAGATTCCAGTAGTTGGAACAAGAGAATTCATCGTGAAGTTCAAAGACCACACCAAACTTTTGCCCCTGACCATCGTGGACAAGGATCGCCCAAGCTTGCTGGGACTTGAGTGGTTCAATCCACTAGGCATCGAGGTGACTGGCATCAATCACATGAGCAACACTGAATGGGAGGAGGCCCTGAAGTCTCAGTTCCCAGAGGTCTTCAGCGATGGATTGGGCAAGTATATGGGGACCCCTATCACTTTCAACCTAGATCCCAAGGTGCCTCCAATTCGCTTAAAGCCCAGAAGGGTCCCATTTGTCTTAAAGGAAAAAATTGATGCACAATTAGATAAACTAATAGCTCAAGGAGTTTTAGAGCCCACTGACCACTCCAGGTGGGAGACACCCATAGTCACACCAGTCAAGACTGATGGGTCAGTGAGAATCTGTGGGGACTATAAGGGGACATTGAACCATGCACTTCAACAGAGCGCATATCCAGTTCCAGTGGTGCATCATTTATTACATTCACTTGGCAGGGGTACAGTCTTTGCCAAATTGGATCTGACCCAGGCATATCAACAATTAACAGTTGATAATGCCACTGCAGAGGCCCAAACCATTGTGACTCATAGAGGTGCTTTCAAATGTAAAAGGTTACAGTTTGGAGTAAGCGTGGCACCAGGCATCTCCCAAAGCGTTATGGAAAGGATGCTCCAAGGACTGCCAGGGGTAGTGCCTTACTTTGATGATGTATTAATCTCTGCTGAAAATGACACTCAATTACAAGAGAGACTCAGAGAAGTCCTTACCAGATTCAAGAAAGCAGGGTTAAAAGTCAAGGAAGAAAAATGCAATCTTAGAACTGACAAGGTTGAGTTCTTGGGCTATATGATTGACAAGCATGGCATCCACCCTACAGCAATCAAAGAAGCCACTAGACCAAAATGCAGAACAGATTTGCAAGCCTTCCTTGGACTTATTAACTTTTACTACATGTTCCTACCTCAGAAGGCAACCATTGCTGAACCATTACACAGATTGCTTGACAAAAAGTCTGTTTGGGTCTGGGGCAGGAAAGAACAATCAGCATTTAACTAATCACGTCTGATGCTGTACTCATACAGTTCTCTGAGAATTTACCTGTTGTACTGACTTGTGATGCATCCCCTTTTGGAGTGGGTTTTTTTTTTGAGCCGCAGGCTTCCCAGTGGGAGGGAAGCCCCTATTGCATTTTACTCTCGCACCTTGACCAAAGCAGAGAGGAATTACAGCCAATTGGACAAGGAAGCATTGGCAATTGTTGCAGCTATCAAGAAATTTCATGAGAACATGGGAGAACATTTACCATTGTTACAGATCACAAACCTTTGTTAGGCATTGTGGCAGGAGACAAACCTATCCTGTCACCAAGAATGCTGAGGTGGACTGAATTTCTTGCTGCTTATTCATACAACCTTATCCACAAGCCTGGCAAGGACATTGGACATGCTGATGCCTTGAGTCGTTGCCCACTTCCTTGTCACAAGGAGGACTTTGAACCTGAGGCACACACCTTTTTCCTAGAAACTGGTGCCAAGCTTCCAGTACACGCTGCTGAAATTGCCAGAGAGACTGCCAAAGACACTTTATTGGCTCCTATTATAGGCTGGATTAAGAAAGGTTGGCCTCTTCAAGATCTACCTCACCTTGCCCAACCTTTTAAATCCAGGCAAACTGAATTATCTGTATTAAGAGGATGTATTTTGTGGAGTAACAGGGTGGTTATTCCTGCAAAACTGCAAAAGGAGGTTTTGGAAATGTTACATGATGGTCATCCTGGTATTGTAAGGATGAAGGGATTGGCCAGGAGTTATGTATGGTGGCCAGGTATTGACAAAATGGTTGAAAACTGGGTTGCATCTTGTCCCAACTGTCAGGTAGTCAGGCCTGCCCCACCTCTCACCCCCACACAGGAATGGGAATGTCCTAGGGGCCCATGGTCTAGGATTCACATTGATTTCACTTGTCCTACCAGAGGGCACACCTTCCTTATTATAGTAGATGCATATTCCAAATGGCTAGAGGTAACTGATGCTGTCATCAAGCAGCTTAAAAAGCTTTTTGTAACCCACGGGTTACCTGATGTTCTTGTCTCTGACAATGGCCCTCAATTTACATCCAACCATTTTGAATCCTATCTAGCACAACTGGGTATCAGACATGCCCTGACAGCCCCTGGGCACCCTTCAGCTAACGGCCGGGCTGAACGAATGGTACATTTTACCAAGGAAAAGCTTCAGCAATTGGGTCCTGGGGACATCACTGAGAAAGTTGAAAAACTTCTTAGTGTTCAGCACATCACTCCTAACCCATCAACTAACTTATCCCCAGCAGAGTTGTTGATGGGTAGGAAACTTAGGTCTCCCCTTGACCGCCTTCATCCCACTTACGCACCCAACGCACCACTAGATTCCACTTCCAAAGTTCACACGTTCAGTGTGGGTGATTCTGTTTATGCTAAGAACCTTATGGGTGAGCCTTCATGGATTCCTGCTGAAATAACTCAAATCACAGGCCCTCGTTCTTACAGGGTACAAACAGAGGATGGAGTCCTCTGGAGCAGGCACATTGATCAGCTTAGATCCAGGTTACTTCAGGAACATCGCAATTGTTCCTCTCTAGTTCCCATACCTAACGCTTTTTCTAGGGTGGAGGGGGAGGAACATGAGGATAATCAGCAAACAAGAATCAACCCCATGTAATGAGCCATTACGGCAGGAACCATCCCAAAACCTGTCACAATGCCAAAATCCATCTTTACAAGTGGAAGATTGCACATCACTACCTGACTTGGGTGCTGACATTGGGCTGGAGATGGGTTGGGAGGAGAGACCAGATTCTAACAATCAAACAGGGTCTTCTTTCACAGGAAGTCCAACTAAGGAAATGTCAACAGACACATTTCCCCTCTCACTGGGTGAGAACGTTAAAACTTCTGAACCACGAAGGTCTCAATGTACACGTAAGAGCCCCACCTATTTAAAAGAATACATTAGATAAGTTGGGGTTTGAGTATGGACTGAACCTAGTGGGGAGGGGTGTTATGTATGCAGGTTTGAATGTCATTGGTTAAGTTTGAACTGTTCTTGTAAAATGTCAGAAATGATTGGTTTAAAAAGTGCAGGAAAACCCTGCACTCTGATTGGCTGGCAACTGCAGCTGCTGGCTATAAGTAGCAGCACAGACCAGCCAAATTGGGTCTGTTATGAGCTGTAGTCACTATTAAACTCTTCACTGAAGCACTCTGCGTCTGACTCTTCATGCAAATCTAACATTACCCTTCCCTAGTATCAGTTTTAAGTTACAAAGCTAAAATAGATCTTTTTATTTTAGTTGACTCAATTAACGTTAATGCATTATGAGATAAAATTCATAATAGTTGACTCTAAAAGGTCTAATCTTTGACGAGTTTGTTTATCATATCCTATGGTTCATTTTCAAACAAATGTCATTCCATTTTGTTGGAGAACCACATCTTGCAAAGATATTGCTTTCACTGTTTTTGTCTGAATTTTTAATTTTATGTAAATGCATTTAGGGCTTTCTTTAATTTTTTGGCTAAAATCCTGCCTCAGAAGCAACTTTAGTTGATTATTCAGTTATATGCATCTTTTTCAGACTTTACAGCTTCCCCTGATTTGTTCTTTTGTTTTCTATTTTTGAAACAGAGAAGAATCACACCTTTTTGTAAATGACTTCCTTTAGATAGATTCTCACTCACATGGTTTGAAAAAAATCCGACTGCTTTAAAATCTGCTAAAATTATCTAAAAATGTTTGCCTCAAGAAAATCACTGCATTTCACACCATATGTGGCAACATAAGAAAAATGTCACCTTCAGTTAATCAACCTTATTTGTCCAATGTTAAGGCCTAGGTTTGAACCTGTGTGTATTTCCCATAAGAATCTATTTTTAGTTGTCAAGTGCTGAACCTAAGACAAATACAATTAAGTGAGAAATTCCAGGGACAGAGGCAATGGTGCTAGGGATTTGCAAGTCTGCTTATGACTATTTATAGTAATACATTCCTCCAAGTCTTTCCAGATTCCATTTCTAAAATGTTTACCATTTACTAGAAAACGATCTCTAAGAAAATATGGACCTGGCTGCATCTTTAGAGAAGGTTAACTAACTAGTGTGAATCCGTAGTGTGTCCAATTTGATCAGAAGTTGAATATCCTGTCGTCTGTCTTCCCACTAATACTATACTATAAAAATATAGTTTTCCTTTCCACCCACAAAAAGTAAGTAACTTGCTAGTGTCCTCACTCCCCCGCAAATCCACATATGGCCTATATGTATTTATATATTGTCTAATGGTTGCCAAAACACTCCTTCCCTCTGAGAGGTGGGAGCAAGGAAGTAATTGGATAGCTAACATAGCAGCAAGCTTGCATTCAAAAATCTCTGGGCTAGGTGGCTGAGTCCCATATTTGCATTCCAAAATGTTCCCACGGCTATGACTCTCTGGTGTGCTGTTAAACTTCTGAGAAGAAGGGTGAAAAAGAACAGACCTAAATGATGCATGTGGGACAGTGATTGCAAAAGACTAAATAAAGCCAGATATTTGCAGGACTGCAGACAGGTGTTGCGTTTATGTTCCCATAGGTTTGGAAAAAGCTTTTTGGAACTGAATCCAAAGCATTTTGTATTCTTAATTTGCAGTTCCAAAGTACAAATACATCAACTCGATCCTGATACATCCATCTGAAATTTAACAACTGCAAATAATAATAAATAGTCATCATAATTAATGTTAAAGTTATCTCTGTCAAATGCAGGTAGTTCTTGACGTATAGCAGTTCATTTAGTGACTAAAGTAAAAACAGCACTGAAAATAGTGACTTATGACCATTTTTCACATTTATGACCATGTGATTTACATTCAGATGCTTCACAACTGGTTCATATTTACAACGGCCATAGTGTCCCAGGTCATGTAATCCTCCTTTGTAACTTTCCAACAAGCATAGTCAATGGGGAAGCCAGATTCACTTAACAACAGTATTGCTATCTTAACAACTTCAATGATACACTTAACAAATGTGGCAAGAAAAGTCATAAAATAAGGCAAAACTCACTTAACAATTTCTCAACTTAGCAACATACATTTTGGGCTCAATTGTGGTTGTATGTTGAGGACTACCTATACATTAATCAAGAGTACTTTCATATTTCAAAATAGCGGATAGGTTTACCAGTGGAATAGAATATACATTGGTATTAAAATAAATAAATGGAAAATTGCAATTTTAAGGAACACATTTCCATGCCATTTTTCAACCTAACATAATAAGCTGATTAGGAGGTATACAATGACAAAATGGTTTTCAATAACTGTGTCAGGTTTAATATATATACCTGGTCATAATTGGTCTCTCATAAAATTTTATAATAAGGTAGAACTAGCAATAGCACTTAGACTTATATACCAATTCACAGTGCTTTCACAGCCCTCTCTAAGTGGTTTTACAGAGTCAGCATACTGCCCCAACAATCTGGGTCCTCATTCTACCCACCTCAGAAGGATGGAAGGCTGAGTCAACCATGAGCCTGGTGAGATTCAGTCTGCCAAATTACATGCAGCCAGCAGCCAGCAGAAGAAGCCTGCAGTATTGCATTCTAACCACTGAGCCACCGTGGCACTTCATAAGAAAAAAAGACATTTTTACAAACTCACCTGTGATTTCTACTATGTGCGGTCTGAGGTAATTGCTCATGGGAAACTAGATAAGATTAGAGAGTAGCAGAAAAGGTATTTGTATATATTGGCAGTGGCTGTTCTGAGATTACACAATTAGAGCTAAAAGGTAGAGAAGTCCCTATGGATTTTATTCTGTGAGTCATTGCTGACTATAGGCGGTAGTGCTCATCTCTTTCTTTCAAGGCCATTGAGCCAGTGCTTCAGAAGACATTCCATAGTCACATGGCTGGCATGACATCACAGAGTGCTGTTACTTTCCCACTGGAGTGGTACCTATTTATCTACTTGCATTTGCATGTCTTCGAACTGCTAAATTGGCAGGAGCTGGGATAAGGATAGGAGTTCATCCCATCACATAATTGCTGAGCCATCGCCTTTGAGATTATAGAATTAGATTTTTTAGGAAATTCCTGTTTTAATTTTTCAGATTCCCATCCATAAATGTGTGTAATCCAATATTTGGTATAATAAAGCTCAGGAGTGTTATTTCTTCCAAATATTACTTAGTGGCCTCAGACTCAGAGGTTTTGTAGAAATTGATGACTATTTTTTTCTTCGCTAAGAACAATTAGAAGATGGCCTTTGTCCTGTAAGTCTGCATAATGAAATTCATTGGTGGGAATGATCATTTGCAATACTTTGGATAATTTCCATTCATTCCTTTTAATGACTCAGTCGTTTTTAAACTGATTTCAGAGGAATTCTGGTTCTACTTGGAATCCTCTCAAGGGAAGATTAGTAATGATAAATTGGACAACCATTTGACTGAAATGCTATAAGGTTTCCTGTCTGAGCAGGGGATTGAACTAGAAGACTGTAAAAGACAGACCAGAAATAAAAGTTAAAATAAGCAAAAAAATAGTAAAAGAACACCTGACTGATCTCGATGAAAACAAATCACTGGACCCAATGGATTACATCCCAGAATTTTAAAGGAGCTGGCAGAGGTCATCTCAGAACCACTGCACCATATCTTTCAAAAATCCTGGAGCACTAGGGAACTATCAGAGGACTGAAAAAGAGCTGATGTGGTTCCCATCTTCAAAAAAGGAAAAATAACAGACCCAGGAAACTATAGACCAATCAGCCAAACATCAATACCCGGGAAGATACTGGAAAAGATAATAAAAAAACAGATCTGCCAACATCGAGAAACCAGTAAAGGAATAACTAGCAGTCAGCATGGGTTTGTTAAGAACAGATCATGCCAAACCAATCTTATTTAATTCTTCAACACAGTGACTAAATTAGTAGACCAGCAAAATACTGTGGACATAATATATTTAGATTTCAGCAAGCCATTTGACAAAGTAGACCACAACCTACTTCTTAGTAAGCTAGAAAAAATAGATAGCACCACCACTAGACAGACTCGCAACTGGCTGGCAAACCGTACTCAACGAGTAGTCCTTAATGGGTCTAAGTCTACATGGAGGGAAGTAAGCAGTGGGGTGCCACAAGGTTCTGTCTTAGGCCCAGTACTCTTCAATATCTTCATTAAGATACTTACCAAATTTGCAGATGATACTAAGCTGGCAGGAATAGCTAACACCCAAGAAGATAGGCTCAAGATCCAGATGGATCTTGACAGACTAGAACACTGGGCCGTATCTAACAAAATGAAATTCAATGTAGAGAAAAGTAAAGTCCTACACTTAGGCAAGAAAAACCAAAAGTACACATATAGACTGGGTGAAACCCAATAGCAGTAACTGTGAGAGGGATCTTGGAGTCTTAGTGGACAGCCAGCTAAATATGAGCCAGCAGTGTGCAGCAGCAGCCAAAAAAGTTAATGCAATCCTAAATTGTATTAACAGAGGGATACAATCAAGATCAAGGGAAGTACTAATACCACTCTATAAAGCCTTAGTAAGACCACACCTAGAGTACTGCATCCAGTTTTGTTCATCACATTATAAAAAAGATGTTTAGACTCTAGAAAAAGTACAGAGAAGAGCAACCAGGATGATTAGGGGACTGGAGGCTAAAACATACAATGAATGGTTGCAGGAACTGGGCTTGGCTAGTCTAGTAAAGAGAAGGACCGGGGAGACATGATAGCGGTCTTCCAATATTTGAGGGGCTGTCACAGGAAGGAAGGGGTCAAGCTATTTTCTAAAGCGCCTGTAGGCCAGACAAGGAATAATGGATGGAAACTGAACAAAGAGAGATTTAACCTGGAAATAAGGAGAAACTTTCTGACAGTGAGAACAATCAACCAATGGAACAGCTTGCCCTCAGAAGTTGTGGGAGCACCATCACTTGAGACTTTCAA
Organism: Naja naja; assembly: GCA_009733165.1. Classification (NCBI taxonomy): domain Eukaryota; kingdom Metazoa; phylum Chordata; class Lepidosauria; order Squamata; family Elapidae; genus Naja; species Naja naja. The sequence continues at coordinate 32,258,949 of CM019150.1, forward strand.
GAAGAGATTGGACTGCCATTTGTCAGAAATGGTGTAGGGTCTCCCGCTTGGGGAGGGGGTTGGACAAAATGACCTACAAGGTCCCTTCCAACTCTGATTATCTGTTATCTGTTAAGGTGTCCAAAGTCCCTTCCAATTCTTGTTACTTTTCTGCTCTGTTCTGTTCTGTTCTGTTCCGTTCCGTTCCATTCCATTCCATTCCATTCCATTCCATTCCATTCCATTCCACTCCACTCCACTCCACTCCACTCCATTCCATTCTGTATACAATCCAACAGTTCTGTAAATTGAATCCAGAATAGATATCAGAATTATCTAAGGAAGAATAGGTCAAAGGTTATTCTGTAGAAAATACTTCCGCAGTAAAGTCACTATAAAAAGATTTCTTGATAGAAAATATCAATGTAATTTTTGTTCAGTCAAGTCAATGTATTCCAGTAATAAATGTTAGATCTCTTTTTTTATCGGCTTAGTGTAATCATACAGTATGCTGGTTAAATGGTCAAAGCCCATAGATGATTAGCAATAATTGGACTGACTTGCTTGCCTATTCCTATTGGAACAACTTTTATTTGATGATGGTAGATGAAAGTCAGCCATATTAAACTGTTTTTACAGTCCTAAAATATTGTAGCATTGAAGTAAACAATTATAGCACTCTAAGTTACATTTAGTATGTTACTTTGTACATACTAAATGTAACTTAGAGTGCTATAATTGGTTATCCTTTTGTGTGTGACAACCCTTGCATGTCATATAGGCCATACCATTAAATTATGAACCTACACATCTTCCTCTACACTGATTATTGTTTTTGTGTTATTAAAGAAATCCTACTTATAGCGGAGAGAGATGTTTAAGCCATTCATTAGCTAAACAGGCCAAGTATGTGGCAGACCTTCTTGTAAAATGATAGGATTTCAGTTCATAGATATCCATTATTAATCATGGCGATGCAAACATATTGAAATGTGTATTGTCTCATACATGATGAGACAAATTCCATAGTTTTGTCATATTGTGACATCACATGCACACAAGTATCCAAAGATGCAGGTTTCACCATGGCATCACAACACATGTTCTATTTCTAGTTCATCCTTACCCTTTTCCTGCAGAAGCCTGTGAGTGAGAAGTTTTGCAGCAAAGAAAAAAAAATAGACCCAGACAAATGGAAATAGTTCCAACAAGAAGTTTTAAAAGTGCTTGGCAGAAGAATCTATAGCATATATTAATGTTTTCTTTCTGTAATGAGCTTATGTCAAAAAATGGTGTAAACAACTGCTATGAATTAAGTCCCCTCTCTCCAAATCTGTAAAACTACAATTCAAGTTGAAGTTTTTATGTGTTACAACAGTATATTTAATGAAAACAGCTATGCTTAAGAATTATCATGATATGGGAGAGAAAACAAAGACTGAATGGTGTACAATCTGTGAAGAGAAACATTAAGCATATTTCAGCAAAATGATACTCAACTTTTTTAATGTATGAAAACTGTCAATATCCATTGTAAAATGAATAAAGATGGGACCATTCTTTCTATTTCATGTGAAGTAAAGAGGAAAAACCAAAATTAGAATGAAAGAGTGCTGTTCTCCTTTATTTGAAGAATCTCTTCAAATTGCATTTGATTATAATTTAAAGCATAGCAAGAATTATTTTTCATAGTGGATAAAACACATACTTTAATTTGAGTACCATTGATGCATAAATTTAGGTGACCTTGTTCCTGTTAAGTAGCTACATAACTGAAAATATCTTGGCAAAAATGAAATATATCTAAATAATGTTGTGAGCAAAGAAAAATAAATGTAAACTCTTCCTGATTTAGTTTAAATTTGGCCAAGTTCATAAGATTGGATTGTCTGACAGATAATCTTTCAAAATCAATGAGACTTACATAATTGGCTGTACCATTAGAAAGGATGAGGCAGTCACTTCATGATAATTTAAGTCCCATTGATTTCAGTTGTCCAGTCTAAATATGACTTGAGTCTTGATTCAGTACATAGCCTCGGGCAGAACGATAGCAGAGACAGATGATTCAGATTCTAACTACTAATTTTCCATTAAAATCCTTCTTGACATTATGGTTGTTTCAAATTATTAAAAAAGTGTTAAGTATTATCAGGAGACAATCAGAAAAATTAAAAATTCTTATAATATGTTGATTCTCTTCTCTATGTAGATATTAGATCACACAATAAGTTAAAGAACAAAATATGGGTTTGGGAGCCCATATGTTCCTTTACCGTGTCCACAGCAGTCAAACAACACACAGTCATGTGAATTCTATTTCCCCTGAACTCATGGGATTAACTTCCATATGGTAGCCATTTCTTCATATTTCTTTTCTTCTTGCTTTTATTCTTGAGAAGCACTGGGTGCAATTACTATTCATATGATCTCACTTCTCTTCCAATTCATAAATTTTGTGGAATTAAGAGCATCAGTATTGTATTACAAAATCAGCTCAGGAATCATCTTTTCTTTTCTTTTCAACAATAATGGCTGGGGAAATGTTTCTACATACACATTGGCAAGATATGAACACAATGGCTTTACATTATTGTGTTTCATTCCAAGTCCTTCCCTAAAGGGAATGTTGTAGACTGGATAAAAATTGTTCAAAATCATTAGGTCCAACAGCTTCTTGAGGAGGGGTGCATCACAAACTGGAATGATCTCTTAAGAGAATGAATTTACTACTGCATAAATCCAACCATATATCACCTATTAATATTTATGACTGGTTTCTGTCTGGTCTACCCTGAAAGGCATGATGAAGGACTAGCTGTGATGTTACTATCATATCACAAATGTCAAAATAAAAAGCCAGATAAAGTCTGTGACCTCCAGGGTGTTTGGATCCTTAATACTTGGTTGCCATAGTGATCACAATTTTAGCTGCAACACACTCCAGGTTGCATGAGGGGGAATTTAAAATCCCTATGCATCATTGTTGCTCTTTTCTGCACTCTTCCAGAGTCTTTTTTATAATATGGTAACCAAAACTGGATGCAATATTCCAAGTGTGGTCTTACTAAGCTATATAAAGCAGTACTAATACATCACCTGATCTTCATTCAATCTGTTAATGCTAGTTAGGACTGCATTGGCTTTTTTGGTTGCTGCCACATAGTTGGCTCATATTTAAGTGATTGTCCCCTAGGAGTCCCTCTCACAGTTACGGTACTGCTATTGAGCTAGATTTCATCTAATAGGCCCTTGTATATTTGATTTTTCTTGCATAAGTGTAAAACCTTTATTTTCTCTACATTGAATTTCATTTTGTTAGATAGGGTCCATTGTTCAAGCCTGTTGAGGGAATCATCTGGATTTTGAGCTTATCTACTGGAGTGTCCTGGGAACTCCATATTCAGCCAACCAGCCAACTGCTTTCTGCCCATTATTGGTTCATAGATTCATTTCCTACCCTATTTATGCTCTAGCACCATCAGCATATTTGAGGGAGGGTGAAGGGTGTCCAAACATATCATATTTTCACCCACATATTCTTTATATCCCTTGCTAGCCACAATCCCAGTGGACTTAGAAACTAGTGTACTCCTGACTCAATCCAATAGAACAGAACCAGGGCAAGATTCTTCCAAAGTCCAGTTATGGAAACAGTCCCCAAAGAAGTTCAGGAGGCAAATTGGAGAGGCAAGATTTATAATACACTCCCCTCTGCCACCTCTACTTATAATTATGGTTTTTCAAAATTAATGTGGATTTAAGTAATACTTAAATATAGCTTTAGAAACCAATAGAGGGCTGCTTTTGAAGAAATGCAGAAAGAAGGGAAGCAAGTGAACAAATCATATTAATGGTGGCATTTAAAAAGCAGTCATTTTTAAAGATTATTTTCTGTACACACACACACACAAAAAGCTGTAGCAAGTTTAAGAAATGCTCCTTTATTAGAAACCTATAGAAAAAGTTGGCTTTTTTGTGTAGATGCCAATGTCACTGCCATTTTTAAAAAATTAAAATGTGTCTCCTATGAAATCTTCATTTGTCAAATTATTTTTGTAATACTCATTTCTAGTAGCAATTAAAGCAAACTCTTCTCATACATTTCTTGATACTGGTTTCCCAATGAAGTGCTTCTTCTGACTGATGTCTCATAATTTTCCAGAACATAAAATGTATTGTTTTGCAGACCATGTGTTCCAAAATAAGGAAAGAGGATGTAAATTCTCTTGCTTTAATAAATATTTGCATTTAATTAAGGAATTTGGGTGATGACATACTGTTCACTATGTGGCTCCTAACTGTGAAATATTAAAGATGAAGAATAATTCTCAGCAAATATAAAAAGCCAAAGAGAGGAATGTATTTTCTCCCAGATGAATCATTCCATCTTGAACTAACTTTTCTAAGACTAAAATATCAAAGGAAAACATCTACACTGCAGGCATATCTGTAAGGTGACGTAGGAAGACTATTTTTAAGAGTTAATTTCTCACCATAATTTTTGGCTAACTATACATATTCATAAAAGTTGCTCCTATACAACAAAGTATTTCAGTTAGTCAAACATATGTAGGAAGAATCCAAAGATAGTGCTTGTTTAACAACTGGCCATATAACAACAGTTCAAAGTTTATGACAGATGCCTTCCCCAAAGTTGCTTGTGACCCATTCTCAAAATTATAACTGGTCACTTGATCACATTTTTGTCACTTTGCAACTGGCACACATTTACAACTGGTTGCAGCATTCTACAGTGCAGCATTCTACAGTGACAACATTTTATGTTGTTTTCTGGTTATTTGTTATCAAATGTCATGTTTATTGAAGTAGAAGGTTGACTCTTGTAATATAAAGTTATAGCAATTAGTATTAACTCATGCTGAATTCATCAATTTGAGATTAATTCTACTACTATTAATCTCACAGTAATTTAAAAGTTTGTTTCAGATTCTGCCTTGGAATATCCTAGAATATGCCTGCTTTTCTTCTTTGCTCTTTGTCTCTTATATTTCTTTGATCTTTCTGCCTATTTCTGATCAGGCAAGGTGCTCAAGATCCGGTCAAAAAGTCTCTAGGGCACTATAAGTGGTCCAGAGGGTATTAGCATAGTAGGAATCTTATGATATTGAGAGGATGAGAAGTAGATTTTGAAACCCAAGGGATAAACTTAGAACATAAAGATAGACAATGCTGGTTTTGGACATCCTTTTCTTTATTAGTCTATCTTAAGATGAACTTTCTGAGTATAGTTCAGTTGTGGGTTTAAGGAAGGTTTTTTTAAAAAATGTTTTTAGTACATTCCTTGAGTTCTAATGTTCAAAGGAAGAGGAATGTTGCTCTTTATCTTACTCTCCTCTCTGTTCAGCACAAATGGTTTGAAAAAGCAGTCTGCATTGATTGATGCTTCTATTCTGCAATATCGATCCGATGTGCTGAAAGCAGTCAAATAAAATAAAATAGTATTTGGTTTGGTTCAGATTGAAAAATTCATCTCTGGTAACCTTTTACTGATCAGCTCTTACTGCATTATATTTAGCCCCTTTGGTCTGGTCTGACATTAAAATGTCAAGAAGCTATTCTAAAAGTGTATGGTTATGTTAATTAAAATCCATTTAATATTTTGGCCAACCTATCTGTCTAAAATTTCTATGATTTTCAATTATATTTCAACTTAATAATATCAGAAGCAATATACATAAAAATGTAAAACTTCATTGTTTGTAATATACCATCCCCCATTACTCATAATCTATTTTCCTGCATTTTATACAAAATTGCTGGCCCCAATGCTTGTTTTAGTGACAGATAGTGACACTATAATTGCAGTGAAATCCCTGGGACAATTTAGCTGATTGAGCTTACTTCTTATTAGTTGTAATGGAAAAGTGTCACTATGCATTCATTAAATGCACAGAGAGGAGAATAGCATGCACTCGCTGTGTGTTACACTGACCATGCTTACATACAATTATAAGTACAATTAACACTTGCATTAGCAATACTGACAGTGTGAACAAATAAACATATTATTATATTTCTTTAAAATTCAGAAAGAAGGAGGCTTAGTTTACAAAAGTCTAGCCATTTAGGATTAGGCAAGTGTACATTTATCTTTCACAATACATTTTATAAACACTAGTTTATACAATATATCTTATATGGTATATAAGGATAAAAATGGATAAATCAACATAAAAGCAAATAGGCTCATTGGATTAAGGAAAGAAAAGTGTTGCTGCATTGAAATGAATATGTACTGTGAGAACTCAGAACTGTGCTTTGCAAGATGTATTCATATTTTATTCCAAATTTTCCATCAACCTAAAATGAAACTCTTCTTGAAACATCCAGAAAGGGGCTATTAAAATTGGACATCTGCATTCTGAGTGAATCAGAGCTGAGCTAACTTCTGTTTACATTAGGTACATACAGGAACTACTCTCCTCCATTACAAATAATTAATTATATTAATATTAAATAAATAAGAAATAATACAGTATGATGCAAAGAATACTTTATGAAATAAAATAAATAAACGGATACAGTAGAATTTCATGCAATATAAATAAGAAATTGTTAAAACTATGAAGGTTTCAATAAGTTTAAATTTTAAAGATAAGAAAAAAATGTTTGCATCAATATTAAATAAGTGGTAACTTACAGCTGATGCCAGGCAATTATTTCTGAGGAATTGTCATGTTGCTTGAAATGTAGGACAAAACAGTAAAATGGTTCTGCTTTGGATATGATACTCAAAATGTCTCCATGCTAATCTTGCCAAAGATTGTATATAGAATAAAGATCAGCTAATCAAATTGTAAATTATTAGCTATGACAATCATTTAGAACTTCTAGATCAAACATGTCTCTAAATACCAAGATATGGAATGGGATAATAGAGAGCCCTGCTCCTTTCAAGTACTGCTATGTCAAGTTCCTGGATGCATTTGGAAAGCTGGTGTAAGAAACAAACAGAACAATGGCCTAGATACGTATGTCTGATTCAGCTGAGCTTTTTTTTTCTATTTTCTAATATGGAATATGAAAATTACTCTCTGAGATGGCATATTATTGTGCAAAATGGTAAGTTCAGGCTCATTATATAGTTGCACATTTACCCTGGTGAGAAATAAACAGGCTGATGATGCAGTGAGTGAAGTCTGAATGTCTCAAAGGCAATTCAGACTGATGGCAATGCTTGTTACCCATATTCTGAGCAGGAAAACATTTTTTTGCTTATAATGGTGGTCTAGTTTAGCCGCTTAAGAAAAGCTTTTGAAAATGTATTCCTATTTCTTGTCTGCACTAAATGCACCCAGGCTATTGTCTTGCTTACTTTTATTATGTTTATTATTGAAAGGTAATTGTTTTGCCTGGTTTTCTTAATTGGTTTTCTTCTTTTACAAGGAGCTTTATACATCTGAGGTTCCCTTTTATTACAGCTTCCTACAGAAATTTTAAATCTAAGTTAATCCTTAATAAATCTGGGTGGGAAACACTGATAAATTTGGATAGAAGAGTCCCAGCAACTTTTTCAGAGTATTGACTGCATCTTATTTTCTCTGTCAATGTGGTAAGATGTATTTAATTCACGTCAAAAAGTATAGCCTCTCTTTGTAACAATTCTCACATTAGTTTGTACATATGACTCTCTCTATATCTATCATCTCTTTCACACTCTCAATCTCTACTATCTCTATCTCTACCTCTGTTTCTACTTCTACATCTATCTATCTATCTATCTATCTATCTATCTATCTATCTATCTATCCATCCATCCAATATTGCACCTCTATAACTGTCTGGTTTGGTTCTGGAACTCAACAAGGCAGATACAGACTTCAGAGGATAATTAGGACTGCAGAAAAAACAATTACTACCAACCTGCCCTCCTGTATACTGCACAAGTCAAAAAGAGGGCTGTGGAAATTTTTACAGACCCCCTCATATCCTGGACATAAACTGTTTCAACTCCTACCCTCAAAACAACACTATAGAGCACTGCACACCAGAACAACTAGACACAAGAACAGTTTTTTCCCAAATGCAGGAGGTATAAGTGAACATCAGATAAGTTCTGCTATAGCAGATTGAGCCCCAAATGGGTTATGTGATATCACAAAAAAGAAGAAATAGTTTTTGTGATGTCTTCCTCATTAAACAATGCAAGATATAAAATTGCTTTACTTCTGCTTAACCCTTATCAGATAGATCAATGTTCTTTATCTCTTGTAACTGAAAAATAAATGTCTACAAGCCTTAACTGATCTTCTCATCCATGATACACTAAAATTAGCATTGTTGATTTCCTATGTCCATCAATTTCTGTAACTAAAGTGTGGGATTATCTATAATCCATGTTACAGAAATATGGTTAGGGCTTTAGCAGGATTGATGAAGTGGTGATGGAAAATAGTATGTAACAAATAGTATGCAAAGTAATTTTTGCTTCTCTATTCTGGAGAAGTAAACTAAACCTGCTCTTATTCTGATCAAATAAATGCTAATCTACTTCATTAAAATGTCCTCATAAGAATTTCCATATGTTCCTGCTCATCATTTCCATATATTTTAGAACCACTGCTCTTTGATGTTTTAGAATGCATATGGAAATCTCTACAGCAGGATATCCTTTTCAAGATTCCATGCCTAATGAATGGAAATTAAGGGCTCTTGGAAGCATCACTAGATGTGTGTTGTACTGTTGCAGCCCAGTTTTGCCAAAACATAAGATGGGATACAAATGGAAGGGAATGTCAAACTTTAATCAGAAATTAGATGTACAAGATGTTAAAATCTAGCAAATAGGTAGTTGCTGAAACTCACACAGATATACAGCATATCAAATATATTCCATTTTTAGATTTTAGGATGGAGCCTTTGTAGCTCCATTCTAAATGATAGATCATATTTTGTGGTGGGCAGTACTGGGGAAAAAACAGCTGGCAGAAGTTCAGCTTTAATTCTCAAGATGAATCAATAGATAAGTTCCAATAAAATCCTATCCCAAACTATAGTTTAGAAATAGAATTTACATAACTTTCATACTTTAAAAATTCATCACTGTGTCAGTGACAGGGGTATGTGGATATATTTAAGTGATCCTTGGAATCTGAGCCTTGGAATTCAGTGCAAAAATGACTTGGTTATCAAACTACACTTGATCTTCCTGAACAGGTGGCCTTGTGAGAGTCAGAAGAGAGGTATCTAATTGGACTCTGAAAAATTGTTTTAAAAACTCTATAGTATTCAAGGTATTATCTCCAGAATGAGTACAGAATACATATCCTTATATGGCCCGGTACGACAAATTGCTACATAATATATGCAGTGAAAAGTTGAGAAAGGTCAAGAGCCAGTTTGGTATAGTGGTTTAAGCTATTAGGATATAAACCTTGAAAAGTGTGAGTTCTAGCCCTGCCTTATATGAAGCCAGATGAGTGATTTGGGCAAGCCACACTTTCTCTACCCTAGGAAGAAAGAAATGACGAACCATTCCCCAAAAACTTGTCAAGAAAACTGCAGGGACCAATCTAGGCAATCACCAGGAATCATAAAACTATTTCAAAAACATCATATCATCATCATCATCATCATCATCATCATCATCATCATCATCATCGAGATACCTCAGTTTGAAATGAAATCTGAATCCTGAGATGGAAAGGTTCAATGAGAACAGATTTAGAATAGCATGCCACAGTTCAAAAGAAAATTCATTCAGTATTAGGTACAATAAAACCAGATTGCTTACTGAAAACACTAATAATGAAGCTAATGCTTGGATATTTTGAAGATGTTTAGATATTATACAAAGGTGAGACTAATTTTGAAAACTCCTGTTGCCTTGGAAAATTGAAGGCAATTAAAAAGATGTCAAAATATGACATGGTAGCTAGGCACTCTCATTGGTTGCATAAGCTTACAAGAATTCAGAGAAGCAGATGCTAGTAGTTCTGGAATAATATCCATTTGGTCATGAAGAATAAGAAGAAAGAAAATAGCTGGTTTTTTTTTGCTTTTTATTCTTCACATACAAATAGAATTTGACAACAACAAAATGCTTATTGCTCTGCTAATCACCGAGAAAGTCAAATATATCTCTTTTTGCAATTTCATATATATATATATATATATATATATATATATATATATATATATATATATATTTTCACGGGTAAAGGTATGTAGGTCTTGGTGTATTGGTCTTGTCCGTGTAAGATTGAGAATACCTTGGCAGCGTTTGACGAAATCTCATCCGTCATCTTCAGGCTGGTGTCTTCAGCTTCGTTCTCCTGGAAGAAGTGTGTGATCGTGGCTGTTTTCCTTTTAAACTCTAGAGTTGGATGTGTTGTTACTTTTGATTGGTTTGTGGAGTTGATGTATGCAGATTGGATGGCTTTTCCTGAGACCCTGTGTGGCTGAGGTGCTGGCTGAGGTGCTGGCTGCTGAGACACACAGCCAGCACCTCAGCCACACAGGGTCTCAGGAAAAGCCATCCAATCTGCATACATCAACTCCACAAACCAATCAAAAGTAACAACACATCCAACTCTAGAGTTTAAAAAAACAGCCACGATCACATACTCTCCCAGGAGAAGCTGAAGACACCAGCCTGAAGATGACGGATGAGATAATACTCAATCTTATATATATATATATATATATATATATATATATATATATATATATATATATATAACTGCATGATATATCATGCAGATATTTTGAGAATGCAGCTCCTGGAAAGAACATTACATGCCATGTCTATAGAGATTCTTAGTCATCCAGGTCATGGTTGTCCCAAAGGTGCTTTTTCAAGAGGTAGCTGGACTTTCTGGGGTTTTCTTTGAAGGCATTTTGCTTCTCATCCAAGAAACGTCTTCAAAGAAAACCCAGAAAGTCCAGTTGCCTCTTGAAAATGCACCTTTGTGATTACACACCATGGAATATAATGATTCAATTTTTTAGAGCATTTCTCAGTTCCAGGACTGAGCTTTGTTCAAATCTAGACTGCCATCTTAATGTCAACTCCTAGTGAATAGAGAGATCATTAGAATGATCCTTAATTTGTTCCTTCAAGTCTTGCAACAATACCTCAATTATCACTACAATTAATCCTTGCTGCTAATTCTCCACCTTTTCTTCTTCCCTTCTACCTTTCAGAATTATAAATTTCTCAGGAGAACTGGATCTTTGCATAGTGTCCAAAATGTGGTGATTTGAATCTTGCCAATTGTACCTGAGGTGAAAACTGGATTTGCGTCTATGATCCATTTGTTTTTTCTTGGCTATTTCAGGAGTCATCTTCAACACAAATTGCTTTATATTTTCCTTATATCTTGCTTCTTCAAAGCTCAGTGGTTCGGTTCTACAGAGAGTCACAGAGAAAACCATGCCTGAAGATAACCGATGACTGGTTTACCTTTGTTGGTAAAGATGCATCATGACATCTAAATATTTTTTCCTGGATTTCATAGCTACTCTGCTAAGTACTAGTCTTCACTACTGCTGCATTACTGTTAATAGGTAATCTCAAGGAGCAGAAGCTAACCATCACTTTAATATACTCCTTGTCAGTTTAAGATCAATTGCTGCACTTGTTTTAATTTGTTTTCTCTTTATATGTAATCTTAGTCCCTTTTATCAATTTGTTAGAAAATTAAACCTGGTAGCACACCAAAGTCCTTTATTTTTTTTCATTAATGTTTCAATTCCCTCTAGCAGATTTTCCAAAATCATCATTAGGTCATCTGCAAACACCTCTAACTTGTAAGTTTCTTCTTAAATCTTAACTCCCATAATTTTCTCGCCTAGTCTTATGTCTCTATTCAGTAGCTCAAGAACTAAAACGAACAAGAGTGAAAACAGTAGGCATCCTTGTCTTGTCAGTTTTTCAATCTCACAAGGTTTTGTTAGTTCTCCATTAACAATTATTTGTGCTTTCTGTGAGGTATAAATTGATCTTACCTATTTAATAAAATTATCTCCAAGATTCATGTTTCAGAACGCCAAAGAAAAAAACTAATTCAATTTGTCAAAGGCTTTCTTTGCATCTAAGAATATCAATGTAGCTTACTTTTAAATTTACTTTAATTGTTGTTAATTTACATATAATTTATTGTTGATATTATTAGGTAGTCTAGGCATGTCCATCAGAATTTCTCTTGGAGAAAAAGAATACGAAGGAGTTGTAAATTTTATTTAAATTTACAGTACAATGTAGAAAAAATAAATTCAGAAATTATATTGTCACTTGAATGTAACAGTTATTAAGGCACCTAAATATAAATACATCAATAAATTGACTTCTTGTCATGGTGTAAAGTGAAACAATGATTAGGACAGCGTGATTAATTTTTCAGAATCATATAAACTTCATCAGCAGCATAAAGATGTGAGCAAAAACTCTAAGATTGCTGAGAACAATGGAAAAGATAAATGATAGTTTAGTAGAAACTCTTAATGTTAAAGGATTAAGACTACTGGAAGCCACTGAAGAAGATAGATATATCTCAACAACATCTCTTGTGCCAAAACTAGAAACTAGAGAGGCCCATTAGTTGGTAAATGGAATATCACAGTTCCTGTAAATTGAAAATTGATATTTTGAGAGTTGGGTGTACTATTTTTGTTGTCTTCTGCAAGATGAAATGTGCCAGGATTATCCTGAAAACTCATAAGTGAATTTAATGCACCAATTCAAAAAGGCTAAGATAGTGTTATCTATAAATAAAGGGGCCATTCAGAACATTTGAAGTATGACTGCTTTTTATTCATCTACTATGGTTAGATGAAAATAAATTTTATCATCAACTTTTCTTTCTGCTATGCTTGAGGCAAAGAACAAATGAAAGTAAATAGGTTTTTTTTTTAGAAATGTCATCTGCTCCAACAGGCATTTATAAATGTCTGTATAATATTTAAAACTAAAAATAAGATCTATTGTTTAAATTGTGTTTTTATTATACTTTATATTCTTATTGTGAAGCTATATTTTGAGGACACACATGCATGCATTTTTCATCTTATCATTTAGTCCATCATTATTGTTTATGCCTGTGATATATACTGTTGAAAATGTGTCTGTTCTCTGAGATGTTCTCTGTGCATGAATGATATTGATTAAATAAAATAATCCTAGTACAATGCAAAAGGAGTAGAGGATAAAAGAAATCAAAATATAATTTTAATGCTATGCCAACTATTTAGATTGGCACTTAATAGTGGTAGTTTAGTGTTAGTAGCACTTCAGTGTTCAGAGTGCTGAGTTGGCCATAAAAGATTTGAAGACTGGTAACACTAAGATTTTGATGTGGCTGCCTCTTGAATGTAGAACTAGAAAAAATGCTTATCCAAATTGCAGATGTTTACAGCTACAGCACCAGCTAAAATGCATAGGCTTCATTGGCCATCATTTCCACCTGTGGTTCCAGCAGGAGCCTTGACTTCAGAAGGACTCCCAAGTCATGAACCTTATAAGCATTGTGTGCTTATAGCTTGAAGTATTGTTAGACCCACTTCACAGTCTGTTTCTGGTGTTCCCCTCTGGGAAGAGGTATTGAAGCATCTAAAGCGAGACTACTAGATTCTGTAACAGTTTTGTTCCTTATGCCATCTGTCTTGTAAACTCAAAGGATTCTTTTTTTTACCATGTATATGTATACATTCGAACTAGACTGTGATCTTTCTCAGTGTCATATATGTGTATGTGGGTGTATGCATAATAGCTATCTTTTGAGAGATGAATGCTATGAAATTTCATTTTAATGTACACTGATTCGTCTACATTTAAAGTGACAATAAAGATTCTATTCTATTCTATTCTGTTCTATTCTATTCTATTCTATTCTATTCTATTCTCTAATGGGTAATGCTTGCTCATCTAACAGTCATATAATTTACTGATTGTAATCAGCTGTCCATAAGAGGGCATTTTAACATTGGATTTTTATCATTTGTTGTGAAATGTTTTGGAGTAACACTTCACAACAAAACAGGATGACTTGACTGTTTATATTTGAGTATTAGGATTCTTTCAGATACCTAGTATAGACCTTTCCAATGCTTTGTGAATTATTTAAATAAGCCTAATGGCAAGCCTCCAACTAATGGGTCTCCATTCTGACAACAAGAAATCACATCTCCAGTTTTATTACTTATAGAAACTGTACCTAAATGCAGACAGCATATACAGTTACAAGAATATTTTTAAACCACCTTTATTTACTGAATTCAATGGTATTAAACTACATTTTGTCCCAGTAGAGAGATTTGCTGAAAGCTAACAATCTATCCTTTCCTGTCTCTTTCATACTCAATTGACTGACACCATTTAAACAAGCCTTCCCTTACTACATGTCCAAAGGCAACAGCCAGGATGGCATTTTCTCATTCTGCTTCTGGGTTGAATCCCTTCAGTCTGATCTAGTCCACCTTTGTTTTCCTCGCTGTCTGTCTCTGGACTTATGCAAGTGTTAATTCTTTTCAGTTGATTTACTGGGTGATTTGGTTTGCCTGCTGTTTAAAACCTTCTGTTTCTCTCTTTCCATTGCTCAGCATTAGAAACCAGTTCTTGCTAATCCCATGAATCACCAAACTGCTTTTTCTTCCCTGCTGGCTATGAAGAGTGGAACCCCGCTTGGCTGGGTACTGCAGAGAGAAAAGTTTCCATCCTTTATTTTGTGCATACTTATGAGTGTTGTTTCTTTTTCTCTTATGTTAGATGAAAAAAAGACTGCCCAGCACTGGCTCTTGGGTAGGTTTAGGTCAGGGGTGTCAAACTCAAGGCCCGTGGGCCAGATCTGGCCCACAGTGTGCTTAGATCTGGCCTGCGGGGCTACTCTGGAAACAGCAAAGTTCTGGCCTGTGGTGCCCATGCCAGCAAAAATGGAGCTTGCCTTCCCGAGCTCCATTTTCGATGGCAGAGCATTCGGACCACCACAGGTGCCACCAACATGAGTGACAATGAGCTGGCCATGCCCCCTGGCCTCACAACTCCAGCCTCCCAAAATCAAATCCAATCCTGATGCGGCCCTCAATGAAGTCAAGTTTGACACCCCTGGTTTAGGTTATTCTTTTTTTTCATTGTCTAGCCATGATATCAGGCTAAGTTTCTGCTCTTCTGTCATCGTCCCTCCTCCTCTAAAACCCACCTAGTCTTCCTCTTACATCTAGTGCCATAGATCACTTTTACAACTTTCTTAAATCCTGGGCTTTATTTCTTCCTTGGGGAAAAGCCCTCTTGTGCATTCCAGGTCTTTATTTTACTGGATCTGCTATTTCTAACAGCAGACACTTTATCACCTCCTTTAATCTGTATCACCCTTTACACCTGTGAGGATTTTATGATCTCTGATCCTTTAAACAGCAGCTACATACAGATTTTTGCAACAAAGGATTTATTTTTTTCACATATCCTCCTACTATCTTGCACCCAACTTTAATCCTTTAATTATTCCTCCATTCTAATGAAGCCAGTTGGATTGCAAGTGCATGTCAAAACTGTGTTGTGCATCATCTTCTCTCATTCAAATACTAACCAGATCGGACCTTATTTAGTTTTTGTGACTAGTCAAATTAATACATTCTCTGCGTGTGTTTGCATAAGGAAAAAAACCAATGAGCATCTTTCCTAAAACACCTTTCTGTGTGCTTTTGAGAGTTGAGGTACATAACTACATACCCAAATGATTCTGTACTCACCAACGGATTTTCATTTTAAGAAAACCATCTGCAAAGAAAAATATGAGAGGTATTTTAATTATTGCTGTTTAAAAATAAAGGTAAGCAGATCTAGGCAAATCTTTAATCTCTTCAGCCTTTGATAAATTCACAAACCCCTTTGGAGTAGCTCTCTGGAATGTGCAGTACTTCCCTTCCAAGAGCTTTGGAAATGCTGAACCATTTTGATCCAAATGTTAAAAAGCACAATAGTGCATGCACAGAGTCCCATTTGTTTTGGAACCACACCACAAAGTAGAGTATGGCTGCCTGGAGAGGCCTAATATTTGCCAGAATGTTTAAATGACTGACTTGCTGTTTCTTTGCTGATTTACTAACTCTGTTCTTGGTTGACTCCTTAATGACTTGTTTTTGTAAATGATGAATGTTTCTAACATTTTAATTCTTTGTCCACATTAAATTAATGTGTATTTCTTTGACTTATGTTGGCATATGGTTTCTATTTATAACAAGACATTTTTTTGATAGGTCTGCAAAAAAGTAATTTGTAAATATTCAAATGACTAAGGGGTTTATTTTTTTATTTTTGTCTTGCAGTGGAATTTTCAGGGTTGATACAATATAGGAAGCTAACACTGCCTAATGCGTCCAGTCATATAGCTCAGTCTAATTCATAGCAACACTCCAGAGGTTTGGAGAATAATCCTCCTCAGTTCTGCCTGGAGGTGCCAGGAATAATGCAAAAGCTGTGTTTCATGACTCAGTTACAGTCATTTCCCTTTTGCTATTCTGCTTTTCAATCATCCCATCTGCAGGAAACTTCCAGCTTCAGTTCTTCTCCATGAAAACGCTATATATCTTCCATGGAATTATTGAATGTTGAATGAGATTTATAGGAAAAGGGGATTAGGAGAGGTCATTTGAACACAGGTTTATGGAATACTTTGAAAACTGTATTTCAATGAAGGATGGCATAAATATAATTTTAATGAAAAAACTACAAAACAAATGACTTTCGTTTATACAATCTCATTCTCCTTCAATTGGGAATAGTGGGGACTGAAGCAGGCATCTCTGTGTTTTGATTCTTGCAGAATGCTCATTCTTCCTAATTTCAAAGGATGCATATGAATTTATTTCTGCTTTGTATTAGTTGGGTAGTACTACAACATAGTAGCTTAAAATGTGATTGGTGTTGTTGAAGTTCAATACATTATACAAGTTTGGACAACTTGTTAATATACTGCATTAAACAATGGTAAATAAGGCATAGGCTAATGTGATATATAAGCTATAGTTTGAATTTTACCTTCAATTTTGACTTCTTTACCCATATGTAAAGGTTGGCATTTGTTAATACTGATTATTGCCATGTCTTTATGAGGGTGACTCAAATACTATATATGTATAAAAATTATGACAAAGCCTTCTAATCCATGCCTGCCTAGCTTTTGCGATTTGTATTAGCATTCATTTTAACTCTGTGGATGCACAGAGTTTAAATAATTCCAATGTAGTACCCTACTGGTATGGAGAAATTAATTAAAATAAATTTACTTTCCAGCTGCAAAAGCTTTACCAGGATTTAATCTGGATCTCATAGGCAATCTTTTTGTCTGCTTGAACAAATGCCAATCCTGATTTTTAGCTGTTTCTCTCAGAGGCATCTTTCCTTCAGACATCCCTTTATGCAGTGCTTGGACATTACCCAAAGAGGGCTCTTTTTATGCTCTTTTTCTTTGTTTAACTAGCTTTAATTTTAGAGGGACAGTGATACTATTCCTATAGCTTTGCAGGCATAGCTGAACATGTGAAATGGCCATGAGATAAGAAACATCTTTCAGACCATTTATTCCTATGAAAGGGTATATTTCTTTCAGAAACAGCTAATAAGCTTTCTCTTAGCCATATGTTCTTTACTTGGCTTCAGAAGCTCTGCTTTCTGAGTTTAATTGGCAACAGCAAGTTCACTCAAAGATAATTTAAGAAGAATTGTGCATGACTATAACTATTCTGGAGTATAGTAAAGCAGTATGTGCTTTCATGGACAATAGAAAATAGCAGAACACAGCATTATCACATAAGCAATGCAGAATAGATTCAGAGGTTTGGATAGCTGACATTTGTGGATAGTTTGATAATCTACAGTAACCAGGCAACATCAGGAATATTGGCAGGCAAAGTAAGGTTTAGGGTAGTTTTTTTCTCTCTTAAAAACTGGTTAAATATATTTAAGGGCTTATGAAAAATGCTATTAGTCCCAGCTCTAGTGTTAATTTTTTGGGGGGGAGAGAGGAGGGCAGTGTTTGTGTGATTTAATGGCTGTTTTCAGTCTACACTACCTTGCTTTGTTTTTATATAAGCTTTTTGTTTTATATAAGCTTTTAATTGTTTTAATTTAATATTATATTTTGTAAGCCACTTGGAATGGGTACTATAATAAATTGTAATGGAATAAATAAATAAGTTTTAATGAAATAAATGCACCATCAATTTTAGACAAGACTGATTTCTACAATCTGGTCATGTTAAGATGAGTGAACATCATTCTCTACCCACACATGTGGATGTTATCCAACTTGGAGAACTCTGGTGTTAAGCATTTTATGGTGCAAAGAGGTGCTATGTGCTAAGTTTTTATATTCATGCCTAATTCTTTAAAGGAATGTTCTTTCTTCTGCCTGGCCTCTTGATTGACTAATGCAGAATCAATCTTGATGGGTAGATAAAAATGTGATTCCTCCAAGAGCCATTTGGAAATTGTGGAGTTCCCATTCATGGCACATTTGACTTTGCTTCAGTGATTATATTATGGTGCTGTTTCTCAATCTTAGCATCTAAGATGTCCAGACTTCATCTTCCAGAATTCCCCAGCCAGTCATCTTAAAGTTGCTAAGTTGAGAAACACTGTAGTAGAGTTTGTTCTTGGAGAGTCAAAGTATGTGAAACACAATGATGTACATCAGAATAGGCTAAGCAGACAGAGATATGTTACAATTTAAATGGAAAACAAATTATTTTAAGAACTAGAAAAGGTTAGTATTTCTGACTCCTCATATTTATATAGGGATTGGTGGCATTAGTGAGAACACTTCTCATGTTATCAACATACCACTTCTGATTCTGTTATTCATCACCCCTGAGTGACATTTGCTATAAATCACGAGTCACATGGACCATATGTTCATATTTTATGCAGTCATGTGTGCTCAGCAGGTAGTCATGAGTTCTGAATACTTCACAGGGATAACAGAGAGGAAAAAATCTACTAACAAGCATTTGGTTTATTCACAAGGTATCTGGTTCTTTAGGTGAATCTTACAACTGAAGGAAAAAAACCTGATCAACAAAAGCAGAATCCTCTCAGGAACATAATTTTACCTACCCAAATTGTTTCCTGTTATGATGCTGATTGTTTGCAGTCCTGCTTTGAACAGAGCAAAGCATTAGAGAATATAGCAATGTGAATGGACACCACTGACATAATCTGGTGAGAAATTAATTAGTCACTGTTTGCAGTGATGCTTTGATGAAAGGTGCCAAAAAACAGTAAAATATTATTATACAAACAGCCCACATGGAAATATTATGTATATAGTTGAGTGATTTTCACCGATTTACATATAATTTATTCCTCATATATTTAGCTATAAAGGCTGGGTAACCTAAGATTTAAAACACTTTACATAATATTTGCCAGATAAATTATGCACCTAGAATATTTTATCCAGTAAATTTTCATCCCTTTGCCTCTGAAAAGCCTATTCAATTTTATGAATGTGTCCATTATTCATGGAGATTTGATAATATTTTGGACAAACTTCTTATGTTGTCCACGTTTAAGTCCATTTATAGCCAAAGAATTGTAGCAACCTATTTCTATCAGGTATTATTAGCTTCATTGTGGGAATGTTTCTGGTTTGTTTGCTGGCTTCTCATTAGATATACTAACTGAAGGGTGGGGGGCGGAAATCACATATTTGGTATTCAATTTTGCTCTTCAGCAAAAATGAGAATCTTAAAATCTACTTATTGAAGATGACTTCATACACAAAAATATCCCCTGAAAATATTTTTAATTGTCCATTTTTTGACTATTCAGAAAGCTGGACCAAAGGACAAATTTTGTCAATGTTACTTAGAGCAAGACAATTTTCAGTGCTTAAGCTTCAGGGATTACCAAAAAGGGAAGTTTGTCATTAGAAATCCTTCTGGACAACAAAATAAGTTGTACAGAAGCCCCAGTAAGATTCCCAGATTTTAGTTATCTCTTTTCAATATTTGAATCTAGTTAAAATGCATATAACACTCTTTATAAGTCTCCACCCCCTGTTTTTCTCTGATGGAATCCATTGCCCCCATGATCTTTCCAATTATTTAAAGTTATACGGTTCTGCAAAAATGAAATTTCATATCTAATAGGATAACACAGCACAATTTACCCAGAAAAACTGCCATTTCCTTTTACAATATTTTCAGGTCATTTCTTTGCTTGGGTGTTATGAAATTTCACATTCCATAAAACTAAAACTGGAAAGAACATATGAATATTGGATGATCAAAATGTGTGGGTGCTATAAGTATCTCATTTGCAGTTGAATGAGAGTTTTCAGAATGGGTGTTTAATAATGATTTTGTCCTTATTTGCTGAAACTAATTGTTAATGTAAAATACATTGCAGAACATAATTTGCAAGGGCCATTGTCTGATGATCATGGCCTTAGAAAACCATGTCTTTTTTTAAAAAA
This sequence comes from Naja naja, assembly GCA_009733165.1. NCBI lineage: Eukaryota > Metazoa > Chordata > Lepidosauria > Squamata > Elapidae > Naja > Naja naja. The sequence continues at coordinate 32,279,363 of CM019150.1, forward strand.
AGCTTGTCATAATAGTAATTACAGACTATCAGGTTTAACAAAATCAGAGACAAATGCCTCTTACATGGTTACTGTTCAAATTCTAGGGTGATAAAATTCAGACAATCAGCATGTTGTAGTCTAAGACAGATCCTACTATCTAGTCCTTGAAGATATCTGGAGAATATCCAGGATACAGACAGATGGTGAAACAAAGCCACTGGTAAATCGAAAAGGTCTTTACATGTGGATAGCACAACCTCTATTCTGGCCTATTGATTTCTCTAGATTGCTGCTGGTGCTGCAGATCCTGTTCCTGCTATGATCAAGGAATCACAACAGACAAGTTACTCTCTGTGTAAACTCGATTAGCCATCCTAAAGGTATTGTTTTCAGGAGGCAACTGAACTTCCTTGTTTTTTTTTCTTTTGAAGATCTTTTGTTTCTCATCCAAGAAGCTTCTTCAGCTCTGACAGGATCATGGGGGATGGAACACCCTGTCAGAGCTGAAGAAGTTTCTTGGATGAGAAGCAAAATGTTTTCAAATGAAAAAAACAAGGAAGTTCAGTTGCCTCCTGAAAAATAGCACCTTAGGACAACTATACCTGGATGACTGAGAATTTCTACAGAAACTTTACTAGCATTACAGAGGATCAGATAGAGAGTCTTACCGAAAGGGTTTCTTTCACCATTGGTAATCTTTGGCTTTTATCTCAAATCTTTGGTCATTTGCTCTGGGCCTTTCTTCTTTTTAAAAAATTAAATTTGATGGTAACACTCTCATACTCTTTTCTCATACTGCTAACATTGAACGTAAAAACCTGGCGTAGCTCGCTCTGTAGTAGATCATCTATATGCTTGACAACTGTCACAAAGAGACTTATATGGTATAAACATGATTTCACAGTAAACTATCTCACAATGTAGTTCTGACATAGTAACTCAGGAATAACCTTGGAAAATCTGTCCATGCTACAGTTCACTACCTGGCATAGTATAATAATCTTGCATAAAATATGCTCAGATTTTAAAATTCAGATTCATTCATGGTCTTCTAGATGACAAGCAATACACACTTAATGTACTCCACCTAAATGTAACAATTTTAATCTTTATTATAAGGATGACTAGGAATAATACAAATAATGACCATTTTGAACAGCTTCTTTAAGAATTCTAAGACTTGTTGGTTATTGTAGGTTGTTGATCTTATAGACAACGATCTCTCATCCCTTGATTGGCAATTTCTATTCACTGGATTCAATACCGTTGAAGACCTTTACAGCATATTTTTACTTGAAGTCAAAAGAGTCATCAAACTATATGTACCAATAACAACTCCCAAAACCAGAAAAAACAGATTACACATAACAATAAGGAAACTTCAATCCAAAAAGAGATCACTTTGGCGGAAAAACAAATCTGGTCACATTGCCAACTTCAAAAGCCGATACAAAAATTTATGCCACTAGATAAAGACTGAATGCACCAATTATCATATTAAACAAGAGGAAAACCTTCTATGCACCAATTCCACCCATGCTTTCTACAATTTTGTAAACAACAAACTAAAAGACTCAAGGTCCATCCCACCCCTGAAAGGACCTAATGGTACAGATTGCAATGACGACACCATTAAAGCCAACCTCTTTAACATATTCTTTGGCTCAGTATTTGTAAACAGCAATGGATCATGCCCAGTATTTCCTAGTTGAACCATAGACAACTATGATGATCTAATACATATCGATTTTACAGAAGATAATGTTGAAAAAGCACTACGCAATCTAAAGCCATCTCTATCTATTGGACCGGATGGAATATGTGCCTACTTCTTAAAAAAGCTATCCACTGTCATAGCCGAACCTCTAAGCATAATCTTTGAAAAATCTTTCAGGACCAGCTCCCTGCCAAAACTATGGCCACAAGCCACAGTCATCCCCATCTTCAAAAAGGGAGACCCCAGCCTAGTTGAAAATTACAGACCAATCTCTTTATGCTGCATCACCTGTAAAGTCATGGAGTCAATTATTAACCAATCCATCATCCTCCACTTAGAGTCAAACAACATACTCTCTAATAAACAATTTGGTTTCAGAAAAAAAAACTATCCTGTAATCTGCAACTCTTACACTGCAAAAACATATGGACTACACAACTTGATCAGGGCAAAGCAATAGACGCAATCTATATAGACTTCTGTAAAGACTTTGATTCAGTGGTACACAACAAACTACTCCTAAAACTAAAATCTTATGGTATCTCTGGACACCTGCATAACTGAATAAAAGCATTCCTGTCAAACAGACAACAAATGGTCAGAATTGGGAGCATCCTATCAAATTCTGTACCTGTCAACAGTGGTGTCCCCCAAGGCAGTGTTCTAGGACCAAGTCTCTTCATACTCTACATAAATGATCTCTGTGATCATATTAAGAGCAACTGTGTTCTCTTCGCTGATGATGTAAAGCTACAGACAATACTGCTATCCTTCAAAAAGACCTTGACTATGTATCAGAATGGTCAAACAAATGGCAACTTCAAATCCCAACAAATAAATGTTCTGTCTTACATATTGGCAAAAAAATCAGAAAATAAAATACAGGCTGAATAGTCAAGACCTTGTTGATGATCCAAACTCTGTCAAGGATCTTGGAGTACTCATCTCTAATGATCTAGGTGCTAGAGCCCACTGTAACTACATAGCCAAAAAAGCATTAAGAGTTGTTAACCTAATCTTACATAGCTTTTTCTCTGGTAATATTACACTACTAACTAGAACATACAAAACATTTGCTAGACCAATTCTCGAATACAGCTCATCAGTCTGGAACCCACATTATATATCTGATATTAACACAGTTGAGAAAGTCCAGAAGTATTTCACAAGAAGAGTTCTCCACTCCTCTACTTATGCCACCAGACTTGAAATTCTAGATCTATAACTACACCGCCTTCGGTCCGATCTAAGTATAGTATATAAAATCATACATTGCAATGTCCTACCTGTCAATGAATATTTCAGCTTCAACCATAACAATACAAGAGCACACAATAGATACAAATTCAAGGTTAACCGCACCAACCTTGATTGCAGGAAACACGACTTCAGCAACAGAGTGGTCAATGTCTGGAATACTCTACCCGACTCTGTGGTTTCTTCCCCAAACCCCAAAAACTTTAAGCTTAGACTGTCTACTATTGACCTCACCCCTTTCCTAAGAGGTCTGTAGGAGGCGTGCATAAGTGCACCAACGTGCCAACTGTCCCTGTCCTATTGATTATTTTTATTTTTATTTTTATTTTTCTTATATGTATCCATTCCATGTATTCATAACTATGTTTATACTTATACCTATTATCTTGTAAGCGATTGACAAATCAAATAAATAAATAAATAAATATTTTTAAAGAAATGGAAAGTCTATGTCTTGGGTTAGATAGTACTAGGCTTCTTATCTGCTAGTCTTTCTGCCCATCAAATTTTAATTTTTATAAACAATTTTCCTTTAATTCTTAGAAAAGGGAAAGCTAGCAAGCTGTGGATACATACAAGTATTTAACATTATATTTATTTATAGGAAGCCTGGTGGGACTTACAGGACTTCCATAAGCCTTCTCAGAAAATAAACATAGCAAGCAGTGTGGTCCATCAGCCCATAAAATTTGAAATTTGTCCAGCAGCCCATAAATTGAGGTGGTACATCGTATCTCTGAGGGCTAGAATGGTTGTAAAAGTATTTCACTCACTTTGTCTTTTTATTTGCTTTTTTTTTACTTTTTGCAGGAGAGGAGCTATTAAATAGTCACACCATCCTCACACCCACTTTACGAACAGACCTCTCCCTAGACCAGATTTTTGAAATACTGATTCACAGTATTTTAAAACTATACCTTAAAAAAATATCTATCCCCATTCTAGTTCTTGTGGAAAAAAAAATCTATCCCCATTCTAGTTCTTGTGGGTATTGAGAAAAGAAATAACACACAGCTAAAAATGTTTGATGGACAGGTTAGGTATACAATTATTTGACATACCATCTGTTTGCATTTTGAATATACCTCTGCATAAACTTGAAACTTAAAAAAAAGGTTTTCTGGACACATCATCATAGCAGGTGCAAGGAAAGAGGAGAAGCAATACCAATGTCTCACCAATCTTCTTTGGAATTGCACCAAGTGTTGCATTATTTTACACAGACATATTCTCCTTGAGAATCTGTACTTCACAGATCCTTGCGGTATATGGTTTCTGGCTTAATGACTTAGTGCACAGTCAAGCTGAGCGAATGAAACAGCTGTGCCCATATGGAAGATGGTGTTCACATGATTGTTCTCATTGATTTTCTTGACTACTTACCTCTTAAAAATGTATTAGTCCTAATTGCTGTAAATTATTTTAGAACTCTCTAAGAAAAATGAGTCTGGAGTCTCCCCTGAGAAGAACTGCATGTAGAGATCAGGTCTCTGTTGGCTGAAGGCTTAAGAAAGCCGATCAGACATTTTTGCCTGAAGATACCTCACATAAATTCCCCTTTATGTCATTTAGCTATTGATAGGGGAGCTGAAGATTTTCCTTCAGAATAAAGAGAGAATACATTTCTAATTTGTCCCAACACAGCAAGAGAAATGGAAACAAAAAGAGGAGAAGATGTGCATAGCTACTTGAACTGAATTCTGTCTTTAAATCTTGCTACTTTCATGATATTTACTATTGTCATTAAAAAAACAAAATAATAAGTTTTGTGAAAAAGGAATTCAGAAATTATATATTCCTGCTGATAACTATTCAAGTATTTTGCTCAATGTAGTAAATAGGATATAGTGATGAGCCCTTTGAAACCTTGAGACAACACAATATTCATGGTAAATATATCAGTAAGCTTCATAAGACAGCAGCTTTTAAAACCAAACCAGGGTAGTCTTCTTAATAATTTACTGATACAAGGAGAATGTGAAATTAATTTTCAAATAGAAAATTTGGGATTTTGTTAACACATCAAAGAAATTTTTTTTCTTTTAAATAACCTTAAACCAGAGGTGGTATTCAGCAGCTTCTGACCAGTTCTAAAGAACCAGTAGCAGAAATTTTGAGTAGTTCGGAGAACCAGAAAATACCATCTCTGACTGGCCCCGCTCCATCTATTCTCTTCATCCCAAGTCCCAGCTGATTGGTGGGTTTCTTTTGTTGCCCTGCATAGGAGAACAGAGCTGGAAAGCAGGTTAGTTGGATGGGGAGGGAATGGGGACCTTCCCTCAGGCGTGGAGAGGGAATGGAGATTTTACATTATCCTTCCCCTGGAGTGGGGAGGGAATGGAGACTTTACAGTATCCTTCCCCTGCCATGCCCACCAAGCCATGCCATGCTCACCAAGCCATGCCCACAGAACTGGTAGTAAAAATTTTTGAATCCCACCACTGCCTTAAACATTAGTATAGTTACCAGTATAGCCTCATGGCATTACTGGGTTGTCTTTTAACACTTGGGGCAACAGAAGTCAAGGAACGAATCTCCTCGGAAAGTTGAAAAACCCTATTCCAATATATTTCAGAGCATTTCTGATTTCAAACAGCCTTTCACAATCATTGCCTTTGCCACGCGTCTTTATTTACCTCTTTCCCTTTGCAAGCATGAAAATTCATAAACTTGATAGGACTGAGTTAACACACAATTGTAGGTAAAAGAAAAAGCAACTTCAGAGACAAAAAAGGGGATATCCTATCCCCTAATCTGTGTCTGTTATTTCAGCAGTTGCCTTCCTCCTTATTATCTTCTCCAGACACTTATAAGCACCACTATCCTGAAAAGAAAAGTTGGTAATGTTGCTATTTTCTAACAACTTTTACTGTATTTTACCAATAAGCATATCATCATATGTAGTAAGATCGGCAGCCAATAAATTTAATAAATAAATTTTCAGACATAAACTAATTGAATATTGAAGTGTGACTCTGGAAACATGGGGTCTCAAGAATGTAAGTATTGTATATTAGGACTTTGCAGATCCTTAAAAAAAATTGGAATATGCACAAATGTATGTAAGGCACCTCTTTTCAGATTGCAAAAGCAGCCAGGTTCTTGTGGTTGATTCAGAACCTATCCTGGCTTCTTTGAAGGGATGTGCATAAATACAGTAGCTGTCACTATAACATTATTGGTTTGCTATATAATTATCATATTATTGAGGCTATCTAATTTTGTTTTGGGTTTTTCTGTGAATGAAAATGTATTAAATACTGGGTGTGTAAGTTTCATTCAAGGTGTCCACAGCAGTGATGGGATTCAATTTTTTTTACTACCGGTTCTGTAGGCGTGGCTTAGTGGGCATGGCAGGGGAAGGATATTGTAAAATCTCTAGTCAGGGGTGGTATTTGCTGGTTCTCCGAACTACTCAAAATTTCCTCTACTGGTTCTCCAGAACTGGTCAGAACCTGCTGAATACCACCTCTGGTCTACAGAGGTAAGAAAGTTTGTTTCTATCTGGAAAAAAACATGTTTCTGTCAGAGTTATGCAGCATGTGGAAAAGAATCAGAATGAAGAAATAAAAAAGGACCTCAAAAGAGGGTTTTCTCCAGGTGAATGTGACCCATTTATTCCAGTAGAAAAAATAATATTAGGAGGTGGTAGCACTACCCATGTCGTAAGGAACTGGTCAAACCTTTTGGAAAGCCTTAAAGTACATAGGAATGGTACTAATTTAGAGTCCTCACATAGCGTTTAGTATTTATACATGGTGAACATCCTGCTTGGTCTCTTTTAGAACTCACTGAATGCTGGACATCAAGAGTGCTTATTGTTTTTATTTAAGAGATAAGCTATAGGGAGAAGAGTGATTATGTTTTGTGGTGATAAACTTTTACAATTTTCTTTCCATGATGGAATGGAAGCAAATAGTGACATATTTTTTATCCTTTCCTTTTTCTCTTTTTTCTCTTTTACACTTTTTTCCTCTGTAGTTTTCTGTTTGCATTTTTTGTAGTTTGTGTTGGCTTTTATTCTCTCATTTATAATTCTTAATAAAAAATTATTTAAAAAGGAAAGAGGGAGAATTCAGGGAGCCTGGGGAGGAAGAAACAACGAGAAACAGAAGAGAAAGGCTCATCAAGCATTTTACAATGACTAAGCAGTGAGGTTTTCACTGCCAAAGCTGTCACAAGATGGAACAGGCCAACAACTGATACAAGCGAAGCCATTAGAGGCCAACCTGATTGGTATGAAAAAATAAAGCTTTTGCAATTATGTTTCCTCCCTGCCTTTCATGAAGTCTCCACAGCAAGATGAGCCTTAACAATGATGGAAATTTCTTATCATGCTAGTAACCATTATAGTTACACTCACTGAGATAATAAGGGTAATCAAAACTCATGCTTCAGGGCATAAACTGATTGCTTCAGGGGATCAAGAAAAAACTATTTCCTCTTCACTTAGAGCATTGCATATTAATATTATAGAGCTATCTTGCTTATTCCCTCTGAAGCATTACTGAATGCTAGAAATGAGTATTTCATGGAACCAGATTAAAATAATAATCCTGTATTGATGACAATCATGCAAATCTCCAGGTTTTTTTTAAAAGAGAATTGAAATTTTCCATATTTTAAAATACAAAACACCTTTGAACAGGAACCAGTTTTTGCTAGAGGAAGATAGTGTAGTGTTTTATTGTATTGTTGACATATTATTGTTCTGTACTACACTTTATTTATTAGTCATATGTATAGACTTGCCTATCTCACAGACAACTGGCTCTGGACCACCAAACCCTCCAAAATAATAGAAAAAGTTCAAAACTAGCATCAGTCCAGATATATGCAATTAAAAGCATTGTATGATATTGTGATAGGAAGATAATTATATCAACTCCATGCATGTGGCTTATAAAACAGGGGTTATAACCAAATGGAATTTTAGATTCAATATTTTTTTCAAGAGCTGACTTTGCAGGAAAGTTCTTTTGATTTTTAGGGACAAGTAAGAAAAGAGAACAATTTTTGGTGAGTATCTGCCAAAAAGCAATGAACTGTTTTACATTTTGCTCATGTTTTATAAGAGCTATTATGTTTATAGTTTTTAATTATTTGATTTGTGGACTGTCTGGTGTTGTGTAATTAGGGTGCTATACAAACACTGGAAAGAGAAAAAAAGAATATATGGTTATTTATACCTAATGCATAAAGGAATTTAGCAAAAGCAATGCATCTTTGTTTTCAATGGTTTATTTTTTATTCCATAATTTCATGTTCTCCTTTGATATAAAAATATATTAACTGACATAATCAGAGAAAATCTAATTGAATACAACATGTAACATCCTATCTAATTACCAGGATCAATACTGAATGAAAGCTCTAGTAGTTCAAAGTATTGACAGTTGAATTCCAATTGAACATTACAAGAAAATAATAGTAACAGTGAGTTAAAATAAAAAAAATATTTTATTTCAAATAAAAAAGCACAACGCTGCATCTACAAAACTGGTCCAAGGTATTGCCCAATATAGAAGCTCAAGTTCAGATTCATCTATGATATTCCTAAATTTTATTTATTTATTTATATCCCATTTTATTATTTTTGCAAATAACTCAAGGCAGCAAACATGTCCACCAGTCCTTTGACCTCATATTTTCCCAACAACAACCTTATGAGACAAGCTGGGTTGAGAGACAGTGGACTCTCCAGCTGTATTTCATGGCTAAGGCAAGAATAGAACTCACAGTCTCCGGATTTCTATTCTGCTGCCTCAACTACTGGACCAAACTGGCTCTCCTCTGGCTTTATCTGTCATGATTGATGTATTTACATATAAGAATTAAAACAATAGCAATGGGAATAACAATAATATCAACATTTGACCAATGTTGGTTGACCAATACAGCTAGGTATATTTAATACTTAAAGCAAAGGTAGCAGCAATTAATACTTCTAGCTTCAGTGAAAAATGGATGAACCTGAAAAATTATTTGTCAATTTGTATTTTTTAATTTTTTTAAAAAGATACTGTTGCTTTTTAAAAATAGCCACCATTCATTCAGGAAATATGTTTTAAATTGCTGTGATGACTCCCCCAGATGATTCCATGGATATAAGCATGTAGGAGGATGAACCAGTTCTTGGCATGTCAGAAGCTGAGTTAATTGAGTTAATTCCATCTGGAAGTGATTTGGCTGAGGCTTCTGCTGGGGAAAGCATGCAGTTACAGATAGTCAGTGAAGAGGAGGAGGACCTATCTTCTACACTGATCCAAGAACACATAGGGCAAAGAAAAGGTAGGAACAAAGAAGGTCAGCCAGACTACTGGAGAGGAGAAAGCCTTTCCCCTCTTGATGGGCTGCACCAGAAGTTGGCTATTTAGCACAGCAGACAGAGAGAAGTGTTGCTGGGAACAACATGTTTATCTCCTAGCTGTGTGTTTTCTGGTCATTGTGATTCCTGCTGCCTTGTTTTGGATTGACTATTGTGCCTTGGAAAAGCTGGACTTTTCTTTACACATGAGCTCTCTTGTGTTGTGGCTTTAAGTTTGCCTAGTGGATTCATTTTGTTTGAGAAACTTTCAAGTGCTTGGTGGACTCTTTGGCCATTCCTCTGTGGACTAACATTGGTCTGTTTGTAGCTGGAATTAATTGGGACAGTTCTTGGTTTTTTTGGGTGAAGGAAATTTCTGGGGAATATTAATAAACTACTAAACCACAGTTACGTGCGTGAGTGAGTGGGGCAGCACAATTGCCCTTTTGTAATAAAAAAATCATTATCTGCCATCAAATCGTATGGACTCTTATCAATTGCATAGATTTTCTTTACAATGATCTGTTGCTAATTGGTTTTTTAAAGTCTTCCAAGGGTTCATTCATTGCAACAGTATCTGAGTCCATCAACCTTGCTGCTGATTCGCCTCTTTCCTTCCACCTTTCCCAACATTAGAGATTCTCCAGAGAGACGGATCTTTGCCTAATATGTCCAAAGTAGCATAATTGGGACCTGGTTGTTTGTGCCTTAATTAAGCTGCACTTGTGAATTTATATAAGAAAAATATTTATTAGAAGAAAAAACACATAAAAGGATGCGAAACAAGGGAAGTTTGTAAAATAAAGACATAGTGAGAGAGTTTATATTTAAAATATCACTTATGGGAAAGTTGTGCACAAAAACCTCACGTGGCATGAAAAGCTGTACACAGCAGATGTGGAGTTTTTAAAAGTTCATTAAAAATCCTGATAGGTTAGAATATCACTCACTAATGCTGACAATAAAACCAGCAGAATTTTTACTGATCCATATGTTCCCAAGTAATTGCAGTTCAAACCAACAAAATAAAAATAGATTAAATCCTTTTAACATGAAGTTTCATCACAGTTAAATAATCAGTTCCTGACACAAATACTAATAGAGTATGAAGATTTTGAGTGAATGGTAATTACTAATCTATATCTTTTTTATTATTATTAAACAGACTACTTACTGATTTGGCATACCAATAAGGCTCACATGAAAGGTATTTTATATTCTTAAAATCTTGATTTCTTTTTGTTCTGTTTAAGCTCATAAACTTCCACAAAATGAGGCTCAACAGGTTCCATCAATCAGCAAAGACATTATAATAAAACATCATCCTTTAGATATCTTAAAGTACAGATCACTGACAATCCTTTTCTTCTTAACCATCCCATTCTGTTAATGTTTGTTCTTCAACTCTGTCCAAAAGGATTGATTTAGCCCTGAATATTCTGACTTTCACATAAAGCAATTTAATCCATCGTCCCTATATTGTTATAAAGATGAATCTAAAATGGTCATTCTTGAATTATGCATGCATAGGGTCTTAATTTCTCCCTGGGCAAGGAAATTAAGGAAAATCTTATGTAGAAGACCAGTGCCAAAATGTCAGGATCTATTAGCAATTTAATATTGCAGCTAGATTTTTAAAAGCAGCTGGTATCTCTATTTTTGCTATTAGCTCCAAATTTGATAACAAATCAAAGAAAAAAAAGACTGAAGGGAGACATGACATCATGTGGAAGAGTGGTGGGAAAAAATCAGATGGTCATTTTGCTACTTTATTGGCAAGTGGATGCTATTTAGGCTACCATATATTTATCTGTGGCTAATGATAATACTAGTTAGGGATTCTGTGCATTGACATGGAAAAAATCTGAAAAGTATCAGGTCAGGGAACACTACAGTACTTGATGCAATATAAAAGTGGGTGGAATTTCTGCTCTAAGCAACATGGGGGTTGGATTTTATATTGAGAGGTTTGTGTGTGTTTATGTGTGCATGTGTTGGTTTGCCCATAAGAAATACAAATAAACCAGGATTCATCTAAAATTGTATTATTTGAAGGACATAATTCTCCTTAATTATTATTATCAACAGTTGAGCTTTTCAATCTGCATCTGGTTTCTTGCATTACGGTGTGGTATGCTGGCTTGACAGCCGTGGATAAAAAGACATTACAGAGGGTGGTGAGCACAGCACAAAACATTGTGGGCTGTTCCCTGATACCACTAGATGACATCGCTACGGCTCGCTGCCTTAGAAGACTGAGAAAAATTCTCAGGGATGACTCACACCCCGGCCAGCACTTCTTCACTCTCCTACCATCGGGTAGGAGATATAGAAGCATAGCCAGCCACATGAACAGGCTGAAGAACAGTTTCTACCTGTGGGCTGTCAGACTTCTGAACGGAAAATAACTTCATGTCAACATAGTATGACAAATTGCAGGGCCGGTGCATTGTGCAATAAGGTCACATAGTGTAATAAGATTGGGACTGGGTTAGGGGCTTCTGTCCTCACTATGAGTTGTGTGTGTGTGTGTGTGTGTGTGTGTGCATGAAGGGAGGCTCAGCCAATCTCATTGTACACATGTTGTACTCTGACAATAAAGATGATAATAATAATAATAATAATAATTATTATTATTATTCTGTGCTGGTCATCAGAAGAACAGCAATTTGGTGCAAGGAATGTGACTTTACCCTTCACTATTGATGGGATCCAGAAAATTGGGAATGCACAACTCCTACAAATATAATATAATAAAATATGCCAAATGTACATAGCAGAACATTGCATAGCAGTGAAAGGAAGCTGTAAAACTTAAAAGAAACATCCTAACAAAACTGCAGTTGAAGGACTGTGCAGATTGCTAATAAAAGTGTGTGGTCTTTGTAACTCTTCTACAATAACAAATCTTAATAGAACTATATTCTGGTATTGGTATTGGTTCTGCGCATGCCCAAGATGGCGGTTCGGTGGTGAGTGGGCTCGTTCGGGCATTTGGAGGTTTTGGTGATTGCTGAGAGAGGAGGCTCACCTGCTGTTGCTGATTCCCTTGGAGTCGTCCCTGGAGGGTCGTGCGATGCAGCTGGAGCCGTGGCTGGTTCAGTGGTTGCTGGATTTTTCCCCTCACGGCCTCCGCAGCAGCTGAAGGATTGCCAGCTGGATTGGAGGCGCGGTAGCAGCGCCGCTTGCCTCGCCCCGCTTGCCTCGCGGAGCCCCGGTGCCAGGAAGTTTCGGCGCCTGTGGCGACGGCGATGGCGGCCGAGGATCCAATGTCGCCATTAGTGGTGGTCATCAGCTGTTTGGTGCTGGTGCTGGCGGCGGGCGTGGCGGCGCTAAGATCCAACGGCGGTGGTGGTTATGAGGGCCGCGGCGGTCTGGGACTCAGCTGCAGCACCGGCGGCCTGGCGCCATGGAAGGCAGCTGCAGTAGGGGCGGCCTGCGGCCTGCGGTGCTGTGGTAATAATGAAGAGTCCGACGACGGCGGGACTGCTGGCCCAATGCCCCCCCTTTCTCCTGTTTGTTGGCGGGGGCAGCGTTCCTGCAGGGGTTTGGGACTTTTGCCTCATCCTCGAAGAGCGGCCCCTTCCTCTTCCCCAGAAGTGAGAGTTCTGGGAGGAAAAGTTCTACGGGGGAGGGTGGAGGCCTGCAGGTCTGGAGGGCCCAGAAGGGAGGCGTTTGCCACCACGCCCGGGGCTGGGTGACTCGGTGCTGCTCTGGATGGGGTTGTGGGTTGAGTCCTTGGTGGAGACCCCCCCAAGGAGGGATGGCACCGTGGCTCTGGACCCATGGTTGTGGCCAGCGTATGAATGCTGCACTGCTTTCAGACCCCTTCAGACCTGGTCATCCTATGTTGCTCATGGGCTCCATCTTTGGCCACTGTCTCTTTGTCTTCTAATGTCATTCTGGACTTTTCTGGCACTATGGAGGGTGCCCGGTTCATCTATGCCATCTACCCAGACTTGTATCCTGCCTCCTTTCTCTGGGGCCTGGCTATTCCCCATTGCAGTGAGAGGGCAATGGAAGGACTCAACCCCCCTGCAGTGAGAGAGCAGGGGGCTGCTCAGGACTTTTGCCACAAGTCACTGTGGTGGCAGAGCAGTGACTGGTCCATTTTGACTCTGGCCCTCGGCAGCTGTGAGGGAGCTGCTGATTGTGGACTGTTCCTGACTACCATCCCCGGCCCTTTGTATTGTATTTCCATCTTTGCAATATTTCCATCTAACCAACAACCTCCTGTACCGATTTGCCCTGAAAAGTGTTTGTCATGCCTGCCTATTCCCTGCTGCAGCTATGGGCCCTCCAGATGGTTCCCCTGTTCAGAAGTGGTTCTGGGTTGTCAAGAGCTTACCTTATAGACGGATCTTGGGATCCCGAGAGGTGGCATGCTGCACCAAGGGTTTAAATTCTAAATTTGGTACTAAGGGGAAACTTTTAAATTTTTTAATTGTTCGTCTTAAGGGGTTAGGGAGGGGGGTGGATGGGTCTCTTTGCAGCCTGGTGCATGGTGGGGGGGCGGGGGTTGGGGGCCGGTGGGGCCCCAGGGTGTGAGGTGGGGACCGCGATTCCCAGGGTGGTTGGGATTGGCAGGAGACATCGAGGCATAGGGCCATATCATGTGCTGGGAGTGCACACCCGCCATCTCTGCACGGTCGCACGCTCCGACCCTATGGCCTCCTCCCTAGGGGGCACAGGAACTGGGACCCCTGGGCTTAGGCTGGTGTATTTTAATGCCAGGTCCATGGCTAATAAGTCCTCCCTCCTCCATGAGACCATTGAGGAGGAGGCCGCGGACCTGGTTTGCATCACCGAAACCTGGTTGGGCCCAGAGGGTGGTGTCCCTCTGGTTGAGTTGTGCCCTCCAGGTTTCAGGGTTCTGCACTGGCCATGGGCCCAGGGAAGGGGCGGTGGGGTGGCCGTGGTTATTTGGGAGACCTTGTTTCCAAGGGAGGTCACAGTCCCAGAGATAGGCGGGAGTGAGACCCTCCTCCTGAGGTGGGGGCCTAATGGTCGGGTGGGCTTGCTTCTTGCATACCTCTCCCCCAGCTGTGTGGCAGCGGCCCTGTCTGGGCTTCTCGATGTCCTCTCAGGGGTGGCAGTGGAGTTCCCGGGCCTTATAGTCCTGGGGGACTTCAATCTGCCCTCCCTGGGGAATGTCGGGTCTGGCCCAGGAATTCATGGCTTCTATGGAAGCCATGGGCCTGACCCAACTGATTCAAGGCCTGACTCATGAGGGGGGGAACACTCTTGACCTAGTTTTTGTCTCTGAACAGTGGCGTAGTGACAGAGGGCAAGCCACTGTTACAGCATTGCCCATTCCATGGTCTGATCACTATCTCCTATGGCTGGTCTTCCAACAGGCCGCCCCCCACTGCTGGGATGAGGAGCCACTTAGATGGTTCCACCCCAGATGCCTGATGGACCCTGAGAGGTTCCAGGCAGAACTGGGGTTTTTTCCCTCTTCCCTTGCCCAGAGCTCTGTCGAGGATCTGGCAACGGCTTGGCAACAGGCTGAATCAGATGCCCTCGACAGGGTTGTCCCCATGCATCCCCTCACACGCTGTGGATCCCGGATGGCTCCTTGGTACACGGAGGAGCTCGGGAGATGAAGCATCGTTGGAGGGGTTTAGAGAGCAGGTGGAGGTCCACCCACTCCCAATCCGATCGAGCCCAGCTAAGAGCCCATATTAGGACTTACCTGGTAGCTATGAGAGTGGCGAGAAGGTCTTATCTCTCCGCCCTCATAGTGTCCGTAGATAACCGCCCAGCCACCCTGTTTTGAGCTACCCACTCTCTCCTTCATATAGAGGGGGGTGGACCCGCTGCGGGGAAGGGCTGAGGAATTTGGTCAATATCTGACAGATAAGATCGCCTGGATCCAGAGCGGATTGTCCTCTGATTTGCAGTGGTCTGAGGAACGGGATAGAAGCAGTCTGGCCAGTGTGATCTGGGATGAGTTCGATCCTGTTTCTGAGGATGAAGTGGACAGGATTATGCGGTGGCTGAGCTCCACCACATGTTTGTTGGACCCGTGTCCTTCCTGGTTGGCTTATGCTGCCAGGGAGGCCACCTGCGGTTGGCTCCGGGCAGTTGTCAACGCTTCTTTAAGAGAGGGTGTTTTTCCCTCCACCTTGAAGGAGGCAGTGGTGAGACCCCTCCTGAAGAAGCCTGCCCTGGACCCGACCATGTTAGACAACTTTTGTCCAGTCTCCAACCTTCGCTTTTTGGCAAAGGTTGTTGAGAGTGTGGTGGCTCAGCAGTTTCCACTCTTCCTGGATGAAGCGGACTACCTGGATCCATATCAATCGAGCTTCCGACCCGGTTTCAGCACAGAGACGGCATTGGTCGCGCTGATGGATGATCTCTGGAGGGTTCGGGACAGGGGTTTTTCTTCTGTCCTGGTCCTATTAGACCTCTCAGTGGACTTCGATACCATCGACCATGGTAACCTTTTGTCGGGGGTTGGGAGTGGGGGCACTGTTCTTCAGTGGTTCACCTCCTACCTCTCGGGGTGGTCGCAATTGGTGTTGGCAGGGGGGCAGAGATCGACCCCAAGGGTGCTCTCTTGTGGGGTCCCTCAGGGTTCGGTCCTCCCTCTTCTATTTAACATCTACATGAAGCTGGGTGAGATCATCCGTGGTTTCGGGGTGAGATTCCATCAGTACGTGGATGACACCCAGCTGTACATTTCCACCCCAAACCAGATCAGTGATGCCCTCTCCCTGATGACCCAGTGTTTGGATGCAGTACAGATCTGGATGAGCGGGAACATGCTTTGACTCAACCCGGCCAAGACTGAGTGGCTGTGCATACCGGCATCTCGGCCCAGTCAGGAATATCCACCTCTGGCCATAGCGGGAGTGGTGTTGCCCCCTGTGGATAGGGTGCAGAATCTGGGGGTCCTCCTGGATGTACGGCTCTGGTTGGAGGAGCAGGTAGGGGCTGTTGCCAGGGGGGTCTTTGCCCAGCTCCGCCTTGTTCGTCAGCTATGCCCATTTCTGGACCGAGATGCCCTGCGCACAGTCACTCATGCCCTTGTCACCTCTAGACTCGACTACTGCAATGCTCTCTATTTAGGACTGCCCTTGCATACCATCTGGAGATTGCAGCTGGTGATTACAGGCAGCTGGTGGTGATGGGAGTTTCCCAATTCTCCCATGTTACCCCCTCCCGCTGCCTGCATTGGTTGCCAGTTGCACTCTGGGTGAGATTCAAGGTTTTAGTTTTAACATACAAAGTCCTTCACGACATGGGTCCTCAATATTTAAGGGAGCGACTCCTGCCGATATCGCCAACCGCCCTGTGTGAGCACACAGGCAAGGACTTCTTGGGGTCCCGTCAGCATGCCGGCTGGCGGTCCCCCAGTGACAAGCCTATTCTGTCGTGGCCCCTGACCTCTGGAACCAACTTCCCCTGGGGCTCTGCCTGGCCCCTGACCTCCGCACCTTCCGCCATGATTTGAAGACCTGGTTGTTTGACCAATCCGGGCTGTGACCCTTTCGTGGGGGGGATGGGTTTTTAAACTTTTTAAGTATTGTAAATTTCATTTTATTTTTGGGCTTGTGAATTCGGTTTAATCTTTTTTAATTATTTATTGTTGTTGTTTTTAGCTGTGAGCCGCCCTGAGTCTCCGGAGATGGGGTGGCATACAAGTCCAATAAATAAATAAATAAATAAAATATTCTATAGTAATAGAAAGAGTTGCAATTATAATGACAAACTGACTTGACTCTCTTAGCTGTCCTCTGTTTCACAACTGGATGAGATTTGATCACATAGAAAATAGGATAAAATGTGCAAATCATGGCCTGAGACAAGATAAGACCAGTCTCAGGGATATGAAGAAGGAGAGTAAACAGGGGATGTTAGGTTTCTTTGAGATCATAAATAACTAATGAAGAAAGGCTCTTCATGCTTTAGGGGTTTCCCAAAGCTATGGAAGACAGTGCAAAGGAACGAGATGAACATTAGGAGCACTCTTGATGCTAATAGTAGGATAATGAAATAAGGAGATATCTTACACTTGACAATAGGTTTATGAGAGTAAACTCTCAGGTAGATTGAATGCAGAAAATGTATACAGATGCAGTTGTTATTACCAATGTCCAGCCACAAAACAGTTGTTACACAATCACAGATAATTTTTTTATTAAAGTCCTTTAAAATAAAACTTTCATTCCCACTATAGAGGAAGTTTTCTTCTGCCTATTCATTTATTGAAGAAACAATCCTTGCTTTCACATTACTAAGAATATTAAGGAGAAAATACATTAACCAGCTGCAATATGCAATTGTTTTTTTAATGATGGATACAAGCAAAATTAGTCCCTTTATAGAAAATCTACACAATATAAGCCACTTATCTTCTTCCTGAGGTTTTTTTTTAAATAGTTTGGCTTCGTTTCTGTGTGGAATTTTTACCTGGTGTATATATCTATATACTCATCATAGGAAATAGATTGGGAAGGTTGGAGAAAAGTTGGTCACCTACTCCAGTACTATCACTAACAGTTTATGAAAGCTTCTCAAAGAACAGTTCCAAAATGGTCCTGAAAAGTGAGACATCTTAGATGTTTCCAAGAATGCTGCTGGGCAAAACTTGCAATGTGCTATGAATAGTCTAGGAAAAACAGGTGGAAAGGGGAAAACTATTGGGAAACCTTAATGTTGATGAAGCTTATGACAACTCTCCTCTCCCATCTATGCTGATAGAAAAAGAACAAGATTTGCACATGGAACATATGAGAAACTGCATAATAACCCCCAACCCATCCCCCAAAATTACAAGAATCAAAATAGGCATTTTTGGTGTCAGAGAACACCCAGAAATGATGCAGGATCCAATCTGGGTTGGTCACTGGGACTAGAGATTCAGTCTTCTGAGCTTTCAGACTTGTGCTGGAGCTATTCTGATAGAGAGATGTTCCCTGAGGATGGGCTCCAACACAAAAGCTTGGAAATATCAGAAATACTGAACCTCTGGTCCTGGTGACAGACCCAGACTGGATCCTGCAACATTAACCTGGGACACATATATTTTCCTTCATTCACCCAGAAATGTGTTTCAGAAAGAAAAGAAGGAATGAAAATGTTTTTCAAAAGAAAACACTCAAATTGCTGAACAAGGAAGGAAGGCTTAAGCTAACAGTAACACAGATAAGTCAGGTGGCTAAATTGGGAATTTCAACATAAAACTTGGAAATATGAGGAAAATTACTAAAATGAGCATTGCAAAGAAATGGAGGAGGGAACTGAAAAGGACACATTTGAGATATTTTGTTCTAATAAAGAAAATTCAGACATCATTCACTGCAGGCAAAGGAATAAAAAGAGGCAAAGACAGAAACATATTGTGTGATAAGGAGAAAAACAAAAATAGATGGAAAAAATACACTAAGGAATTCTATGAAACTACTAATATACTTCAACCATGAACAAACAGAAATCTGAAGCAGAGCTAGATGTATTAGAAGATAAGGTAACCCAGGTGAAAAAACAGCTACCGAAAAGAATATCCCTGGAACCCATGACACATCATCATCAGAACTGGTTAAATCCAAACCAATAGTAACAATTCCACTTTATGTAAAAAACGGGACTCCAATGATTATCTGAAAGTTTATAAAGGACCAATGTTCACCTCAATCTCAAAGAAAAGTGACACACAGGATTCCTCCATACACTGCACAGTATCTGTGGTATCACATATTAGCAAAATTTTGTTGAAAATCATATAGGAAAAAAGACTTTCCTGACATACAGATCAAGAAAGAGAACAAGGCCCTTGAGACCACATTGCAAATATTTGTTGATTGTGAAGCAAACATATAAGTGTAAAAGGATGCTTTGTCAACAGCCTTTGTGCTGAACATGAAAAATTGTGGATGTGCCTGAAAGAAATGGGCAACACTTAACTCATTTAACTCATTTAATAAAATCACTCTATAACAATTAAGAAGCCACTTACAGAGACACAGTCTGGTTTAAGATTAGAAAAGGTGTACAATAAGGCCATACCGTATTGCCATGTCTATTCAGTTTATATACAGAGGTAGTTTTGAGGAATTATAACTTGGATGAAAGCCAAAAGTCCAATAAAAATTACAGGCAGAAACATTAGCAATTTGAGATATGAAGATTATACCTACATGGCAAAAAATGAAGAGTATATAAAACTTACCCTAAAAGTCAAATGGGAAAGTGAAAAGTCTAGATTCCAGTTATTATTCCAACTGTAATAGTGGAAGTCTGTTCCTGAGATAAATCTTTTCTGGTACTGAATTACTCAACTTACTTGAGAGGCAAATGTATGGACTACATGCAGAGTCACAGAGTAGATTTTCCTAGAAGATGCTACTCCTAGAAGAATGGATTCCTAACAGTATAAGCAGCATGCAATTGAACCAATTAAATGCTGGTACTGGCCCAATAAGGACACTGGAACAATTCCTAGTCACTTCAATAGTTTCATCAGTTGCATACTTCCAAAGGCTTGTCATTTGTATTTCCATCCCCCCATTCCTTCCAGGTTCTTGAATGGGAAGATTTGGTAATAATAATGATTGTGGCCATTGCTGCCAGATTAAAGTAAAGAATATAAGGCAATAGATAAGAGGAAGGAACAGCTGATGCATATACTACAAATAATTAAGTTTTAATTGTTTGCTGTTCAAAGTAACTGGTTTGAGAGGTGCACCTATATAAATTGAATAAAATAAATTAAATACAAATACATTGTCTGCCACTCAAGTCTGAATATTTTCCCGAACAGGGGAGTAATCTCTTTACTTCATAAGCGGTGGAAAAAGATTATAGTAGCAGCTGTGTAAATCTTACAAGCTGATGACAATGTTTTTAATATTTTCCCCAGCTTTAGCCAACAATCAGAACTGGGCCAGGAATTCTGACAGCATGCCAGAAATAAGATTATCACTTGAGTACCAAGTGAGAAATTAGCATTGTTCAAACAACAAGTTTACCCATGGTTGAGTGTACCATGGTTATTTCATTGCCTATATTTATACAACATATTGGCCGTATTTGTACAATACAATTACTCATGGTTAACAACTATATTTTACTCAGTCTTATTTTCTGGGTTTTCATGAAACCTCTGAAGCACAAAGTAACTATATGGACACCAGGCTAAGGTAAAATATGGCTAGTTCGTGGTTCAGTATATCATGTGAACACAGCCCCTGTGTCTGATTAAGATGTAGCCTATTATGTACCCAAGTGCTCAGTAGTTTCTTCCCCTACCTGCTCTGGCCTTACTCCCAGCAGCAGACACCAAGTAACTTTTGTGTCCACAGCTTCTTTTTTTAGTGTGAGCCACTTGCAGTATTTTCTGTCTATTGTTTCAGTCACTTCTTTTCCCTTGTTACCATCTTATTTTCTGAGCTTTGCTTTCTAGAGTCAAGAGTAAAGTCTATTTCTCTTTCTCCAAGCCTTTCTGAATTGGAATTCATTGTTGACATGCTGAAGTTTCCAATTTGGAATCCAATGCACTTACTTTTACTGCACCATAACAAATGTTCATTTGGAAATATTGCCCTATTATACTACCCAGGAATCTAGATGTATGTTTCTTTGGTGACTGCTTCAGTGCACATTCATGCCAAACCTAAGAGAGGGGAAAAAGACAGAATATATTAAAAATTATAACTGAACTGGCTGAGTACTAATAGTAGAAATATTTCTTTGGGTACGTGCATTTCCTTTTTGCTTTGCTTTTCCTGTAAACATTTGTTTACAGTAAACAAAGCAACAGATTGCTTTCACATATCCTTACTATCAATTTCTACTGGCCTGATTGGAATGAACTGCAGTGCTGTAGTTTAAAGTTGAGGCAAAAGAAAAAGTCAGATTCCACTGGCTACAAGGGGTCATGACATCATTCTGCTCACTGAATAGGAAAACAACAACATGTGATTGTGGAGGAACATGAAACAACATGCTGGGGAAAAGATAATACCAACAGCTGAGAAAACCATTGCATTTTTTCAGGATATAACCTCAGATGATTAGTTATTTGGGATAAAATTTTACCTCAATAAAATGGCTAATACGATTTATGATTATATATAGTATGCAGTGGATTGGATCCACTGCTTTCCACTAAAGGGCGTTTAAGTATTTCATACTCCTGCACCTTCCCTCCAGCTCCTGGGAAGATAAAAATGCTGCCACTGCTTTTCTCCAGAGAAATCTATTTCTGTCCTGCTTTATTGAGGAAGCTAGTAGCAATCTTGCCCTTTTCAGTAGTTGATCTGACAGAGAGCCTACCCAAATGCTTTCCCAAGCAGAAGTATAGCCAATTCATTATGAATTCAAGTATTTATTACACTCAATAAATAATTAGAGGTAAAAAGTACAGAAAGAAAAAAGACCCCACAAATAAGGACCTCTAGAAAATTAGATTTTGACCCACTGTTCCTTTATCCTAGATTCACCCTATAATTTCCACACTTAAATCACAGTCCATAAAATAAAATAAAATTTTCTAATCCACAAGTAGCTTTACTACTCTACACTTTGCTGTATAATTCCTGATCTTCATCATGGACATATGTGAGTTCTGGTTTCTTTTCTTGTTGTTGTTAGTCACGAAGTCATGTCCAACCCATTGCAACCCCATGGACAATGTTCCTCCAGGCCTTCCTGTTCTCTACCATCTCCTGGAGTCCATTTAAGTTCACGCTGACTGCTTCAGTGACTCCAGCTAGCCACCTCATTTTCTGTCATTCCCTTCTTCTTTTGCCCTCAATCGTTCCCAGCATTAGCCTCTTCTCCAATGAGTCCTTCCTTCTCATTAGGTGACCAAAGTATTTGAGCTTCATCTTCAGGATCTGGCCTTCTAAAGAGCAGTCAGTCCTCCTTTAGGACTGATCAGTTTGATCTCCTTGCAGTCCAAAAGACTCACAGGAGTCTTCTCCGGCACCATAGTTCATAGGCCTCAATTTTTTGGCACTCAGCTACAGCCATACATTGCAACTGGGAAAACCATAGCCTTGACTATGCACACTTTTGTTGGCAGGGTGATGTCTCTGCTTTTTAGATTTGCCATAGCAAGAGCAAGCATCTTTTAATTTCTTGGCTATAGTCCCCATCTGCAGTGATCTTGAAGCCCAGGAAAATAAAATCTGTCACTACCTTCATTTGTTCCCTATCTATTTGCTAGGAATTGAGAGGGCTGGATGCCATGGATCTTAGTTTTCTTAATGTTGAGTTTCTACCTGGATATTATTCAGTCTCTGGTGAAGAGCTCCAATAGGACAGACAATGGGCAAAAGCAAAATGGAGTTCTCCCCTTCCTCTTTTTAAAAACTTCATCAAGGGGGAAAACTGCCATTCCAGACTGGCTCATTTGCATATGATTTTCCCAGACTATGACTGTCTCTGTCCACTATTTGGATTGACCATTCAATTCATTAACTCTATCAGGGTCTGTACCTCTTGAAATGGCACTTCTCCCACTCTTTTGATTCTGATAAACTGAATGTTAAAACTACAATTCTGCATAGCTGTGACTTAAATAATAAGCAGTAGTTCTATGGCAGCAGTGTTTAAAACAGCAGTGTCAATTTCATTTTAAGCTGGAATAAAGGTGATGACAAGAGTAGAGAAGCTGAGATTCAAGGTAAGGCAGGGGAAGTCTTTAAAAACGATTATTTAATTACATAATACCCTAATGTGGCTATTTATAATTAATGGGAGCTGTAAGCAGGAAACTTTTATTCCACAGTTAACAGAGAAACAGCTTCTGCCATTACTGTAGTGCATTTTTTGTATGACCCTTAGCTTGGACGAGAAAACAGGCTGCTGATATTATAGTGGATCAGCAACTGCCAAAAAGCAGGAAACTCACATTTCAGGCAAGGGAAAACCCAAAGGATATAAGCAACATGACATTACACAGCTACAGTGGAGATCAAAATAGGTACTATGTCAACA
Source organism: Naja naja (assembly GCA_009733165.1). NCBI lineage: Eukaryota > Metazoa > Chordata > Lepidosauria > Squamata > Elapidae > Naja > Naja naja. The sequence continues at coordinate 32,302,576 of CM019150.1, forward strand.
TTAGAAAGAAAAAAAGCATTTAGCCCCCCACCCACCCAGTTTATGACTTCTTGCAAGCATGAAACACATGGGTCAATATGAAGCTCTCATCATAACATATGATTTGCCTTCATGTTTTCATAGAGTTGCAAGAGATTTCTTCTAATCCAAGCCCCTGAACAGTACTAGAATCTTCACAGTACTAGAATCCTCACAACCTGGAAAAATGGTTGTCCAATTTTCTTGAAAATTTCCATTGATGGAATGGGCATGGCTTCAGTGGCTTTTCACTGTTCAATTGTCAGCCCTCCTATGTAAACTAGACCATGAAATCAGGATGTCTGAACTACTTTGATTGAGATTGACTATTCTGGAATTTCTTACCAATAACTGCATCTCATTGCACCAAGACAAATTCCTTGTGTGTCCAATCACACTTGGCCAATAAAGAATTCTATTCTATTCTATTCTATTCTATTCTATTCTATTCTATTCTATTCTATTCTATCTCAAATGATCCATCTGTTAAAATACTGAAGTTTGCAGATGATATAACAGTGATTGGTCTCATTCGAGACAACAACGAATCTGCATACAGACAGGAGGTTGTACAACTTGCTTCGTGGTGTAACCGGAACAATTTGGAACTAAACACACTCAAAACTGTAGAAATGGTGGTAGACTTTAGAAGAAACCCTCCCATACTACCACCTCTTACAATACTAGACAACACAGTATCAACAGTAGAGACCTTCAAATTTCTAGGCTCTATCATATCACAAGACTTAAAATGGAAATCTAACATCAAAAACGTCATCAAAAAAGCACAACAAAGAATATTCTTTCTGCACCAACTCAGAAAGCTCAAACTGCCCAAGGAGCTGTTGATACAGTTCTACAGAGGAATTATTGAGTCTGTCATCTGCACCTCTATAACTGTCTAGTTTGGTTCTGCAACCCAACAAGACAGACACATTCAGAAGATAATTGGACTGCAGAAAAAACAATTACTACCAACCTGCCTTCCATTGAGGACCTGTATACTGCACGAGTCAAAAAGAGAGCTGTGAAAATATTTATAGACCTCACACATCCCAGACATATACTGGTTCAACTCCTACCTTCAAAATGAAACTATAGAGCACTGCACACCAGAACAACTAGACACAAGACAGTTTTTTCCCGAAAGCCATCACTCTGGTAAACAAATAATTCCTTCAACACTGTCAACTATTTACAAAGTTTGCACTATTACTATTAATTTTCTCATCACTCCTTATCACCCATCCCCTCCCACTTTTGACTGTATGACTGTAACTTTGTTGCTTGTATCCTTACAATTTATATTGACTGTTTCCTAGTATGATTTGATTGCTTATTGTTTCCTATGTCTATTATTAAGTGTTGTACCTTATGATTCTTGACCCTTGACAAATATATCTTTTCTTTTATGTACACTGACAGCATTTGCACCAAAACAAATTCCTTGTGTGTCCAATCACACTTGGCCAATAAAGAATTCTATTGTATTCTATTCTTCAAGATTTCAGTCAATGGTTCTGTGATGACATTGCCAGTTCTTTTGGTGACACAGTATTGCTGGCTGATTCTGCCCATTGTCAGGGGTTCTATCCTGACTGGCTCAAGGTTGACTCAACCTTCCATCCTTTCAAGGTTGGAAAAATTGAGAACCCAAATTGTTGGGGGCAATATACTGGCATTGTAAAGCATTCACAGGGTGCTCTAAAGTATTACGGACCTAATTATCTATTAGCTATTGCTAATACCCTGAGATGTAATCATTGGCTATATAACATTTAGATTCATTCAGAGCAATCTGAATCCATTTTCATTTGGAATTTAATAATGATAAATCTAAGAAGCTTAAGCATGTAAATCTAGCAATAGATCTCACTGAATTTTCATTCCCCTATCTTCATGGCTGTGCAATTATGTGAAAGAAAAAAAATGTGGGTTATTGTTGCTCTTGCTTTTTGTTTTTTTGCTTCCTGACAGTTAAAGTCATTTGAAATAATCATTCAATATCCAGAATTGATGTCCTTCCTTTCAGTTTTGAACTATCCAATTACTTCTGCTCCTGCAACTTGAGGGTCTTCTGTGACATGGATAGACAGGTATTGCTGGCAGAAGTCTTTCCCTAAAGTTTGTACTTGCTTAGGTATCATAATTCCAAGTTGCAAAAATTTTACCTAGCACACAAAACAAAAGGATTTAGCATTGAATGTGGACGACATGTTATCAGTTCGATAGTGTTTTATAATCAAGTATAAACAATTAGTCCTTAGTCCTCTCTGAGCTTGATTGTTCATTTGCAGACATTTCATTACCTGATTAGGTAATAGCTTCAGTACTAAAAGAAAGTACAGTTTGTTCTCTGTTTATGTGCAATAGCTTGCTCTGTCAATGTTGGAAAAAAAAACCCCACCAATACTAATGGGACAAGGTACTATATATAAACAAGAAGCAAAGCCCACACTCACTAGCACTAATATTACCAAGTCAGGTAATGAAACATCTGTAAACAAACAACCAAGCTCAGAGAGCACAAAAAACTCCACAGTTCAACCCTGAGCTACATATAGTCTTTTTTATTATTGATAAACAACTAAATCTGCACATGTCTAGTTTTAGACTTTTCAAGTTTTACTTTCCTAAAAAGGAATGGCCTGATCGCTCTCTGTTCTAATTGGCATACCTTATCTTTTCTAATCTATGTGTGCGATTCTTCTACTTCCGTATAATGGCAAAACACTAACTTCCCTTCTGAAGTGGCACTGGTTTTAGCTTTTTAATAATTACTTTCTAGCATTTATTATAATTCACATGGTTGATGTGTTTCTCTTCTGTTATCCATATTTTTCTCCCCATGTTCATGCCTTGTCGATTCTCTCTCGCTGCATCCCAAAAACTAAATGAAAAGCTTTGTTTCAAAGAACCTTTATATACAAGGAGGATGATATGGTAATGAATTACTCTTAATGCAACAGCGGTCCCTACTGGCTATGTAGGGAATAACGTTGCTCTTCACTACTGAGGTGCGTTTGCCAAGAGATTTGTCGGTTCTGGAGTAGAGTCTGGAAATACGAAAGAGTAGCGGGATAGCACAATCTAAGCACCCCAAGCGTTAAAATAGCGCTTCCTGAACTGTACACAGTTTTCATTCGTGAGTAGGCAAAGGTTTTCTTGGTGATCCTCAGAAAAGCGTCCCTAAAGTTACAAGAGGCCATTAGAAGTCCCAAAGGTGCCTTTTCAAGAGGCAACTGGACTTTCTTGTTTTTTCTCTGAAGACGTTTCGCTTCTCAATCCAAGAAACAAGAAAGTCCAGTTGCCTCTTGAAAAAGCACCTATGGACAACTATGACCTGGATTACTGACAATCTCCAGAGGCCATTAGAAGTACAGCTCCCACCGTAGCCGGATCGGTGGTTTATATGGCATTCGTTGGAATTTATAAACCCAACACTTGAGGATAATTCCCAGCAATCGAGATGCAGCGAGCGCCGGAGAAGTGGATGGCGGCGGATGTGCGCGCGCGTCAGTAATAAACTTACAATTCCTTCTTTCAATCGCTAGTAACTGTCACCAATAAGTGGGACTGTCCAGCCGCTGAGCCGCTCGGGGCCATCCGGGCGCTTTATAAAGCTTGCCTTCCCTCACGCACCCTTCTGTCCTCTCTTTCAAACCTGTGAGCGTGTTATCTCTCGATCCCTGAGTGCGCCTGCTGAGCGTAGGTATTTAAGCAGCCAGCTCGATCCGAAGTTAAGTGAATAATGACGAAAATTACTATTTTCAACTGGAAATGTCTTTTAGCGCTTTTAGAATATTTGATCTAATAATGGCCCCCCTGGAAACCGTGCATTTTTGAGACTTTCACGCTCATAGCAGGGGGGCTCATTGCTCTCCGTTGCGCAGTTTAACTGCAATCCTAATCCTCTTGAGGAAAATGAGAATCTCTCTCTCTCTCTCTCTGTCCCCTCCCTCCCTCTCTCTTTTATTTCTCTCCTGCCCTGCCTCCCGATCACACGCAACCAGCAGCGCCTTATCACACGAGAAACGTTTTGCCAGTTTTTGGGTTGTCTCTTCCTGGGCTCCTGCTGGAGCGGAGAGCAGCGAATACACATCCTCAGGCGGCGGAATACCCACAGCGGCGCACACACGCGCGCGCGGGCGCGGGCAGAAAACAAAACAGTCTTTCCATTGATTTTGCTTTGAGATCCTTCCAATTCCCTTTTTACGCGGGCTGGGTGTCCGGCATAGAAACGTCTTGTTAATGACTCGCATTTCCCCGCCCTCCAAGTCGCCTAGTGCCAAAACAAAAAGGAATGCAGGATGGGGCTTTTTTCGATAGTGAAGCAGACAGCAAGGGGCGACTGATGCGTGGTGCTTTCTCTTATTTATTGCCCCCCGCTCGCCTTCCCTCCGTATGAGTGAGTGGGAGAGGGAGAAAAGACGAGCGTTAGGACTCGGGGGAAATCTCCCCCCTTTCGCTTCTTCCATCAGCTTGTCCTAGGGATAGCGGAGGCTTCAGCCGCATTCGGAAATCCGCTCCAGTCCCAACTCTCCGGGTTTATCAATGCAAGGGATGTTTGCCGGACGCACGGAGAACCGGCTCTTCTGCTGCTATTGCCGCGGGAAGGGCATATGAACTCCCTCAAAGAATGACTAGGATTGCTACGTTTGCCATTCTCTTGCAGCTGTTGCAAAGAAGTCGGGGACAAGTCTTTGCAGGTAAGCATCTCCTCGCTTTTGTGGGAAGCGTGGCTAGAGCTTTTTGTGTGTGTGCGTGAGACCAGTGCTTTGCTTTGAAGTAAACCAGCGCTTCTAAGGCGTCCGGGATTGCCTTGCGAGGTTTCCTGGACCTCTCTCTCTCTCTCTCTCTCTCTCTCTCTCTCTCTCTCTCTCTCTCTCGGATCATGTCGCCATTCTCTCCATGGTTAAGTTTCCGGAGGTCCTTGGATTGTGTTCCCTGATTGTGGTGTCTTAGGTGTCAGAGAGTTTTAATTGCTAAGATCAAGATAAAATCTTACCGGGGGCAGTTTGCCGAAATACTTTCTTTTTTTCCTGTATCTTAAAGACAGCAAAAGCATCATTTCAGTGCAATCCTGTGCTTCCTTAACCTGGGTTAGGAATAATTTCCATGGAGCCCACCTGGAAACAAAGGTAGCTGAAGTCTTTTGTTCCACATTAGAATTGGAATATCCAAATAAGGGTGCTCTCTTTCTGTGTGGCTTGATTTTTCTTTCTTAGGAACCTTATAAATGTGCCATTATTTTTAACCAAGAGAGGCTTAAATGTTGCTTCTTATATGATACTGAAGGCATCTTCTCATTAGAGTCAAGACATTCAAGTTCTTTTTATAGCAAACAGTTGGTCTCCATCAAAGGAAAAGGAGGAGCATCAAGCATTTAAACAATGTACAACAGGAGACTTTAACTCAAAACTTGCCCAACAGAGTTACACTTTATTGGGTGATTTGCCTCTACAGTACAATCCTCTCCATGAATCATCTAACCCCTTGGGATCTAGAGACTTGGGGGAAAAACCTGTGGTTTTCAGCTACAGTTGCCAAAACTGCCACTTTAATCTAGAAGGAGTTTGTGTTTCTGAAGGCATGAAGATAAGGGAGGGAAAAAAAGTCTGAAAATCTTTTTGAATCCATTTTCCTTTGTTCAATTGGATCCTCCGATAATTTTTGCTCTAATGAACACCCCATGTAGGCCAACTATATATGGCTTTTACTGTACTTTATCCTATCAAGGAATGTGTCAAGTTTTGTGTATTTTAATTATTGTCATTTTTATTTGGTGGGATTGCCATGCTTGTAGCTCAGGAAATCTGTATTTAAGTTTACACGTCTGTGTGTCTGAAATTCCTTTATGCAGGTATAGCTGTTTGCTTACTGCACATTTCCAAGGCTGGATCCTGTTGGGACTTTCAAGTTTGAACAGTTAAAGAACAGGTTGCTCTCAACATTTCCAGATAAATAAAAGAGTTCAGAGTTCAAATGCTCGAAACATATATAAAGCTTAATATAAGCTTTTCCAATGAAAACACTGGAAAAGAAAGTATATATATAGTATGTATAAAACACAGAATGGTATGGATAATATGTCCTTTAATGCAGTTGCATCTAGGTAATGCCATTTAGGGAATGGCGTCTTAGATTTCATTTTAAAAGGGGGGGAGGGAGGAAAGATCAATGGGTAATTTCCTATGAAGGGGGGGGTTATTTATGGGGTCATACTGCTCTACTAAGTAAGTAAGACTATCCCAGGTAAAAGAGTGTAAGACTGCAGATTAAACATCTTCTTCATTGTTAGCAAATAGTTATTCAGGACTAGAACATTTTATGAATGTGTGAATTTGAAGGAAATTGAGTTCCATATTAACTTGCAAGTTTCAAAGTTCCTCATTAATGTGAGATTTGTTTAGCATGCTAAACAGTAGGTTATTTAACCATGGTTTGTTGAATAAATCAAAAGTGGCTAGTTCACACAACTGGAAAAGTCATAAGCAGTGGTTTACTAATCACCAGTTGTGGGTTTACAGAACACAGCAATCCTGGACTAAAAATAATGTGGCTTAGTGTAATATGTGAGAACTCAAAGTACACATTTAGGATGATTATATGAGATGTAAACATGCATGAAACATTGATCATGGTGGATTTTACAGTCTCTGATTCTCAATTTAAATTCTTGATAGAGGTTTTGTATGATGGCAAACATAGCCAATCTTTACTTCTTACTGTTGCAGTCGAATCAACAATAAAGTAACTTCTTTAACACTTATGCATTGCCACCATGAGTCTGCAGTAGATGTTCTGCAGAAAGTGCAAGTGACAATGGTCTAGTTTGAATAATGTACACACACACACACACAAACACACAAAACCTGAAAGCTTTCAGGTTGTGGAAAAAAATGCCATTCAGATTTTATTTTTAAACAATACCATTGTGATTTGATGCTCAAAATAAATTTCCAGACATGTGGACACACAGGAGAAGATACACAATATTGGAATTTTTAATTATAAACTAAAAGTAGATTGGGCAGCAACCATTTGCAAGCAGGTTAGGAACTTTTTATTGCCTCTGTTTGTTAATCACCATGGGATTCAGAATGTTAACTGACACTTTTCCTACTCACTTTGCTGCTGCAGAGATAAAGAATACAGAAACAAACAGGACTTTGTATCTAGTTTTGTAAATGAAGCTACAGAGAACGTTGCTTTTTTCACCTTGAATATTATACTTAACTGCTGAAGATTTAATGCCTTGCAACTAACCTGCATGGCTAATGCTCAGATAATTAAAGAAAAGGAGGGGAAAAAAAAGCTCTGTACCTCTGACGGATTTAATATTAAAAATACACGAAAGCTCCTTTGGTAACCTGTGCACTTCAACTGTTGTCCATCAGATGGTGCTGCTTTCACAGCTGTTATAATGTCATTATAGCCTGGACGTTGCCATTTATCTGTGTTTTCAGGACCTTATGTATACAGTCAGTTTCCATAAATTTTGTGTAGTATCCACTTGGGAGAAAGGAAAAAAAACAGGGATCCAGAATACTGGAGAGAAGTAACACAAACACACTGTTTCTCCATGCACCTAGATTGTTTTTTGACAAAAATAATTACAACCCACATATACAAAAAATGGGTAGGTTTTACATAAAATTATTTGGTTTGGATTTAGTTCCGCATGTGTACTCAATCACTGTAATTTGTATACCAGTTTGGTCTAGTGGTAAAGGCACTTTGCTAGAAATCAGAAGCCTATGAGTTCTAGTCCAATCTTAGCCATGAAAGCCAGCTGGTTGACCAGCCCCCCCCCTCTCTCTCCCTCCCTCTCCCCCTCTCTCTTTCCCTCCCACTCCCTCTATCTCCCTCCGTCCTTCCCTCACTCTGTCTCTCCTCCCCTCCCTCCTCCCTCCCTCCCTCCCTTCCCTCTCAGTACAACTCATCCTACAGGGTTGTTGTGGGGAAATTGGAGGAGAAAGGTGGGATGGGTATGTTTGCTACCATGAGTTATTGGTAAAAATAATAAAGGCAGGATACAATGAATAAATAAATTTTGCACTATCTTCATGGAGAGAAGAAAGTGGAATGCATCACATTTGCCATTATCCAAATAATGTGATGATGACATTACTGTAGCTTGGATTCCTGTAGTGTGGCTTTGCCCCAAGTAATGGCTAAAACAACTATGACTGTCCATGAGGTGTGAACCAGTGAAGCATATGTAGTTTCACAGAGGCTTTCAAATATTCTTTCTGCTAACAACTTTTTCCAAACTAATTTGGCTTCTAAAAGACTTATCTGTAGCACTGATCATTTTGTGTCATCAGTTTCATCTAATACAAGGATGAAGTTTTTTGAACTACATGTTTTATGAGAAAGATTAGTAAAGTACTGTTAAGCAAATTGCGTTCTGCACCATAAGTGGTCTTCTGCCATTGAGGAAACTTGCAGAAGATCATATGGTCTGCACCAGAACAGACCCATCTAATCTAGTATCCTTTTTCCCATACTCATTCGTTCCACAAACTATGTAATATACAGTATACTAGATAAATAAAAAATGGCTTGGTTCATTCAGTGCCTTAAGCTGTAAAATGTTTTACAAACCATTGTGTCTGACTTCCCATAGCATGCTGTTACACATAGGATGTAATTGTGTGTTCCTCCAGAGCTTAGAGTTACGAGGTATAGGTGTATAATACATACTCATAAACATGCATTCTCTCTCCCTCTCTCTCTCCCTCCCTCCCTCTTGCTGTGTCTGTCTCACACACACACACACACACACACACACACATTTATATGCACACACACATACTTCTACACAAAGAATTTTGATTTGTGTTTTTCAGTGGCTATTTGCAATGATATATATATTCTTCATTTCCCTGTGAAACCCTCCTAAGCCAGTCATCATTATACTAGTTCCTGATGGTACTTGGTTTTTTAAAAATATTTTTGTTTCTCCTGAATTTATATCCAGTGCCAATTATAATCCTTAGTTCTAATTAACATTAACAATTCCCTGAAATATAGTTTCAATTTTTTAAACTTGACTGCTTATATAAGGGGTGAAAATAGCTGCTTGTTCAACAATTAACATATACTTGCATAATAAGCGGACATGTATTTTTAATTGATTGTTATGATTTGCTTGATATATTTCTGAATTGTTTGTATTTTCTGTGTTATTATTTGTTTATGAACAAAGATCCTGAGGTTTTATGTATGAGCTTTCATTGCAGTAAAAGTAACAAAATAAAATGGAGCAATTTACCTGCTGTTTACACTGATGCAGCCTATTCCGTGGGAAGTTCTGATAAAAAATGTTTGAACTGAATTTTCTGAGACAGAATCAGCCTTTGGCAGCTAAAGATGAGGGTGCTCTTTCTCTATACTTGCAGGGTTTTGATGCAGCAAAGCATTTTTGTTGCTGGAATGCATGGAAGTTGAAGTTTAGTCATTCTTTCCCATGAAACCTTCACCATATACACACAAGGATCTATTTTAATATCTGGGGAGATCCTTGGAACAGTAATACTGAGGATAAGGATTGGTACCTTCTCCCTTTTTTCACTAAGGGAGCAATTGCTTAAGAAATGTTGCTCCTGGCAAAATAAATTGCCAGGATTTCTCTCTGTGTGCAAACAACAGCATTAGGGTCCACTTAGTCAGGCTGTCAAATTGCAAGTTAGGTTTTTTTTTTTTTTGCAATAACACTGCTGTCCTCATTATCACATGTAATTTTCATTGATAAATGAGGCACTAATGGTAACAGCCAAATTCAGGCAGAAGGACTTTGTCATCAAGTCATCTGCTGGTCATTCAATGAGGCTACATGTTGAAATATTGTGGAATTGAACCAACAGGATTAGATAATTCAGTGGCTGAATTTACATTCTATGCTAAATCATCATTTATTTATTATTTATTTTATTATTTGGTCTTATATGCTGCCGAATCTCCCGAAGGACTCAGGGCGGCTCACACAAAAAACAATGAATATAAAAATTAAAAGAGATTAAAAGAATATTAAATCAATTAGGACCAAATAAATATTTAAAACCCAACCACAAACATTTAAAACAACCGCCCCCAGTCCAGGCCAGCTTGTTCAAATAGCCACGTCTTTAGGATGCGGCAAAAGGAGCGGAGGTCAGGGGCCAATCGTAGCTCCAGGGGAAGCTGGTTCCACAAAGTGGGCCCCCCCACAGAGAAGGCCCTCCCCCTAGGGACAGCCAGCCGACACTGTCTGGCCGACAGTACCCCAAGGAGGCCCTGTCTGTGGGTGCGCACCGGGCTATTGGTGTTCAATGCTGGCAGGAGACGTTCTCGCAAGTACCCTGGCCTAAGCCATGGATGGCTTTATAGGTAAGCACCAGCACCTTGAATCTCACACAGAGGGCAGCCAGCAACCAATGCAACTCGCGCAGGAGGGGTGTAATATGGGAGTATCGGGATACCCCCATCACAACCTGTGCAGCCGCATTCTGCACCAGCTGAAGCCTCCGCGTGGTCCGCAAGGGCAGCCCCATGTAGAGCGCATTGCAGTAGTCGATCTGGGACATAACGAGTGCATGAGTGACTGTGCATAGCACATCTCGGTCCAGGTAGGGGCACAACTAGCTCACCAGGCACACCTGGGCAAATGCCCCCCTGGCCACAGCTCCCACTTGCTCCTCCAAACTGAGCCATGAATCCAGGAGGACACCCAAGTTGCGAGCCCTATCTATGGGGGTCAACACCTCTCCCCCCATAACCAAAGGTGGAACATCCTGGAACACCCAAGATGCCGGTATGCATAGCCACTCGGTCTTGGCAGAGTTGAGCTGGAGCCTGTTCCTTCCTATCCAGATCTGCACCGCTTCCAGGCAACGAGACATCACGGAGAGGGCATCACTGAGTTGGTTTGGGGTGGAGATGTAGAGCTGGGTATCATCAGCATACTGATGATACCTCACCCCAAAACCACAGATGATCTCACCCAGTGGCTTCATATAGATGTTGAACAGGAGGGGAGAGAGGACTGACCCCTGGGGCATCCCGCAAGTGAGGGGCTGCGAAGCTGACCTCTGCCGTCCTGCCAACACCTATTGCGAGCGCCCTGAAAGGTAGGAGAAGAACCACTGAAGAACAGGGCCTCCCACCCCCAACCCCCTGAGGCGCTGCAACAGGATACCATGATCGATGGTATCAAAAGCCGCTGAGAGATCTAATAGGACTAGGACAGAGGAATATCCTCTGTCCCAAGTCCTCCAGAGATCATCCATCAGTGTGACCAATGCTGTCTCCATGCTGTACCGGGCCTGAAACCTGATTGGTACGGATCTAGGTAATCAGCTTCCTCCAGGAACCTCGGAAGCTGGGATGTCAGCACGCTCTCAACAACCTTCGCCATAAAGCGAAGGTTGGAGACTGGATGAAAGTTGTTCAAAACAGCTGGGTCCAAGGCAGGCTTCCTGAGGAGGGGCCTCACCACTGCCTCCTTCAAGGTGGCTGGGAAGAACCCCTCACTCAATGAAGTGGTGACAACTGCCTGGAGCCAGCCTCGTGTAACATCCCGGGCGGCATACACCAGCCAGGAAGGACACGGGTCCAATAAACACGTGGTGGAACTCAGTCTCCACATGACCCTGTCCACTTTCTCTGGAGTCACAGGGTCAAACTCATCCCAGGTCATAACAACCAGACCCGACGCTACTCCCTCATCAGACTCTAGCCAGTCGGAGTCCAAGCCGGCCCGAATCTGAGCGATCTTGTCCTGCAGGTGATGACTAAATTCCCCGGCACGTCCCTGCAAAGGGTCACCCCCCCCGATTCAAGAGGGAGCGGGCAACCCCAAACAGGGCGGCCGGGTGATTCTCTGAGGATGCAATGAGAGCAGCGAAGTAAGAGGACCTTGCCACTCTCATCGCCACCAGGTAGGTCCTAGTAAAGGACCTCAACTGGGAGTGGTCAGATTCGGAACAGCTGGACCTCCAACTGCTCTCTAGGTGCCTCCTCCATCGCTTCATCTCCCGGAGCTCCATGGAAAACCAAGGAGCTAACCGGGATCTGCGATGGGTCAGGGGCCGAAAAGGGGCAACTCGGTCAAGAGCCTCCGAGGCAACCTGTTGCCAGGCATTCACCAGGGTCTTGGCCAAGTTATGAGTAAGGGAGGCAGGAAACAACCCAAGTGCTGACTGAAGCCCCTCTGGGTCCATCAGGTGCCTGGGACGGAACCACCTCGTCGGTTCTGTGTCCCAGCAGCATGGAGTGATGTAATGGAAGCCTAGCTGGAGGAGGAAATGATCGGTCCCTGACAGGGATTGTGAAGTTAATAATCCCTCCCCAGATTATTATACCACTGTCCAGAGATAAAAACCAGGTTGAGTGTGTGTCCACCCTCATGGGTCAGACCTTGAACTATTTGGGTCAGGTCCATAGCTGTCATGGAAGCCATGAACTCCTGCTCCAACCCCGACGCCCCACCCAGAGAGGGGAGGTTGAAGTCCCCCAAGTCCATAAGCTTAGGGAACTCCACCGCCACCCCCGAGAGGACATTGAGCAGCTTGGGCAGGGCCGTTGTCATGCAGCATTTGTGTTTGCATTGATTTGAATAAACCACTGTGGCTGGGTTGAGATATGGCATGAGTGCAAGTGTGCAAATGTCTCTTTGTTATTTTGTAGGAAGCTAAAATAGGGCTTGCTCTGCCCAATTTTAGAATCTGACCCTCCAGCCAATCAAATTTCACATTCTTGCATTAAGCTATAAACTATTATTTATAATAATGTTGGGTTTACACAATACATTAATACTTGAGATAGTTCAATATGTAATGAAATGTATATGGCAGATTTGATAAATAAATAAAAATAGCCTTTAGTTAATGCCAACTATTAATTCAATGCCTTGTTATCAGTTATCCTGGACATTTATCTAGGAAGAAACTTGTGTACTTTGAGATTCATTTGATTTTCCTTCTTTTTCTGACACTTGCATTTCAGGAAATGAAAAGAATTTGAATGCATAGAATTCTGTTACGTCAAACACTATAGAGTAAAATGGCAAATCATTTATCAGGACATTAAGCATTACCTCAGGAAAAAGAACTGAAAGTTGAAGGAGATGGGGAGAAATCTAGAATATATTTATTTCCTTTTATTTGGTAACTAGTTTCAGTATACTGGTAGTATATAAAATAAATATCTATAGGCTCTTTGTAAAAGGCAATCCACAGCAGCTGCCATAGTATGATGAGTTAACTCTATAACTACTTTTTCATTCCTCTGGGAAACTGGTAGTTGTACATTTCAATGTATAGTTTCCTTCTTAGCTCATTTCACTTTTCTTCTTTTATGAAATAAATGCTATAAATTGCTTGGAAAAATCACCCTTTCCCTTCAGCTATAGGCAATTGGTCTGTCTGGATGAAGGAAATTATTTTTCACAAATGAAAACAAATATATGTGTCTCAGGAAGAAATTGCAGAATCTAATCTGGATTGGTCACCGGGACCAGAGATTCAGTCTTCCTAACTTTCAGACTTGTGCTGGAATCCATCCTCAGGGAACTTCTCTCTCACCAGGATGTTTGAGAGAGAAATTATTTTTTATATTTCCCATATGTATTACATCTTCTGTTCTGAGTTTACCCAGGTTCACCAAACTATTTTCCACAGTTCTCGATCTTGCCATCTGAAGTCACACCAAACATACTGTCAAAGAACCTGGATCCCACCAGATGCCCACTTTTTCCAAGAGAATGATGGTGTTTATGATCATACATTCTCTTAGCATGTGAATTATTTATAAGAAGTTTTTTTAAAGTTTCAGTGATTTATCCCATGCCCCACATAAAAGGCTATAGAGCCCCACCTGAGTTTTGTGTACAGTTGAGAACTACTGTATTAAGCCATTACAGAATTCCTAAGTAGCCTTCCTTTAAAATAAGAGATCTTTTTGGTTACCATGGAAACTACTGTGCTGCTAAAAAGGTAGGTACTATAAGAGTTTTGTGGCACTCATGGAACAAGAATTGGGGCAAAGGTTATTTTTTTTCTAACAACTGCTATTTGTGATGTTATTTAGACCTTTTCCTAATAATGAAGTAAATAAGATAAATTTATTTTGCTTATTACAGCATATAGCTCTTTCTGAACACATGGATAGAGCAGAGAGTGTGTTTTTTTCTTTTAGAATCTCTTTGTTGCCTGAGACTTTTCCTAGCAAAGTTGTACTGAAGTAAATAATTTATACCCTGAAAAAATGTTTTCTGAGTTTTGTAAAAGGATGTAACATCCGTCTCTACTATACTTTAGTTTCTGAGAGGTCCAAATAGCTAATGAAGATAACAAGGTGGTGAGTGTAGGTTTGGATGGAGAAAAGATTACCTCTGATGTACATTTTACTTCCAGACTGAAAATTGAAGTACTTTTCTTGTAGATATTTGGATAAAGTAATAATTTGAGCCAGGATTTTTTTTTCTGCAACTGTGCTTCCATTTGAAAATTTGCCTTACAAACACAAATGAAATGCTGAACACAAATCATGCAGCCTTTTCTAAATCCTGCCAAAAGAAATACTTAACAGAATGATAAAGGATGAATCATATCCTAATTCTTAGATATAATACCAGATGCTTTTATGGTTATATTGTACTTCTGTTTAGCAATTGTATGAGTTATAAGACTAATACACCAATGTTTTCCCCTTTGAGACATTCTAAGTAAGATTGAATGCTTGTGGATTGTTGATAGTTTATTATATGTATTTGCTAAGAACCTATTCCAGAATTTCCTTCTAGTTTATGAACAGACCCTCAGCAATATGGGAACAGACATAGCTCAATGATAGAACTATTCATAGGAATCAAGACTTCTTAATTTGTATAGGCATAAGCTTAGTCTATCAAACTGCAAGGAGAGGTAGGTTGGGTAACATTCTATATCAAGTAGATATTTTGCATTACAAAATCTCCATATAAAGTTACTTTGGAGATCAAAGTTGGGCAGTGTTTCAATTGCTGAAGGTTGTTTTTCAAATTGCTTAAAAAAACTATTTATTAATTAAATGTATTGATTGCCCATCTTACCACAAGGTAACTCTGGGCAGTTTATAATATAGTGCCATTATGTATTCTGAGGTGGGTGTTTAAAGTACCCATTTTTATTTGCCACTTACTTTTGTTTTGTGAAATAGCTGAAATCTCTTGCCACCAAATTTCAGCATGATACAACATAGAATATCAGAGTTGGAAGGGACCTTGGAGATCTTTTTTTTTAAATTACATTTATATGCCGCCCTTCTCCGGAGACTCAGGGCGGCTTTCAATTTTTGGGATACAACCCAATACGCTCAGCAATAGCCTTCATTCCATTGTATATGCCTGCTTATTACTAAGCGGCATTTTTACAAAGTCAGCTTATTGCCCCCAACAATCTTGGGTCCTCAATTTACCTACCCCGAGAGGATGGAAGGCTGAGTCAACCTTGAGCCTGGTAGGATTCGAGCCTACAATAATTGCAGGCAGCTGGAACTTAAGAGCTAGGCATTTAGCAGCCTGCACCACCAGCCTGCACCACCAAGATCTTCTAGTCCAGGGGTGTCAAACTTGATTTCATTGAGGGCAGCATCAGGGTTGTGTTTGACCACAGGGGGCCAGGGTAAGTGTAGCCAGGTGGGCGTGACCAGCTTGACATCACTTGTGTTGGGGGTGCCTGTGGCGGGCCGAGCGCTGTTCCAGCAAAAACAAGCTCCCAAGGTCCATTTTTGGCTGTGACGGCCTCCTGCAGCCTCTGCTAGTGAAAATGGAGCTCGGGAGGGCCGCCTGCAGCTCTTCTGAGCTCTGTTTTCACTGGCAGAACAACTGTGTGCCGGTCCTTCGCTGTTTCCAGGATGGCCCCACAGGCAGATCTAAGCACCCCACAGGTGTATCCAGCCCCCGGGCCTTGAGTTTGACACCCCTGTTCTAGTCCAACCCTCTTGCTGTAGCAGGAGACCTTAAACCATTTCAGACAAATGACTGTCCAGTCTCTTCTTAAAATCTGATTCTTAAACTTAAGACTGTGAAAGTTTTTAGGAATCACCCAGAACTCCCTAAGGATCACATGCAGCCACAAATCATTCATCTTGTTTTAGGTGAAAAAATACACAGTCCTCATTAAATATAGGTAGGTGGAGCATCCACTGTTTAGGATAATTGTTTTCCAGCTTCCTTGACAAATGTTTTAGCGGTTAAAAGTTAGTAATTTTCTCTCTCATACTCTTATACAGGCGCCAGTTGAAAGATTAAAACAGGGACTCACATAGACATATTGATAATTGCTCAAACTGAATGATTTGAGTTTCAATTTTTTCCAATATCTCTAGATGCTGGGAAGATTTGGCAGAGAAGACTAGAGTAAATAAAGAGGATTAAAATTTCTTCCCCTGCCATTTTCCTTTTGGTGCTGTCATCCAGCCTTTTTGGCCATTAGTATATCCTACTAATTGTATCTACAGACACAGAATACAATGCAGTATGGGAAACATGGTTTATTTGGATAGATAATAGATATAAAAATAGAAAATGTAAATAATGTATATAATAAATAAGAGGTTATGAAAGTATTATGCATTGTAAGTTTTGATAGGACACATAAATGTATATATAATGTCACAGCTCTGTTTAATAACTATTGGTATTATGTATAAATGGGAAAAAATTCAATAAAGCATTATTAAAATAAATACATAAATAAAATTTCTTCCCCTGCCATTTCCCTTTCGGTGCTGTCATCCAGCCTTTTTGGCCATCAGTATATCCTACTATTAGTGCATCCTATTAGTAGTATTAGGCCACTATTATGTTCTATTACTACTACTACTACTACTACTACTACTACTAATAGTCCCACTATTTCAGTATGGTGGAAATAATAGGTAAAGATAGCTATTGAAGAGGGAATTTTGAGGGAAACAATGCCATATCCTTAGTCTGATGTTACATTTAAACACACAGGTAGATTTTTTTTAAACTTCAGATTACCACATTTGGCATGAACCTACATGCCAAGTACTGAAGGAAAAATATGTGGTTTTCTAGTTCAACTGAATTAGGAATAGAGTATTATGTCACAACGTTATATTCAACTTCATAAAAAGGCTTCAATGATATGATAATTGGATATTAATGTAGACCACTTGCTTCTTGTTTTCTGCACTGTGTGTTCTTCCATGCATCTCTATGTTTTTTGGAATGTTCTCAAAACAACGTCTGCTTCTCATCATGCGGCATCATTTAGAGTGCCACATTGCTTCCTACTCCACTGCCTATTTCAATAATAGCTCTCCCTTTTTTCTTAGAAAATTGTCTTCTTGCATATGGACTCTGTTTTGCCATTGTAGGAAGGTCATCACCATTAAGCACAGTGGCATTCTCATACAAATGAGTAATATTCTCCATCTAAACAATTACTTTTTCATGAGTCTGAGCTCAGTAGTCTGGCCCCATTGCTGCAGAAGCTCCTGCTGCTACTAACAGGGAAAAAAACCAAAATCATATTTCCTTGATGGGAGAAAGAAAATTGTTATATCTAATCTGAACTAAGCATATCACATGTACCTTTTAATCATGGCTTCTGTTTTCTTTTTTTCTATTCTAATAGCAGATAAGTGCATATAATCTTATTATGCAGTAATTCTGAAATGCCAAAAATGCTGAGAACCAGATCCTAGTGCATTAAATAATACTAGATGAGAGATTGTGATGATTTAATTGTTACATAATGTAGCCTTTTGCTATAAAGTATGCAATTACTTTTATTATTTATTATGTATCATTACACCGGGAAAGTGTGGAGATTAGTTAGACTTTAGTTTTCTGCAGAAAGGGCTTTCTAAATGGGGAGGTAGATATTTGGAGAGAGGTATCTCTTTGCTTTCTTTGCTTTTACTGAATAACGGGGTTATATTTTAAATAAGCAAAACCAAGTGTGCATATAGAGTGTAGGAACTGGTAATTTTGGGTTAATACCCTTGCCCAAGCATATGCAGTATGGAATACAAAGAATTACTTGCTTTGTTAAATAAGCCAATACAAGTCTTAAGCAGGATACAGTATAGGAAATTGTCTCATCCTGACTCAGATTTTGATGCAACTGATTCAATACATTGAGACCGGCTTTCTTCCAGGTTCTAGGACTAATTCATGCCTATTTGGAAATGACAAGGTTTAAACCAGGGACATTCTACAAAGCAAACCTTTATCTCTTTACTACTTTCACCACTCAGAAGACTACTCCTTACTCCAAATATATCTCTACTACAAAAATGTGGATCTTACAGAAGGCCAGAGATTGTAGTTCAGTTGAGATAGTTGCTCTGAATGCTTTCTTTAAAGCTACCTTATTACAACAGAGTAAATGGAGACAAT
Source organism: Naja naja (assembly GCA_009733165.1). Taxonomy (NCBI): domain Eukaryota; kingdom Metazoa; phylum Chordata; class Lepidosauria; order Squamata; family Elapidae; genus Naja; species Naja naja. The sequence goes on from CM019150.1 coordinate 32,320,991, forward strand.
TTCTATATTATTGATTTATTACATTAATATCACATCTTTATTCTGCCTAAGGTGACATTCATGAGAATATTCAGGTAAATACTATGTAAAATATATTGGATGGAGGCAAAGTGATTGGCTCATAGTCATCAAGCAAACTTCATAGTGAAGTAGGAATTTGCACTTCCTAGTCCAACACTGTGACACTACTTGTTCTGATTTGCCATTCAATTACTGCTAACTGATGCATTTGTTCTGATTACATACTCAAGTGGTACACTAACTGGTCTATCAGAAGTAAGACTTCACTTGTGTAACATTTCAAAATGATTACTATAGATTAGCAACTGTGCCTAATGAAAACAAAAACCTTCCATTTATAGCAGCTCAGTGTTGGAACAGCAGTTGTCCCTTTTTCATGCCAGATACTCTGAATGCTCTAACTTTACACCATGGAAACTTGGTGTGAGACTTTCAATCTGAAGTTCTCATCTATTGTTTGAATTTGGGTTCTTGACTTTGCAGCCTATTTTACCCTGTGCTATGAATGTTCCCTTCTTACCATGGATTGATTCATACATTTACTGAAACTCCATAATATTCTATGTGGGAGATGCTTTTTATCATGCTCTGGAAATATTTCAGCCGCTTCCTCTGCTAGGAATAGAATGGCTCCTTTTTAAAGAATAAGGCATAATTGAACTGAAGAGAAGTTGGCAGAGAGGCTGCACCAATGTTGTAATTCATTTCTATCATCATCTGATGAAGTGGAGTCAATAAAGGAGTACATTTGTAGCTCAAGGTTGAAAAGAGGGGTCATTGGTGCTCTCTGAGCTTGCTTGTTTTCTTGCAGACATTTCATTATCCTAACTAGGTAACATCATCAGTGCTAGTAAGAAGAGCTGCTTGCTGTCAGTTTATATTCTGGTGACTTACCTCTCTGTATGGGTGGGGGTGGTTTTAGAGTCACACCAAAAAGCAGAAGGATGCCTAGTTATGTGAACCAGAGGAACTCTTATTTTGGAAATTATATTCTAGTCTGTAGAGATAAGTGAAAGGCTACTTTGTAAATTGTGCTATGTTTTCTTGGTCTTTAAGTGTAAACTAAGTCAACAATAATGTTCTTATTTCTCTGTAAAATTGAGATATTGAGTATCTACCTTAGTATTGCTCTCCATCTTTCAGATTGGGCAGGAAAAAAAGATTCATGAGCTTTGGGCAGTTGGTACTATCAACTTGGACCATGTCTGGTCTCAGTGGAAGAAAATATTTATTGGTACCAGGCTGTGTTTAGCTGGAAACATTGCATGTGATTTTGCAAATTATTATTGAAGAAAAATAGATTCCATATATTTTTATTGCCATCTACTCTTCCTATCTGTCCTCACCCTTCTCTTCTTATAACAAAGCTTGATTTTGTTTAGCTCTTGTGAAATTGCTCTGTCTCCCAAGGACTGGCTGAAACATGTAGTCCCATGACTCTAAACTTCAGAGGCAATATTTTTTACATTACAACAAGTTGTTCTTCTCTCTTTTTAAAATGCATCCTGTCACTGCATTTTTTGCATCCTGTCACTGCATTTTTCTTGATAGTAGCTGTCTGCCAAGCTCCTAAGCTAATATTATAGCAAGCAGGTGTCTGCTAGCCAGCACTGTGTTATCTTGTCTCCATAGTAATGAGATAAGAAAGTCTTCTGATGTCTGAATTTACTGTGCATGTCTTAAAAAGTTTTTTACTTAACTTCCTTTGTAACTTCCTTTGCATTTTTTTTCTTTTCCTATATGCCTGTATGAGAGATTAAGCTGCTGGTATGAAGCTTCGTTAGGTTTTCTTATTTTGTACAATAAAAAATGTTTATTAGATTACTTTCCGGGTCTAATTGTCTCAGCATTTGCAGCAAAGAAAGACATGGTCTATCACCTCTAATTAGCAGGGATGTTTGGAGGATTTTTACTCCCTGACAAAAGGTTTTTTCAAGCCTTGACACATCCACTCTCATTTTTGATCTTTAAGCATCAGAAAAGTGAAGATTATGATAGCTTCTCTCTCTTACATACTAGAATTAGGGATGATGTTGGGTGAGGCACGATCCAGAAAATAGAAAGCTGATACCTAAAGCTGGTCTACAGTATGAAGACTCAAAAGACTTCTGTAACAGAAGGTATTAAATTTTTATTTTTTTACACTGTGGGATAGTTAATCCTGATACATTTGCTATGCTAATCTGCATTGCTCTAAATTATCTTGCCACTGCAGAAGCAGGACATCTTACATTTATTAGCTTTGCATATATTTGGAATACTAAAAATATTGGGGAAATTAGTTATTATATAGAATATAATTTCTTTTGAAAAAGGAGATACTATAGAAAGAAGCAGAACTGCAGTTCTTCATATTTTATCCCTGGTCACATGAATCATCATTCCTATTCTTCATTGCTCAGATGTTCATCTGCAAAACACAGACCAATCTTCCACTGCCTACATGCAGTCTGGATGAGTAAAATTAAATTCCTTGAATTCTTCAGCTTGCATGACCAACTTTGACAATTCCAGGAGTTGAAGCAATGTATTTGGAGGGTATCCAAGCTTGGGGAAAGTTCAAATAGAGTTTGTCAGATAAAGCTGTACAGATTCATGGTTCTCTATACATAACTGAGAAATTTATTTTTCAATAATTGGTTCCTGGAAAATGCAGAGACTACAAATATTGCTGACTGTATTTGCACAAATAGCAGGCAAAGTCTGCTTTTCAGGAGTGTAAAGTAAAGGATACCAGCTTCCATTATTAAGTCAACATTTTGAAAAATTGTTGGGGTCCTGAACAGTAGTATTAGTACTATATAAAATTTTGCTGGGGATTTTGTTCAGTTAGTGAATCCTTTATCACGGTCAATGACCAGAATTCTATTTAAATGAAGGTAGACATTAAAACCTACAAAATAAACTAAGATAAAAATAAACAAACAACTGTAACTAAATTACTAAATATAGTGGGTTATAAGAGATTTTACAATCAGTCCACATTCAAAGAGGCTGAATCATACTAGTAGTCGGCTAATAACAATTAGACATAAAAATAAAGCTGAATGACCTATACATTTAGTTAATAATGGGGAATATATAAAAAGTAGCTGTGCATTTTTATAAAATGGGCATTGTAATAATGTGTGAACTGTATTTTCAGCCACCCTTCATCCAAAGGACAGAATCTTAAAGGGCAAGGGATTTCCCTAAACTTTCCTGAAGGTAGCAATTCAAGATGTATTACAACATGATTCTATGGTATGGTTAGTGCTTGAACATGGGATGGATATTTGGTTTAAATATTTTGCTGCCCTGCAAAAGGGACACTGGGTAATAAAAAATATCTCTAGGGAGAATCAAGAAACCCAACTGCCTTTCTACATCTATAACACATTGTTTAAGACTTGATACTGCTTGCTAACAGACTAACATCAGTAGTACCTCCTATGAAAAGTCATAACTGTGCAGTTGCTGATAACTTTGAATTGACTGGGAAAATATTAATTTATCAGCCAGGATCAAGGGATCTAGGCCTCACAATTTTTTAAAACAACACAGCAGTTGCAAGCAGAATGAAACCATACACAGCAGTATCAAGCACTTGCAAAATAGCCTTTAGAAATTTAGATTCTATTCTCTCTAAGAGGATAAAATCTGTGGGGCTTAAATAGGCAGCAAATAAGAGACGTGCATGAACTTTTCTGTGAATTCTTAAAGAACAGGAAGTATAAACAATGTCCTTCAAGATTAATAAAAATAAAGACACTAATCCTGTTGGCAGAACTTCTGCTGTTACTTAATCCAGAAATTGATATGCAAGTCCACTTTTATTAAAAAAAAAACATTTTGTAAACAGAACACACTGACAGATTGAATGATTTCCACATAACTAGAATTACTGAAATTCTAATAATACAAGTTTATGTTAATACATAAACAGTCCTGTTCCAGAGATCTGCCATCTATTTGAGACTTATATAGTTATATAGCTGGCGTTGAGTTCCAGCACTGTTTTCGTATTTTAATAATCTTTGATGTATTTACTTTAATTACATGTCATCTGTTTATTATTAAAGTAATATTTCAGTAGTGTACAAGACACAAATGGCATTCTTAAATTGTTTTAATAAAACAATTGCCAAAAATATCTATATGTTAAATACTGATAGAATCAATGGAAGGTTCCATAGAAAGAAAAGTGATAAGCAAAGTGAGAAGGCTTCACAACTCTGCTTTTTTGTATAGTGAGGAAAAGTATCCCACAGGATGGGGACAATGGCTAAAAAGATTTATTTTGAGTGGGCTGGGTTACCACTACATGGAAGTTGGCAGCATCTAATGTTTCTTTGGGGAAAAAAAATCCTTAATGAGAGAATGATCTTAAAGATTGAAAAAACGAGAAACATTTCCTTAAAATCCTATCCTAAGATGCTTGAGGCTTTGTAAGGTATATAAAATCAAGTTTCTTTTTTGGAGTCAAGATGCACCTGCCCCATTTTCTTGATCATCTTCTCTACACCCGCAGCTAAATACTAATCACATTCCATCCTGTTTAACCTCCAAGCTTAGGCAAGCTTGCAGATATGCTGATCCCTGTTAAATTTCATATGGGCCCATCTTTTTTTTTAATCTTATTGTTCTGAGGTAACATGCATTGTAAATTATGTATTGAAAATGAATTTATATAGTACAGGATTGTTCAAAAACTTAATGAAATCTGTGGAGCCTTCACCAAAGAAGATTAGTCTAAAAACTTAAGCTTCCTCTATTGGCATATTCACAATGAATCTAAGATGATCTTCTCTTTTTAAATAGAAGCCTAGATGCTTTGCTGCATTAAAATTAGTGAAATCCACCCTATGCGGCAGTGTTTTTTGAATTGAATGTACAGTTTATATGTGCCCATTTGTTAAGTGAGCCTTGTGCACAATCAAATATTGTATTTTCAACTCAGAATCTTTAATTACTTTGTACAAGCTCTATGGAATGGCTCATTCCCTAACTATTGTAATACCAGATGAAAACCTTGCTATTTCTCCTGATTTACTAGATGTTATTAAGTTACTGTCAATGTATTTTATGTTTGAATATTTCTAACATTGTTTTTACTGAGTTACTTGGGATTTTATCTGTATGCTAGATTTTTGAACTGTTTGCAAGGGCATGTTTCCTATTTGTGTTTTATGCCAAAATAAAATGGGAACACGAGTAAACATTAGGAGAAATTGGAACATGGCAGATACTACCCAAAAAGAGGTGACAAGCTCAGAAATGAGTTTTTCCTTTTCTGGCATAGAATTAACCCCACAGGCTTCCAGTTACCAGACTTGGAGAAATTAGAAGTCAGCAAACAGCTTCTGAATAATCAGTTGTCCTTATATGAACTTGCTAAGAAAAAAGACCTTCATATAAGAATGTTTCTATGATAGAAACATATGTATGGTTGATTCCCCCCCTTTATTTTCAGCATAGCAATGAAGTACATATTTTTAAAGAACAGAATGTTATATGAATACTAGAAGATAATTGTTTCAAATAAAATGTAAATAGAAACATATAACTTTCTTTTATTGATTAAGCTTGGGATTTGCAGCCAAATGAACATCATCAGTTTAACACCATCAAATTTTATCACTATAACAATATAGTTTGCCAAAGAGAAGCATTTCTCACAAAGGTTTTCAGTATGGTAAACATATTTCTATTCCTGCATGTTCAGTTGGACAGTGGACAAGGTGCTCCTCCATTAAAATGAGATCAGCATGGTTTTAATTTAAATGTAGAACATATAAAGTACAGTTGCAGGAATGGAGAATGTCTAGTTTAATGGAAAGAAGGACTAGGGGTGACATGATGGCAGTGTTCCAATATCTAAGAAGCTGTCACAAAAACAGGAAGGGTCAACTATTCTTCAAAGCACCTGAAGGCAGAACAAGAAGCAATGGATGGAAACTAATCAACCTAGAATTAAGGAGGAATTTCCTGATATTTAAAACAATCAGTGAACGACTTGCCTGAAGAAATTGTGGGTGTTCCAACACTGGAGGTTTTTAAGTACAGATTGGACATCCATTTGTCTGAAATGCCTGAAAAGACTGACTGACTTGGATTTTCCCTCTTCTATCTGCGACTGGATCAAAGACTTCCTGAGGGACTGACCACAAACAGTGAGGGCTGGGTCTGTCATATCCACCTCCCTGAAGCTTAGCACTGGCTCTCATAGGGCTCTGTGCTCAGTCCCTACCTGTACTCACTGTACACACATGATTGTGTATGATCTGACTGTGATCATTAAGTTCGCAGATGATACTACCATGTTGGATCTTATTACAGGTGGAGACGAAACAGAATACAGGGGGAAGGTTCAAAAATTATCCTCATGGTGCCTAGAAAACATCCTTAGAAGTGAGAGAAAAGAAAGTTCCTCAGGGACTGTGACTCACACAGGTCAGCACTACTTCACTTTCCTATCATCAGGTAGGAGATATAGAAGCATAGCTAGCTGCATCAACAGGCTGAAGAACAGTTTCTACCCATGGGCTGTCAGACTTCTGAACAGAAAATAACTTCATGTCAACGTAGTATGACAGACTTGCTTTGATGAAGATCCCAACATTAAATGTCTAGGGAGATTCTCAGTCATCCAGATTATGGTTGTCTCAAAAGTGCATTTTCAAAAGACAACTGGACTTTCTTTATTTTTCCTTGAAGACATTTCACTTCTCATCTAAGAAGCTTCTTTAGTTCTGATTCAGAAATTCAGTTCTTTAGAACTGAAGAAGCTTCTTGGATGAGAAGTGAAACATCCAGGTGCCTTTTGAAAAAGGGAGTCCTAAAGTTTTTGTTTGTCTCCAGCTGTAATCTCCTGGGACATTTGCAAACAAATTTCAGATGATGAAAATGGTAGTATGTTTTAATAGCTAAAAATTACAATTTCTACAAACACAGTAAATAAGAGTTAAGATTTGTACATTGCATTATGAAAAAATGTTTGCTCAAATGTGACAATATACTTTGCATATTCTTGGAAATCATCTGATTTCTCAAAATTATGGATGATGTTTGCATAACATTGAGGTATTGGAATTATGATTCAGTGTACATGTGCTATCTGTAAATGTATAAATAATTGTAAATAGCTTTAAATAAGACATTTAAAAGGAAATACATGCTAAACTATATATGAATGGAAAATATGGCCCTTTGCTTTTCTTAGCAGCACTGTGTAATATTTACCATAAATAGTTTCAAGAAAGTTGACAAGTTTTTTTTAGTTGCTCAAAGAATCATCATGTTACTTTAGCAAAGCAGTTTAATATTGTCCTTAAAGAAATAAAACTGAAATCATTTTTCCTTCAATATGAAATTTGTTTTTTGAGTACATATCTTAAAATTTAGGAAACTAGTTTACAAATAATTCCTCATGCTTGTCTTTCATTGCTGTGCAAATACAAAATTTCCAAGTTTCATATTTCTGTCTTCCTGCACAGGATTAGTTTGACAAAGTTAAGCATCAAATGTGGATATAGTTCAGGGGTGTCTAACTTGTGTCATCACAGCAGCATCATGTGACATATCAGGACGTTTTTCCTCTTCACTAAGCTGAGTGTAGGCATGGCCAGCGTGTGACTCATCTGGTCCATGGGTTTGACAGCCCTGATATAGATGATGCCTACCTGATACAAAATGATCAACACCTGGAGTAATCATGATGCCAGTTGAGGGGTGGTGTGGTAATCAAAAAATTCAGAATGGAGACCAAAGTAGTATGAGTAAAGTCCCATTGTTTTCTATGTATATGAAATGCAAACAAAAAGGGGCAGGGTTTTAATTATGGTGCCTGAGAGCCATGTTGACTTTTTTGACCCCCAGCCCATTTCCACCTGGATGCCATTGTGGAGCGAGGTGTTTAGAAAATTCCAGGCAGTTGAGGCATTTACAGTAAAGGGTATTTTAAAATGCTGAGTCTTTAATTATTTTGCTTGAGAGAAACTTTTAAGAAGCTCATAAACAAATTGGGTTGGTCTTGCAATCCTCCTGCATGATTAATTTGTGCTTTATTGTTAGACCTTAGCCAACACAGCAAAATCCAGTCAAGTTTGATCCTTTATTTGCTTATACTTAATGAACAGAACTTTGCTCAAATAAAACTGTAATCTTCTAACCTACAAGATATATCCTGAGAGATTCTAAGGTGTGGCTACCCTGACCCTCTTCCCTTTTCCCTTCTAGCTTGGGACCACACATTCTCTAAAGGTGGACCTCAATTTGGGAAAGCTCTGTGTTGCAAAAAGTCTTCCCCATGACTCCTGCAAGTGCACATTCCATCACATTTATTCAATGGGATGTCTAGGATGCAATGCAGCAATATGATCCATATTTTATAACTACCTTGTTAAATAGTTTTGTTTGCCGAACAGTTCGGTCTCGATTAGTGGATAATAAATTCCATGCAGTGGTTGTAATATTTGAATTCCCACAATTCAAAGTTATAATTTATATGTAAAATATGGTAATTGGTTCTAGTCCCATGCATATAGACAATGAAAAATGTAGAAATGAGCCTTTTCTTTTTTGAACTTGTAGTGTTTCTTTCCTTTTGACCATTTGGTTAAGGGCACTTCTTAAAATGATGGGAACCAATTGTGTAAATGGCAGGCAGCAGCACAGGGACATGTGAAGATAAGTACAGACTGAAGTAGTAGCACCTGAAATCCTAACCTACTAACCTCAATTGCACATGTGCTAGCCTCAGAGTAACAAAATTATGGGATTGCATTATTTCATTATTCCAATTTACTTTAATTGCAACCTATCTACACTGTCATGATATACAATCTTCTTATATTTAAGAAATGGAATCACAAACAAGCAAGTAAGCATTAAATAAAAATATATGTGTTATGAGAGAGTTCTTTTGAAGAGGTTAGTTCAGAAGTGCCAGATGTCTTTAACCTAAATGATCATGAGTGCCCCATGAGGCTAGTTCAGTGTTGTGGCTCTCAAAGACTTTTTATACATTATTTCAAAGAGTCTCTAGTAAGTCAAAAATAAACAGCATTATACTATTGAATGTAAACATTAATTAAAATAAAAAGGCTATTACAAAACAGCCATTTTTTCAGCCACTTAGTTGGCAGTGCTTTTCATTAATTAATCTTTGGTTTTATTACTAGCTTTGTATGTAATAGTTTTTCAAGATAGTTTCAAGGATAATGCAAGCTCAGAAACCCATTCCAGAGCTGTTCAAACCTTGCAAAGAGACCTTGCTTTCTTCATGTTTGTGTTTCCTCCCTCCCTCCCTAACAGGGAAATCTTTCATGTTGTCTTTCCCATTTCTTGCCAAGTAGAGAGATCCTTATGGGTAGGGCCAGGGGTGGGATTCAGTTTTTTTAACAACCTGTTCTGTGGGCGTGGCTTAGTTGGTGAGTGTGGCTTGGTGGTCATGTGACTGGGTGGGTGTGGCCAACTCAACATTACTCATGTCAAGGGGCGCTTTTCCTCACCTGCTCTCTCATGACAGTGGGGATGCTGCAACGATCATAAGTGTGAAAAATGGTCATAAGTCATTTTTTCAGTGCCATTGTAACTTTGAATGGTCACTAAATAAACTGTTGTAAGTCAAGGATTACCTGTGCAAAAATACAAAAAGCTTCTTTGCTTGCAAAAATCTGCCCTAAATACCCATCATTAGATTAAAAATACCTGCAAGCCAGAGTTACAAATCAGGCAGGGTGCCAGAGCATCTTGAGGAATGAAAATATTTAAAATGCAGTGATAACTACCAAGCAGCCAACTCTTGCTCATAAAGTGAAACCCTTCAACAGAGAGGTCATTTAAGCTCTCCAGAAAGAGCACACCCAGGAGAAGCAATCCTTAGATCCATTTGAACACTTAAAAATACCAGCTGGTTTCACTCACCTCACAAGATATCCTAAGGAAATCACCCAGATTTAAGGAAAGCTCACATGCCCCCCAGAAAGGCAGCAAAAACAAAATCAGTGCCAAGCTTACATCCTGCCTCTTGGAAGTATACCCCAAAAGGACAGTGCCAGATAGTATTAAAGCAGTGAAGGAAGAGCCCCCCAAATAAAAAAAAGAAACCATGAGGCAAGAAAACATTCAAACACAATACAAATAATTAAATCACAACAATAGCTGCTGCTTGTTGAAGCTGAATAGGGAAAATTATCCCATCAATAAACACAGGATTAAACTTCACCAAGCACAGAATTAACCTGCACCAAAACCCAGTTTTAGACCAAAACTCAGAAAGAGTAAACTCACGTTTGAATGTCAATCCTTCTAGCTAGCCAAGAAGCCTTGCTGAATGTCACTCATCTTGGTTCCCTGTCACTAAAAGCTTTGCTTCATTATTCAATTATTTCTTTAAAGTGCTGATTGTCCAGGGAAGTATTTCCTCCCAACAGCAGTGTAAAAATCTTAAAACAACCCTTCCCCTTTAAGAAAGCCAAGCCTCACAAGCTCCAGAGACAGGAAGTCTAGGCTGTCTGCCAAGAATGTAATAAAGGTGGAAAAAAACAAAATAAATGGAGATCACTTCTAACTACTGGTTCTCCGAACTACTTAGAAAGTTAACAAGGGGTTCTATAGAACTGGATAGAACTGGTAGAATCCCACCCCTGGGTAGGACAGGCAGACCTGCCTTTCTCCTTGGCTGTCTAATCTTTCCCTTCGGAGGTCTCAGCTTCCTGGCACATCTTCATTGGCCATACCTCACATGGCCTTCTCAGTGCCCATGTTGAAAGAGCTCATCTCTGTCTCAGAAGGTGTCATGGCCCACAGAAGGAGTGACTGCCATAAAATATGACAATGGGTGGAGGTTTCCAGTGGGTGGTACTGCTTTGGTGTGTGAGGTCTTGGTTCAGCTAGTCTAACCTGCCAGAACTGCTGCTGTCTGGTGAGTCACTTTGTTGGGCTGAGATGAGGCTACCTATACTTGGCATGTTTTCTGAACCCCAGCCTGTATGCTTCTAGTGCTAAGCATCCCAGCTTTCCTAGACAGCATCTTCAGCATCTTGTGGTCTATAAAAATAACTTGGAGAGCTATGAGTTTTGAGACTTCTGCCTTACAGACATGAAAACACCCATTCAAATGACTAAGTTCACTTAATGACCATGAAAAAAGTTGGAACATCAGTTCCGGCCATGTGAGTGGCTCAGTTTACAATTGCAATGACTTGCAACCATAATACTGGGCTCAATTACAGTTTTAAGTAGAGGTCTACCTGAATGGATGACATAACCTGTACAGACCTATCCAGGGAAATTAGGGGCCTTGGTGGTGCAGGCTGCTAAATGCCTAGCACTTAAGTTCCAGCTGCCTGCAATTATTGCAGGCTCGAATCTGTTAAGTCTGCATGAAGAGTCAGACGCGAAGAGTTCCAGCAAAGAGTTTATTCAGTGACTACAGCTCGAATGGACCCGAGTTGGCTGGGCTACGGCTGCCTCTTATAGCCTGCAGCCGTAGTTGCCAGCCAATGGGAGTGCAGGGTTTCTTCCCGCACTATTTAAACCAATACCATTTGACATTTTACAAGAACAGTTCAAATAAACCAATAACATTCAAACCTACATACATAACAGAATCCCACCAGGCTCAAGGTTGACTCAGCCTTCCATCCTCTCAGGGTAGGTAAATTGAGGACCCAAGATTGTTGGGGGCAATGCTGACTTTGTAAAAATGCTGCTTAGTAATAAGCAGGCATATACAATGGAATGAAGGCTATTGCTGAGCACATTGGGTTGTATCCCAAAAATTGTAAGCTGCCCTGAGTCTTCGGAGAAGGGCGGCATATAAATCTAATTAAAAATAAATAAATGGATAAAGTGATGACAGATTACTTAATGGCTTTTCTCCCATCTTTATCACTTATATGTGAAGAAGGATACTGTTTCTAATACTTTTCTATCAAACAACCTTCCATGCAAGCATGTGATTCTGGGAAAATCTGAAAAAATTGCTTATGGATTTACATTGCCTATTATAACTCATTTACAAGTTAAGAAGAGTCAGCTATATTACCTGTTTGTTCAATTAGTTTTTAATTTCTTTATAGCACCTAAATTGTTCCTCCAGGAGTTGTTCCAGGCTAATAAATAAGTACAACCCTTTTGAGCTGTTAGTAGCTGCTATTTTCATTAGATGGTTCCAGCAATTCATTGAGAAATATCGTCACTAGATGTTCCAGGTGACCTCTGAGATGTATTCTTGCAGTTTCTTTGACCACAGTTGATTTGTCATTAATATATGCTGGGATGTTCTTGGTTTCTCAGTCTAGCCTACAATCCTGTTATTCTCTGGTAGTCTCCCATCCAATTGCTAACAAGGTTTTACCTTGCTTGGTTTCTGAGCCCATTCAGGTTGGCTATGTGCTGCTATTAAGTGAGGCATTTTCATTATTAGAAAACACTTTAAAAATCCTAGCATGCCTCATTCTCAGAGGACTATCATGTTTTTCTGGATTTGCCATGCCAGCTATTTATATTGATTAAAAGTCTACTTAGAGATTGCAGACATCAGATCTTGGAGTTACTTCAGTGATAATAATGTTCACAAGATCCCTCATAAGGCCAGTAAGCTTGGAAGACTTAAAAAAAACTCTTCTATTAAGTCCAAGTAATAACCAGCTGCTGTTATCTCAGCCATTTATTTTAGGAGATAATATTCAGGTCATAACCATATAATCAACTAATGGCTAGTAAGGCTCTTCTTTATTAAAGTATTTATAGAAACTTTGTCCCCCAGCTTCACAGTGCCAACCATAAAACAATTTTTAAAATGCTCCAATTATGTTGGGCCTACTTAGTTTTGTTGGGCAGATTGCATGCTAATGGCAGATCTGGATGTGGGTATTTCTACCTCAAAGGTTGATCAGAGATCTGGAGGTCTTTCTTGTTGGTCATCAAGGTTGGCAAAAAGCATAGGGCTTTCTAAAAAGAGGGATTGATGTAGTAGCTCTATGTGAGTTTAAGAATATGGCAAATGTTTGTTTATAAGTAATGTTTGACAGATTACCCTAATTAAGCTTAGAATTACAGCTTTAAGATGTTGCAGTTGTTAAACCAACCACCATGTGACCAGACTCAATTTTACAACAATTTTTATGCTGTTTGTTAAGCAAATGCTACAGCAGTTAAGTGAATCAGTTTTACACAATGGGTTTTTTTGCCTGAAACTGGTAAAAACTAGTAAGAAAAACATGATTGTTTTAATTGTGGGATGCTGCAAATGGTTGTAAAAGTGAACAGGCTGCCAAGCACCCCAAATGCAATCACGTTATTATGGAGGTGTGTGAGGTACAACTGTCATTACTTTGATATTGAGTTATAAGTAGCTTTTGGAGAGGATCTTGAACGATCACTAACTGGCCAGTCAAGGACTATTTTTATAACTTGTATCTCTGATAGGAACAGCTCTCTACCTGTACAGCAAATATCTAAGCTTTGTACATCACTATGTCATCTTTTCCAACCTTTCAGGGAGTCAGAGAACCTGTACCAATGCCATGTGAAAAAGTCAATAGAATAGAATAGAATAGAATAGAATAGAATAGAATAGAATAGAATAGAATAGAATTCTTTATTGGCCAAGTGTGATTGGACACCCAAGGAATTTGTCTTGTCTTGTATTTACTTAAATGCTTAAAATATGAATGAATGCTTAAAATATTAAGCAGCAAAAAGAATAAAATAGACTAACTACCAAATCAGTTAAAAGCCAAATGAAATGGAAACTTCTCCCATCTGACTCTTTAAGGCACCTCAGTAGGGATGCTGCTGCCATGACTTCTTCAAGCAGGGCATTCTGGGGTCTGAAACAGGAATAAGGGCTTATGTTTCCAGATGACATTATCCCAATCTGATAAATACCCAGCAGGGCCAGTTGGAAAAAAACCATACTGTAAAATGAGAGAGAGAAGTAGAAAGGGAGTCATAAATACAAGCACTGCGTGCCTGGGTAGTAGAATATACGCAATCCTGTGGCTTTCCAGTGAGCATAACCATAAAATAAGGTATACACTGAAAAATGCATGGAGACATGTTGATTTTTTCCTATATAAGCACAGTTATGAAAATAATAGTTTACCAGATGTTGGTTGAAATAAAGCTGGCTTGGAAATTGAACATTAATGGTTATCTTTGTTGACAGTGGATCATTCCTATGTACAAATACAATGCTTTCTGAGTGACTCTCTAAGATTGTGGTTGAAGCTCTCCAAAAGGCTTTGTAGGGATGCTAGTTTCATTCATCCAGGAATGGCTTTCTGTTTCATGAATTCTATCCAATTTGGGATATATTATGGCTGCTAAATGCAATAAAATGCTGATTTTTCTAGTGATATGTGGTATGGCAAATGCCAAGGTGCATTTATTGCATAACGTTTAGCCCTTAATCATGTTAAACCGCAGCTGCATTTTACTCCTAGTAAGTGTCTTCTCATGTGCTGATCCATTCAGTCTTAAGAACAAAGAATCCTTTGATTAAAAAGTCATAAAGATGAAACAAATACTTGACAGAAGCTTTCATGGACAGGAATTAGTTTTTTTTTGGTAAAAGCTTCATGTCATAATGTATTTTTTAACTTTTAAGATGGCATGCCACAACTTTATGAAGTAATAGATGAATATGACAATCCATTTGGAAATCCATATTTTTTTAATCATTTAATTAGAGTACATGGTGACTTTAAAAATATTATGACTTGCACAACATTTCATTTTCCTAATAAAAATGTGGAATATTCTTATGAATGGAGAGGAATAACAGCTGTTTATAAAATTCATTGGCTATAAGTAGAAAAATCTTCCATTTTAATTTCTTTAGTCAAGTATAAACAGGACGAGGAAATTTAAAACATTGAGATGATCTGTGAGAAAGTAACGATTTCCCAGGAGATGATGGAAAATATTCTTTTCATGATTAGGAAGGAGGTAGGAACTTTCCATTGTTTAAGGGATTTTTTTGTGCGTTCTTTCTTCTGGTGAGAGAAAGCTTGTAAAACATGCAATCTTTTAAGAATAATGTGTCATTTGCCTCTTGTGAGGCAGTGATAAATGATATCTACCTTTGTTTTATTTTTGGCAAAGTACCCAGTAATCTGTATAGAGATGGAATATAACTACAAGCTGACTAGAACTTACTGACATCAAGTTTCTGCTCCATCTTCAGCAAAGATAACAATAGCACTTAGACGTACATACTGTTTCATAGTACTTTTACAGCCCTCTCTAAATGGTTTTACAAAGTCAACATATTGCCCCCAACAATCTGGGTCCTCATTTTACTGACTTCAGGAGGATGAAAGGCTGAATCAACCCTGAGCCGGTGGGACTTGAACTGCTGAACTGCTGGCAATCAGCAGTAATAAGCAGAAGTAGACTGTAGTACTGCACTCTAACCACTGTGCCACCACGGCTCAGATAAAACTGACTCTCTGAACATGACCTCCATTGCAGAGTAGTCATGTTTTGGAGGCTTAAGTTGCCTAGTGCAAGTCCATCCTCATATTAAAGAAAAACTATGGAAAGTAGCTAAGCTTCAGGTTTACATTGAATCACACAGTTTTTCTGTTGTTTTGCTCCCTTTTCAGCAAAGTCCAACTCTTCTTTCCTAAGAACTATAAAAATACTTACTGGCTCTGAGAATGAAAAGGAAACAGCATTTAACCAAAGGTTAACTTCTTAGTCACAATGTTTTAATCTTGCTAATAGGAAATAAAGATAGCCACTGCACTTTGGTGTCTGCAATTAGAAGAGAATGACTTCCAGAACATCACTTTTTATAAGTGATTTAGATTTTTGCAGTTTTCCATTGACTTATGATAAATACCTGCCTCTTTTCTGAGAAATGTGGGCAGTACAACATGACATATGTCATCTCTTTACCAAGAAATTATCCTGGAACTAAAATTTACTGTTGTATATTTACAAGTTACAGTGATCTTATAAATGTTAAGTTTTAAGAATATACAATATATAAATGTTATTTCTGACACTAAGTATAAAGTTAAACAAAACTGACTAACTGCTGGGCTAATCTACGGTTTCTACAAGCCAGCAGTTCACATGATTCTACAAGTCAGGTTTTCCCAATTTGGCACCTTTCAGATATGTTGGCACTCCTCCTCCTAGCACAATGCAAGGATAATTCTTTGTGTTGAGCACATAGTAGTACCACCCATTGTTTTTCTACCCTTATTTGCATACCTTAAATAGGTCTGATCTTTCATAAAATTTCTGTCAAGTGACATAGATTCTAGTACTTGTTCTAGTTTGCTGTCTTTGTGTAGGGTTTACAATTGTTCATTCTATTTTCTTTATCAGAGATAAACACTTTTGTCTTTGATAAGATTACTTTTTAGATCCATGATCCTCATCACATCATATAATCTAACATTTGTTGCAAAGTATTCAGGTTCAAACTGGCAACCAGTGCAGCTCACAGAGCAGAGGTGTAACGTGCACTGTTCTAAGGGCACACATATTTGCCCATGTCATTACATTCTCTGCCATCTGAAGTTTCTGAATATTTTTCAAGGGCAGCCTCATGTAGAGTGCTTTGCAATAGTACAATCTTAGGTGACTAGAACAAGAAAAACTGTAAGCATGAGCTGCCAATCCAGGAATGGGTGCAATTGTTGCACAAGAAAAAGCTGCATGAAGACTCTCCTAGCCACAACTGATCACCTGCTCATTCAGCAGGAGTCATGAATCTAGGAGGACTTCCAGATTCATTAGGTCTAAATCTGGGACAATGCAACCTCATCCAGCAAAGTTGGCCCAGTCCTGGAACCAGTGGGTTGCAAAACTCAAAACCACTCAGTTGTGTCAGGACTAAGCTGAAACCTGTGGTTCCCCATTCACCTATCACAACCTCCAGACACTGGGATAAGACATTCACAGCATCAGTGATAAGATAAGATTACCTTTATTATCAATTTTTGCTGTGAATAGACCAGCATACATTAAAAAGTGAAATCCTGATGCCTGATCTCAAAAGAATATATACATTCCTTTATATACATTTATATATAATCTCCATACCCATACACAAAAGAATATATACATTCCGTTATATACATTTATATATAATCTCCATACCCATACATATGCTACACACACACACACACATATTTTTATAGTCTATATATAGCCTATATATAGTCTATGTATAGTCTCTCTCTGTCTCTGTCTCTCTGTGTGTGTGTGTGTCTCTCTCTGTCTCTCTCTGTCTCTTTCTCTCTCTGTCTCTCTGTCTCTCTGTCTGTCTCTGTTTCTTTCTGTCTGTGTCTCTGTCTCTGTCTCTGTCTCTCTCTCTCTATATATATATGCAGGTCTTATTGTGTTGTGGTGGGGTGTGTGTGGTGTGCTGGCTCTGTTGTGAGTGGGCTGGTTGGCTGTGTTGTTACTTCTTGATTGGTTGATGGAGTTGATGTTTGCAGATTGGTTGGCTTTTTCGTAAGAACCTGTATGGCTGAAGTATTGGCTGTGTGTCTATCAGCCTTTTGTGTTGTAACGACCTGGGTAATGGGCTGTTTGATGACCTTCTGAGTTCTATTGTTGTGACATCCTGGGTCTTGTGCTGTAATCTCCTGGGTCGTTGTCTGTGTTGCAACCTCCTGATGTTTTGTGTTGTAATCTCCTGAAATCCATATTTTTTTAATCATTTAATTAGAGTACATGGTGACTTTAAAAATATTATGACTTGCACAATATTTCATTTTCCTAATAAAAACGTGGAATATTCTTATGAATGGAGAAGAATAACAGCTGTTTATAAAATTCAATGTCTATAAGTAGAAAAATCTTCCATTTTAATTTCTTAACAATAGACAATAGACCTTCTGAGTTCTATTGTTGTGACATCCTGGGTCTTGTGCTGTAATCTCCTGGGTCGTTGGCTGTGTTGTAACATCCTGAGATTTTGTGTTGTAACCTCCTGAGTTCCGTAATGTAATATCCTGAGTGGATGGCTGTGATGTAACGTTCTGGGCTTTGGTTTGGTTCCGAGTTTGAGGTCTGGCTATGTGTTCATAGCATGTGTCAATTTGCTTAGTTTGGGGGTTGGAGGGGGGTTTAGCAGCTGGTGATGCAGCCATGGTCTGGTTTCTGGATGGTGGTTGTCTTTTGTCTATGGGATGGGTTTGGGTTTGAATCTGGTGAGGGAGATTGGTGGTGGCGTCATGTGTTGTTTTGGGTCCGGTGTTGGTTTTTGTGGCTGGGACTCGTTTGTTGATTAGGGTTAGTTTCCAGATGTCTGGTAGGTGGAAGGTATTGTCCCATTTATTCATGTTATGGGGTGTTTCTCTATTTCAATGGCTTCCCTAATTATTCTCTTGTTGAAGTGTTCAGTATAGGAGATTAATTTGGTTCCCTCAAAATCAGTTTCATGTCCTGTGGCTTTAAAGTGCTAGAAAAGGGAGGAAGTTTTTTCTTCTTTTCTGACTGCGTTCTTGTGTTCTGCAATGCGTGCATTTATTCTCCTGTTGGTTTGTCCAATGTATGTGGCTGGACAAATTTTGCATGGTATTTCATAAAATCCTTGGTTTTCTAGCTGGATCTTGTCCTTGGTGTTTCTTAAGATGTTGGCTATTTTTTGGTCAGTGCCGAAGGCTGTCCTGATATTGTGTTTGTGGAGAATTTTGCTGATTTTATCTGTGGTGCCTTTGATGTAGGGTAGGAGGGCAATGCCACTGTCCTGTTCTGTGTCTCAGTTTTTGGGGGGTGTCTCCCTTAGGATTAGGTTAGTAATTGTGTTTCTTTGGAATCCGTTGGAAATTAATACATTAGTGAGGGTGTGTATTCTGTTCTCAGGTGGTCTTTGTCAATAAGGCGTTTGGTTCTGGAGATGAGGGTCTTGGCTACAGAGTTGATCTGTGCAGGGTGGTGATGGGATTGTGTGTTTAAGTAGTGGTTGGTGTGTGTTTTCTTCCAGTAGATGGTGTGTCCTAGGGAGCCATTGGGTTTTTCGTAGATTAGGACATCCAGGAACAGAAGTTGGTTGTTGGCTTCTGTTTCCATAGTAAATTGTATCTTGGGGTGAAGGCTGTTATACTTTATACTTTATATAAAATAAAATAAAATAAAATAAGGTATACTTTATATTTTAAATAAAAATCATAAGCTTTTATTTATCTGAATGACCATAGACCTGCTATTCTTTGGGTAGGATTTCCTCAGTGTTTTTCTTCCACACTAGCCCAGTTGTGGGAGGGAGAAAGAAAATGGCAGAACTTATGCCACCAAGTGTTTTCATTCAGGAAAAATGTTCTGTCAAGTTCAAATGGATTCATTCCTAGATAAATGCATACAGCATCATATCCTGAGAAAATCCTGACTTGTACATCCAAGTGATACTTGTATTTAGAATGTTTGTCCTTTGTCCATAACTTTATTCTCTTCAGATATATTGGCTGGAAATTCTGAAATTCAAACTCCAAATGAATATAAGAGGCAGCAGTTAGGGAAGATTGAGCTGAGGGAAGGTTAATTTGCAATTAAATATTCACTTACTCTGGTCTTCGCTATGCAATTTTGATGCAATTATTCATACTCAGCCTAACCTTCATTCCAAGATTGATATGAGAATAAGGATGAAGAAGAATATTTTACTTTCCCTCAAATGGAAGGAGGTTGAATAAGGAGGTAGTGAGTGTTTACATTAACAGCAAAACTTCCTTGCTTGTTAGTTTGAAAAAGAACTTCCAATGATGCCTTTTCAACTCAACTCTCTGTCATTTGTCTTTATATGCTTTGTCTGCTACTTTGAAGTGTGGGCCATGCAGGCATTCTGAGGAAGGCAGTTTAGTGATGCTAAAGAGTACTGATACAAGTTGGATTTAGATGAGTCAACATAATGTCCTTTTAAGACTGTGTTACTGCAAATATTAAGTGCTACTGGTAATAAATAGTATAGTGTTTTGAGAGTGCTTTATAAAGAATGTTTCATGTCTTATATCAGCTTTTTCACATAGATATATTTTTATTTTCCAATGTTAGGGAAAGGTTAATGTACTTTTTCTGAATGATGAAAGCACTTAGTAGATGGGATTGTTCTTCATCCTAAGTTTATGTACTTGAGCATTTATTACATACTTGACTTTATTCAGAAAAACTTCCCTTGTCTATAGAATAAGTCAAATGCAAGGTTTTTTTGAGAGCTTTAGCATTTTTAAGTCTGTTTTATCGATTTTTTTTCTGAATGCATCTTGTAGGCTTCTCCAAGTCCTACCTGTCAATGACTACTTCAGCTTCAACCACAATAACACATGGACAAACAATAGATACAAACTCAAAGTAAATCACTCCAAACTCGATTGCAGAAAATATGACTTCAGCAACAGAGTGGTTAATGCCTGGAACTCAATACCTGACTCTGTTGTTACATCCTCAAACCCACACAATTTAACCTTAAACTGTCTACCATGGACCTCACTCTATTCCTAAGAGGTCTGTAAGGGGGCATGTATAAGTGCACCAGTGTGCCTACCATTCCTGTCCTACTGCTCCCATTTATTCGTACATTTTTATTATGTATATACTTATACCTGTTTATATTTATATGTTTATACAGTATGTTATGTTCACACTTATACTTGTTTTCTCATACATGCTTGACAAACTAAACAAATAAAAATGAATAAAATAAATAAATAAGTCCAATACTTGAACCAGAAAACCTGTAGTCAGAAAGAATACCACAGTCACAATAAGGTAGATCATGGCAGACAGTTTCATAACAAAGAATACCTGCTACTACAAACTGTAAGTTCCAAATCTTGTATATAGAATACCCAGAGTTCAAATCATACATCTTTCTCCTGCCCTTATTAATGACTGAGAGCCGAGAATGGTTCACACTGGTGTCCTGTTATTGTTATAGACAAGAAACCTTTTTTTTCTTACTTTGCTTCAAATTGCTTGAATGGGCATCTAAATGATGTACCAAATGTACTATCTATAACTACAGATAGTTATTAATAATTTAATGTTTCTAGACCGTGCAAATGTGGGTTAGGGTTAGCTATTTGAGTGTCTCTATTTTTACTAGTATTGAAATACAAGTTTGAGTGTATTATTATTATTATTATTATTATTATTATTAGATTTATGCGCCCTTCTCCCAGAGGACTCAGGCCTGAACATATAAAAAGAAATATATTTACAATAAAAAGATATTAAATAAAGAACAAGTCTATAAATACAAGAAACATTAAAACAATTAAAATTATGGTAATAAACAGTAATATTAAAACAAACCCACTCCCAGGTCAATCCAGGCCGGCCTGCTGAAACAGCCAAGTCTTTAGGTCTCGACGAAAGTGGAGATCAGAGGCCAAGCAAGATCCGCGGGAGCTGATTCCATAGGGCGGGCGCTCCCACAGAAAAGGCCCTAGCCCTGGGAACTGCCAGCCGACAATGCCTGACCGACGGTATTCCCAGGAGGCCCCTCCTGTGGGAGCACACGGAGGCGTCGAATGTAATGCTGGCAGGAGGTGTTCCGCAAAGTACCCTGGACCCAATTTATTTATTTATTTATTTATTTATTTGACTTATATGCGCCCCTCTCCAAAAGGACTCGGGCAGCTCACAGCTAAAAATACAACAATAAATAAATTAATTAAAAGTATATTAAACAAGTTAAGCCAAATTGAAAATTAAAACCCATAGTTAAAATAGGACCAACCCCAGAGAATCAGCACAGCCCAGATTGTAAAAGAGCCAAGTCTTCAAATCGTGGCGGAAGGTGTGAAGATCGGGGGCCAGGCAGAGCTCCAGCGGAAGAAGATTCCACAGAGTGGGAGCCGCCACAGAGTAGGCCCTCCCCCGGGTCGCCGCCAAGTGACATTGAGTCGCAGACAGCACCCGAGGAGACCCCATCTGTGCCCATACAGGGTGGTTAGTATTTGATGTTGGGAGGAGCGTTCTCGTAAATAACCTGGACCCATGCCATGCTGGACTTTGAATGTTAATACCAGAACCTTGAATCTCACCCAGAGGGACCGAAGCCAATGCAGGTCGGCGCAGGAGGGGTGTAACATGGGAGTATCGGAAGCTCCCATCACTACCCACGTGCATTCTGCACCAGCTGAAGCCTCGAGTGTACATAAGGGCAGTCCTAGGTAGAGAGCGTTACAGTAGTCGAGTCGGAAATATGAGCGCCTGAGTGACTGTCGCAGGGCATCTCGGTCCAGGAATGGGTGTAACTGGTGAACCAGCTGGATCTGGGCAAAGGCCCCCCTAGCCACGGCCCCCACCTGCTCCTCCAATTTGAGCCATGAGTCCAGGAGGACCCCCAGTTCCGTGCCCTGTCCACGGGGCAACACCTCCTCCCCATGACCAAAGATGGAACATCCAAACTGGACTGCGATGTCGGTATGCACAGCCAATCTTGGCTGGATTGAGTCGAAGCATGTTCCTGTCCATCCAGATCCTGCAGCCTCCAGACAACGGGACATCACGGAGAGAGCATCACTGATGTGGCCTGGGGTGGAGATGTATAACTGTGATCATCAGCATACTGATGATAACTCACCCAAAGCCACGGATGATCTCACCCAGCGCTTCATATAAATGTTGAACAGGAGGGCAAGAGGACGAGCCCTGGGGCACCCCACAAGTGAGATACCTTGGAGTCGACCTCTGCCCCTGCCAACACTGTTTGAACGTCCGAGAGGAAGGAGGAGAACCACTGTAAAACAGTGCCTCCACTCCCAACCCCGAGGCGCTGCAACAGGATACCATGGTCGATGGTATCAAAGCCGCTGAGAGATCTAACAGGACCAGGACAGAGGAAAACCCCTGTCCCGAGCCTAGAGAGATCATCAATCAGCGACCAATGCTGTCTCCATGCTGTACCGGGCGAAGCCCATTGGTACGGATCCAGGTAGTCCGCTTCCTCCAGGAAAAGTGGCAATTGCTGGGCCACCACTCTCAACAACCTTCGCTAAAAGCAAGGTTGGAGACCGGAGACGAAAGTTGTTCAATGCAGCTGGGTCAAGGGCAGGCTTCTTCAGAAGGGGCCTCACCACTGCCTCTTTCAAAGCAGCAGGGAACAGCCCCTCCCTTAATGAAGCGTTGACCACTGCCCGACCCCACACGTGACCTAACTAACCAGGAAGGGCACGGGTCCAATAAACATGTGGTGGAGCTCAGCCGCCGCATAATCCTGTCCACTTCATCCTCAGAAACAGGATTGAACTCAGTCCAGATAACACAAACCACTCGCATCCCCATCCTCAGGCCACTGCAAGTCCGAGCGCAACCCTTCCTGGATCTGAGCGATTTTATCCTGCAGATACTGGCCAAATTCCTGAGCCCTGCCCCACAAAGGGTCCGCCACCCCTCCCAGCTGGAGGAGGGAGCGAGCGACCCCAAACAGGGCGGCCAGCCGGTTATCTGCAGATGCTATGAGGGCGGAGAAATAAGATCTTCTCACCGCCCTCACCACCACCAGGTAAGTCCTAATATGGGCTCTTAGCTGGGCTCGGTCAGATCCAGAACAGGTCGCCCTCCACCTGCTCTCTAGTCCCCTCCTGCAACGCTTCATCTCCCGGAGCCTCTCGGTATACCAGGGGGCTGACTGGGATCTCGCCAGTAAGGGGACGCATGGGGACAACCCTGTCGAGAGCCCCGCAGCTGACTGTTGCCAGATAGCCACAAGGACCTCGGCAGGGCTGTGGGTAAGGGATGCAGGAAAAAAACCCAGCTCTGCCTGGAACCTCTCAGGGTCCATCAGGGCCTGGGGAACCATCTAAGTGGCTCCTCATCCCAGCGGTGTGGGGCAGCTTGATGGAAGACCAGCTGCAGGAGATAGTGGTCTGACCATTAAACGGGGTGGGTAACTATGTCACCCCCCCCAGACCACTCCGCCACTGCTCCCAGACAAAAGCCAGGTCGAGCATGTTACCCCCCTCATGAGTCGGGCCATCAATTATCTGGGTCAGGCCCATGGCCTCCATGGAGGCCATGAACTCCTGGGCCAAACCCAATGCCAGTCCCAAGTAAGGCAGGTTGAAGTCACCCAGAACTATAAGCTCTGGAAACTCCACCGCCACCCCCGAGACGGCATCAAGAAGCCCAGGCAGGGCAGCTGAGACATAGCTGGGGGACAGGTATGTAAGCAGCATGCCCATCCGACCTGCAGGCCCACACCTCAGGAGGAGGGATTCACACCCTATCTCCAGGGCAGGGACCTCCCTTGGAAACAGGGTCTCCCGAATGACAATAGCCACCCCACCCCCTTCCCTGGGGTCGTGACTGGTGCAACACCCAAAACCTGGGGGCAGATGTCAACCAGAGGGACTCCACCCTCTGGCCCCAACCAGGTCTCGGTGTTACAAGCCAGGTCCTGCCTCCTCCTCAATCACATCACGGAGGAGTGGTGCCTTATTAACCACGGACCTGGCATTAAGGTACACCAGTCTGAGCCCAGGGGTCCTGGATCCCAAAACCCCCAGGGGATGAGAAGAGGCTAAGGGGTCGGAGCATGCCACAGCTTGGACATAGCGGGGCGCTCCTAACATGATATGGCCCCCCGCCATATCAACCACCCTGGGGATCATGGCCCCACTATTCCACCCGGAGTCCCACAGGCCCCTCATGCACCCCCAACCACGGCCCTGTTTCAGGCTGCACTGAACTCCTGTAATAAGACCCCCACCCCTCCCAACCTTCCCTAACCCCTAAGAAACCGAAATAAAATTTTTAACAAAGAAGCCCTGGGTCCTTTTTCCTTATCCCTCCCCGAGCCCCGGCCCCTACCCTTTCCTGCGTCATGCCATCTCTCCGGATTCCAGAATCCATCCTCGAGATAGGCTGATGATAAACCAGTGGGCCAAACCCAAGAGAGGGGAGAATTCCTCAGAGCCCACAATTCAGCTGCCCGAAAAGTCCGCATATGTTGGTACATGTCCCATCAACAAAGGGAGGAGCGGCCCTAGATGTAAGTGGTATGTCCTCATAAAGATCTTATAGTCTAACCATTGGCATAATTCAAAAACCACTGAGTTGCCTCCATCCCTGGATGCCCTCTCACGGCATTCCAGGGGGCTGTTGGTCGAGCTTTATAAGTTGTTACTAACACCTTGAAGGAAACCCGGAAGGCAACCGGCAGCCAATGCAAGTCACGCAGGAGGGGTGTAACATGGGAGTATCGGGATACCCCCATCACAGCCCGTGTGGCTGCATTCTGCACCAGTTGCAACCTCCGAGTAATCGGCAAAGATAGCCCCATGTAGAGAGCATTGCAGTAGTCGATTCTGGAAGTGACGAGTGCATGGGTGACCGTTCGAAGGGCATCTCGGTTCAGGTAAGGCGGAGCTGGTGAACCAGCCAACCTGGGCAAAGCCCCCTGGCCACAGCTCCCACTTGCTCCTCCAGACTGAGCTGTGAATCCAGGAGGACACCCAGATTCCTTGCCCTATCCATGGGGGGGTAACACCTCCCCCCCATGACCGAAGATGGCACATCCACTGAACACCGAGATGCCGGTAAGAACAGCCACTCAGTCTTGGCCGGGTTGCCGAATCTGTTACTCCCCATCCAGGCCTGCACCACCTCCAGGCACTGGGACATCACCGAGAGAGCATCACTGATCTGGTCTGGGGTGGAGATATACAACTGGGTATCATCTGCATATTGATGATACCTCACCCCAAAACCTCGGATGATCTCGCCCAGTGGTTTCATGTAGATATTAAACAGGAGAGGTGAGAGAACAGACCCCTGTGGCACCCCACAAGTGAGAGGCCTTGGGGCCGATCTCTGCTCTCCTGCCAACACTGACTGCGAGCAGCCCGACGACCGCAGAACGGTGCCCCCCACTCCCAACCCCCAGAGCCGCCGCAGAAGGATACCATGGTCGATGGTATCGAAGGCCGCTGAGAGATCTAAAAGGACCAGGACAGAGGAAAAGCCCCTGTCCCGAGCCCTCCAGAGATCATCCACCAGTGCGACCAATGCTGTCTCAGTGCTGTGTCCGGGCCTGAAACCTGATTGGTACAGGTCGAGATAATCAGTTTCCTCCAGGAACAGCGGAAGCTGTTGAACCACCACGCTCTCAACAACCTTCGCTAAAAAGCAAAGGTTGGAGACTGGATGATAGTTGTTCAAAATGGTTGGGTCCAGAGCAGGCTTCTTGAGGAGGGGTCTCACCACCGCCTCTTTCAAGGCGGCGGGAAAAAACCCCTCACTCAAAGAAGCATTGACAACTGCCTGGAGCCAACTGCATGTAACCTCCCTGGAGGCATAAACCAACCAGGAAGGACACGGGTCCAATAAACATGTGGTGGAAGACAGCCTCCGCATGATCCTGTCCACTTCATCCAGGGAGACAGGGTCAAACTCAACCCAGATAGGATCCACAAGACTCATCGCCACTCCATCATCCAAACCCTGCCAATCGGAGTCCAAGCTGGCCTGAATCTGAGCGATCTTATCCACCAGATGTAAACTAAATTCCTCTGCTCTGCCCGCAAGGGTCCCCCCTCTCCTCCAAATGCAGGAGGGAGCGAGTGACCCTAAACATGGCTGCAGGGCAATCATCTGCGGACACGATCAGAGTGGAGAAGTAAGCACATCTCGCTGCTCTAATCGCTTCCAGGTAAGTCCTAATATAGGCTCTTAGCTGGACACGGTCAGACTCGGAACGACTAGTCCTCCACCTGCTCTCCAGGCATCTCCTCTGCCGCTTCATCCCCCGAAGCTCCTCCGAAAACCAAGGAGCCAAACGAGGTCTGCGGTGAGGGAGAGGCTGCAAGGGGACAACCCGGTCGAGGCCAAGGTCTCGGCCGGGCTGTGGTCAAGGGAGGTGGGCAAGAACCCCAGGGCCGTCTGAAACCTCTCTGGGTCCATCAGGCGCCTGGGGCGGAACCATTGTATCGGCTCCTCATCCCAGCAGCGAGGAGCAGCCAATTGGAAGACCAGCCTCAGGAGATAGTGATCTGTCCATGATAGGGGTAGAGTAACCGGAGATCCACCCCCCAGATCACTACACCACTGCCCCGAGATAAAAACCAGGTCAAGCGTGTTTCCCCCCTCATGGTGCATGCAATCTTGAGAGATTGGATTTATATAATATAATATAATATATATATATATATATATATATATATATATATATATATATATATATATATATATATATACATTCGTAGATTTTCACGGGTAAAGGTATGTAGGTCTTGGTGTATTCGGGTCTTGTCCCGTGTAAGATTGAGAATACCTTGGCAACGTTTTGACGAAATCTCATCCGTCATCTTCAGGCTGGTGTCTTCTTCTTCTTCTTCCAGAAGAACTAAGCTGAAGACACAAGCCGGATGAGATTTCGTCGAAACGTTGCCAAGGTATTTTCAATCTTACACGGGACAAGACCCGAATACACCAAGACATATATATATATATATTTGTAGATTTTCACGGGTAAAGGTATGTAGGACTTGGTGTATTCGGGTCTTGTCCCATGTAAGATTGAAGGGAGGTGGAGGGAACCATATTGGCTTCTAGTTTTGATTCTTTTTTTTAAAATGCTCTTATCTCTTTATTAGAAGAAGTAGTTGAAGGCAGTATGTCAGAACTATAAATGAATGTGGTGTAAATGGATTTATTATTATTTTTAATCAGTAAATGCATTTCATTTAAGAGATGTGAACCATTAAGTGATGGTTCCAATTTGATTTCTTCTTAAAGCTCTTTATTGTTAGGGCTCTGCTAGCAGTGAAAGTAATTTTTTACATATATGTGGGAAAGGAAGCTTTCTGAAGACTGCTGGAATTTGCTCCTTTAAAACTTAGCCTTTCATTTATTTGTGACCTAGAAACAATACAAGCATATCCTAATGGTGTAACCAATAGCACATTTTTGAGTTGTGAGATTTGGCATGAAGAGCAGTCCACATGGGATTTCAGGTGGATGATCCGTACAATGACTCCAGATTATATTGCCAATCACATTGGGCCCATTCTAAAAGTTTTTTCTTCTTCTTCTAGACATATTACCACACTTTCAAGAAACATGTAAGAAATATTAATATTTATATAACTGCAGAAGTAAATTGGTGAATGATTAGTTAAGATCAAAGGGAAAAAAGAACATTGATTTCTAATGATCCAAGAATGGATGCAGAGGTTTCTAGATTTAATGTTTTATACAAATAAAAGGATTTCTGATAGTAAAGATGAGGCAAAAGGCAGATACTAGAGCTTCTAGCAAGTAGAACAGATGGTATTTGTTTAGATAGACAAATTATTGCATATAGAATGGATTTATATATCAGTGGCACCTGTCATATTTTCACTGTATGCTTACCTTTATTGCTTTACTTTCAGTAAACCACTTTTGATTGCTATTTGTTAGTAGAAGAGTTAGCTGGCATGAATGAATTCTGACTGCAAAAATGAAGTGGTATCATTTAAATTAGAAGTATGTGAACATTCAATTTAGAGATTTGAATGCCACTTGATGAAAGCTCTCTACAAAATTGTCAGATCGAACTTATTGCCTTTTCCACAAATAGTTTTATTAAGAAGTATACATGTAAAGAATAAAAGTTAATGCAAACCACAAAAAATTACAAAACCAAATAAAAATGGAGAGGTTTAAAAAAAGAAAGAAAGGAAAATGGGAAACCAAAAGAAAAAAGAAGTAACTCTACCCTTCATCTTAGCAGCTCAAAATAATTTGAATAATAATTTCTCTAAATAAGACATAATCTATTTTCTTTCTATAGCTCAAAAGGTAAGGAAAACAAAATCAAAAGCTAAGTCAATCAATTTTGTTAGCAAAAGTTCAATAAGGGCAACCAGATATAACCAGCATCTTTTAACAAACCAATCTTATAAATCTTCCCTGATTTTAAAAAATATCCTCTGATTCTTGAAAAAAAAAAGAAGCCCCAGGAGTTATTTGCTGCTCATATGAGTTTCAAAGTGAAAATCCTTTAGAACTTTAACTCTTGTATCCAAAATTTTATTCTTTCATTTGCCACTTCTGAAAAAGGTCCTTCTAAGTATAAGTAGAGCTCTTTTGTTTATCCAGAGTGAAGAAAAATATCCAAATCAATTTCCTGATTTAATGTCCATTCATCTTCTGTAGGCAATAAGTCATCCATCAGATAATATTTATATTACATTTTAGTCTCCTTGCAAAGTACTTTAATAAATATCCATTACAACTCTTTCTTGTTTTGCAACTTCATAAGAACATATTCTGTCAATTTCATCAAGTATCTGATCCATTCTGTCCAAAAGCTTAGCTGAAAGGTTTTCTAACTTTGAGCTAAGGATTTCTGCTCTGTTTTCTTTATCCCTGTCTCTAATGTACAGCCTTCAAGGTCTCCTTATAAAAAAAACCAACTGAAAGAATCTCAATTTCTCATGAGAAAGTATCTTTTAAATAATTCAAAGCTATAATTCCAAATCCCCCTGGCACCTTAATCCATTATTAACTTTCCAAAATCCTTATACTAAGATGATAGTCTAAAAATCATATATTTTTGGAACCTCCAAAATCAAATTTAAACTGTTATCTTTTTCGGAGAAGGAAATTCACCCAATGAATGCAATAGAAACTTGCCAATCTAAAGGGTTTTAATCTTGCCAATAAAAAGAAAAAAGAAAATAATCAAAAATAGCTATTAAGATATAAGGTATTAAGATATTGAGATATATAGGTAGTCCTTGGTTTACTACCAACTGAACCTGGAGTTATAAGTCATGATGGTTCTTAAGTGGGTCACCATAGGATCATGCATGATTTTTATGACCTTTTTTGCCATGGTTATTAAGCAGCATAGTGGGAGGTAAGCAAATGCTGCAGTCATTAAGCAAATAACATTAAGCAAACTTATTGTCTTCAATGAACATTTTTTAATTGGAAAATGGAAGTAAACACTGGAAACTGTCATTTTTCTATACCGTACTCCAAATGCCATCATGTAACGTGCGTGCGTGTGTGTGTGTGTGTGTGTGTGTGTGAGAGAGAGAGAGAGAGAGAGAGACTGACTGACTGACTGACTAACTGACTGACTGATGGGATTTTGGAATTGGGAAGATCCATTGTAACTTAGACCAGTAGATTGATTGTTCATAAACTGACCATAGAAATAATAGTTTCTGTGAGGTTATCCAGAACGATGTAGATAATTTCAGTGATTTCTCCTTTGTTCCAGAGAAGCTATGCTAACTTGCATCCAGCATACAGTGATAATTCCCCTTGCAGAGCTGTCTTGCTAGCTAACAAAAACCAGAAAGAAACTAATTTACCATGGTGCATTCAAGGAATCAAATTGAACTTGCTGCCTTAAGTTGACATGGACAGTCAGGATAAATTTTTCATATGTTTCCCCCCGCCCCCGAATTGATTTTAGGGGACTGAATGTATTTGTTAAATCCATTTGGATGCTCAAAATGGAAGGCACAGATGAATTGGATTACACTTCAGAAACCATTATTTGAGTTCTACTTCACTGACAGTTTGGGCCAGTTACCCCTTCTGAATAGCCTCTCAAAAATATCATCTTTTAGGGTTGGGGGTAGAGTAATGAGAGAAAGGAAGAAGAAAGTATTGGTCAGATATTGTTAGTAAGAAGAAAGTATTGGTCAGATATTGTTAGTAGGTGATGATCCTACAGTTTAGAACCTAATCAAGTGTACAGAGCCAACTCAATCCCAGCAACTTGTTGAGTGCAGTTCTTTTTATTCATGGCTGTAGCCATTTTTACTCAATAATTTGCCATTTATTTTCAAAAATCCTTACCAATTTCATTGCCAGTCTAATCACGCCTCTGTAATCATGGTCTGAACTTTTATGTAAAAGACAAAGAATTCCTTAAGCTCATCTCAATTTCTTGTAACTACAAAGGCATATCTGTCAAGCCCGAAATTGACATATGTGTAGCCATTTTAATTAGGCTTAGTATATATATATATATATATATATATGTAGGTCTTGGTGTATTCGGGTCTTGTCCCGTGTACGATTGAGAATACCTTGGCAACGTTTCGACGAAATCTCATCCGTCATCTTCAGGCTGGTGTCTTCAGCTTCGTTCTCCTGGGAGAAGTGTGTGATTGTGGCTATTTTCCCCTTTTAAACTCTAGATATATTCTTTCTCTGTGGCAGTCATGGGGGAAGGGTTTCGGGCTTGCCACATTCCTAAGGGGGGAGTAGTGGAGATAAAGAGAGTGTTTTGGCTAGGTGATCCCGTGGGAAATGAGCTGTCCGTGCTTGGGCCCCTTGAGGTGGAGATTTATGACATCAAGCAATGTTGAATTACTTCTATTGGAGAATGTGACTTTGGGGGGCTGTTTCTAACTTATAATATTGTGGGGTAATTCCGGGTTGTGTTAGATCCGGAATTACCATGGCCTTTGCCAATTTGATGCTTTTCTAAATAAAAGAATTTGTTTTGGAAGATGGACTTTGTTCTTTTCTTTTTTAAATGGATTTCATCACTTGGAAACCTGACAATATCAATATCAGTGGTGGGATTCAAATTTTTTTTACTACCGGTTCTGTGGGCGTGGCTTGGTAGGCATGGCAGGGGAAGGATACTGTAAAATCTCCAGTCAGAGGTGGTATTTGCCAGTTCTCTAAATACTCAAAATTTCTGCTACCGGTTCTCCAGAACTGGTCAGAACCAGCTGAATACCACATCTGATCAATCATATGGTTATATTCAAACATTATAGGGCTTCCTGTTCAAACAGAGCATTGAACAAGAAGACCCCCATGGTCCCTTCCAACTCTGTTATTCTGTTTTCTGTTATTCAAGTTGTCTTAGCAGCAGTATGGACACAACTTGCCACTACTTAAGGGTTTTTTTAAAAAAGCTTTCCAGTCTAATTGATAGCCCTCTCCCATTGAGTAAATTTATACATCTCCTCAATGATGTATAAATTAGAACTGGTCTTGTTTAGATCTTTGGAGCTGAACCAAGGTAACTAGGTGCTGCCACCCATTGTAGTTTCCAATATATCCTTTCCCAATTCAGTCAGCAATATTTACCCATTTAATGTCTGTTCACTATGTACTTTATCATTGTGCCACTTTCCTGTACAGTACTGATCTACCATATTTCACTTGGTAGAATTTGTTTGCTCATTGCCCCAAAGAAATTGTTTGATCATTTGTTTATACATGTTCAGCCATGGATAACTGCTGCACTGAGGAAGAACATCAACATTTGATATGAGCTTTAAGGCTATTAGGCAACTTATGACTTGTGGGCCATCCTTTCAGAGAAAGGTAGTGCTATTTTATGTGACCAGAATAAACATTAAATTTTAAGGGATCAATTTTTAAAATTAATCCAATGTTAGATGGTTCTATGATTGTCTAAGAATTATTATTATTATTTTTAACTTTTAAAAAACAACTTTATTTACAAAATGTTAAAAACATACAAACGTTTAAATACACAAGATTAAAGTACATAAATAGTGCACGAAGCACTTCCTTCATTTTGTTTTGGTTATCAAATTGGATATAAGATTTTAGTCAAAGATTAATTATAAATGACATATATTGATTAACACATTCTACTGTTTGTTTAATTTGGATTATAACTATTAACTATGCTATATACCCTTCATATCCACTGTATATTAAAAAGAACCATTATTGTAATTATACATTCCATACTTCCAACTGAATATACTATGTTTCCTAGGTTCACTTCTTCTTCAGAGTTTTTATATTTTGTTCCACCCAATTGTACCATTTGTCTCATATCTTATAGTAATCTGAATCTTCCTTTCCATTTAATTTAAGTGTGAGTCTCTCCATTTCAGCACATTCATATGTTTTTTGAATAATAATGTATAGAGGTGGTAAGTTAGGTTTTTTCCAGTATTGCACTAGGGAGATCTGTGCAGCTGTTAATAAATGAATATTCAAATATTTATCTTTGAGAGGATAGTCTCCTTTAATCATTCCCAGGAGAAACAGTTCCGGTTTCCATTCCAGTCCACATTTTGTAATTTCTTCTATCCACTTTTTTTTATTTCTATCCAATATTTCTTTGTTTCAGGGCATGTCCACCAAAGATGAAAATAAGTGCCTATTTTGTCTTTGCATTTCCTAAGAATTAAGATTGTCTAAGAATTATATACATCATAAAAAGAAGGACAATTAGACTGCCAAGCAAACTTTAATAATATGTCAATATTTACTTACATAAATAGGTAAACAGAGTGTCCATGTATGGGCAAAAAAGCAGTGGGGGCAGGAGCAACTTCCAACTTCCTTTTGGCTTCCCATTTATTTTACTTGTGGGAAGTTGACAGGGAGTATTAGAAAGCATGATCATGTGAATGCAGGAACACTGTAACAACTACAACTTTCAAAATAAATCAGTCTCAACAGCACAGAAATTTCAATTCCACAGGAACAGTGGGTCATGGGTTTTAAAAGGTATTTTTTAAGTCAGAAGATTTTAGATACCTTGATTCAAAAATTGTTTTGTTACAAAGCACTTTTGGACTAACTTGAGTGTATGAAGACACAAATAAACACAATGAGTGCTTTAGTAGTATATAGATAGATGCAAATCCTTTGAAGAAGGTGCTTTAGATTGAATGGGGAGTGAATTCAGACAATTTATTTTCAAAGCTTTAAAGCAGCTATGTCTTTTTCCATCCTTGCACAGTTGTTTCAGAAGCTGCTTCCTGTATCTATATATGTATGTGAATGCATAGCCATTTTAGTTCCCTAAGGATGGGCCTTAGCATGACTCCGCAAGCTCGGAAGACTAAATCTCTGGTTCCGGTGACCAATCCAGATTAGATTCATTTTACTTCACAGTTTTACAACAGAATACTACACCGGCTAAGATTGGACTTAAGCATAGTACATAAAATAATATGTTACAACATCTTACCAGTTAATGAATATTTCAGCTTTAACCACAACAACACAAGAGCACACAACAGATATAAACTTAATGTAAACCACTCCAAACTTGATTACAGGAAGAACGATTTCTGCAACAGAGTGGTCAATGTCTGGAACTTACTACCTGATTCTGTTGTCACCTGCTCAAATCCCACTCCTTTACCCTCAAACTAACCTCTATTGACCTCACCCCATTCCTAAGAGGTCTGTAAGGGGCGTGCATAGGCACACAATCATGCCTACTGTCCCTATCCTATTGCCCCAGTTATTAGTTCCTATTTCTTGTATTTAAACTTATGTTTATTCTTATTTCTATTGTATTGTAAGCTTTTGACAAAATAAATAAATTATATATATATATATATATATATTTGTTTTCGTAGATTTTCACTGGTAAAGGTATGTAGGTCTTTGTATTTGTCTGTGTAAGATTGAGAATACCTTGGCAACGTTTCGACGAAATCTCATCCGTCATCTTCAGGCTGGTGTCTTCAGCTTCGTTCTCCTGGGAGAAGTCATTTCGTCGAAACGTTGCCAAGGTATTCTCAATCTTACACGGGACAAGACCCGAATACACCAAGACCTACATATATATATATATGTATATATATATATATATATATATATATATATATATATATATATATATGTTTGCTCTAAAAATAGAAGGAAAATTTTCTTCTTCCAACTTCCCAAATTGTTGGTTTCTAGCTAATTTAGCCTAAAGGAAGTTTTTTCTCCTGGACAATCTAGTTACTGCTACAGTGGGA
The DNA here is from genome assembly GCA_009733165.1 of Naja naja. NCBI lineage: Eukaryota > Metazoa > Chordata > Lepidosauria > Squamata > Elapidae > Naja > Naja naja. Next base: position 32,355,682 of record CM019150.1, read on the forward strand.
TAAGAGGCAGTTGAGACATTTCTTTAGAAACCATGCAGTTTTGTCCCTAAAGACATAGCTGTTTGCTGTAAAGCTGACAGCAGGAAACAACTTGTGTACTCAGTATTCCTGCAGCAAGTAGCTGAGCACAAAGCTTAGAATTGCTTTTCTTTCCTGTATGATATTTGGATCAGCTATGTTGACTTCTGTATTTTACTCTCCTTTTTCTTGCGATATTTTTCTATAAATTTCTGTGTTATTAACCACAAAACAAGAAGGAGAAATCAGCTAAATAAGAAATTCTGGGCTCTTAGCTTAGTGAAATGTAAGTAGGTAGGTAGGTATAGCAAGGGTACAGCAATTTTGTCTGATAAATTGAAAGGATATTCTTGTCTTGACTGTGGTTTATCTGGTAGAAATAAATAGGGGATCATAATTTTTTAAAAAGCAAATCTGTTGGGTTGTAGTGATTTTATTTATTATATTCTAGTTGAGTATTTGTTTCCTTTTATAATTTGGTAGCAGATCAAAAGGCATTTTTAATAATATGCATTCCTACAGTTGAAGAAATTTAGAGCTCCCATTCTGAGCTGCAAATCTGGATAACTGTTGAAATATTTTAAAGTCAATCTTATGATTGACTAATGTTTAGAGGATCTTGTTAATCTGTCTATATATTTAAATTGTACAAAGATGCTGAGCCCAGTCTGTTTTTCAAACCAAACCTTTTATTGTACAAGCAGCTTAAATCAAATAAACATACAGAAACACTATTACCAGTATCTTTTGCCTTCTTTAGTTTCTCTTCCTTCAGGTCTCACTTGGTTTCTGTGACTACCTATGTAGTTAGGTTTTCTCAGTCCTTTAGATTAGACTGTTAAGAGTTCTGAGGTAAGTATTTGAGAGAATTGATCGCTATGCTGATCAATCTCTCTTAAGGACAATTGAGAACAACTCCTAAAGAAACTTAGACCTCTTAAGAAACTTAAAACCCTTTCAAGGCTTTTCCCTCTCTGTCTCTCCTTTCTCTTATGACATGAGATTCCTCCTCCTCATGCATCTGAGATACCCAAGCAGAGCAGAAACAATAGCAGCAAGAGCAGGCAAGGAGAGCAATTCTCCTCAGAGAGAGATGCCCCTTATATACCAAGGGGCGTGACTTATGATGCCATTCCAGGGTATGTGGTGTTACCCTGTCATTGGTGGATTTGGTCTGCCTCCAAATCCCTACAAGTTGTAAACTGCATAGCAACACCAGAAAGTTCCATTTTCTGACAATAACCCCTAGATGACAGCAAAGAGTTTTCAGTTACTTTTTGCCACCATACAGAAGTAGTATTGGTGGCACTTGCTAATGACATCTGAAGGAGCTGGGGAGAGGGGGAGATGATGTGTCAATCCTTGTGTATTGTTTTATCTCTCCTTGTTTTTGTTACTGTTGATTGTGATATTTTTCTGAACCAGCTGCAAGGCTTGGAAGATGGGTGCATCTTGCCATGATGGTTCTCCTTTCTTGGTGGTTAGTTACTATTGTTGACAGGTGGACACATTGGGCCTTTTGCATCTTATTCATGTGATAGAGCACAATATTGCTTCTTGTTTAATATTTACATTAATCCACCAAGTACCTAGTTGTATATAGTAACCCCATGATGCCCAAATGATATGTCAATGTGTGTCCTTGATGCTATCTGAGCTTGATTATTTCTTTACAAACAGTTATGCAACTAGGTTCATTCTTAGTACAGTGCAGATAACAGATAATCAGAGTTGGAAGGGACCTTGCAGGTCATCTAGTCCAACCCCCTGCCCAAGCAGGAGACCCTACGCCATTTCTGACAGATGGCAGTCCAATCTCTTCTTGAAAGTCTCAAAGGATGGCACTCCCACAACTTCTAAGGGCAAGCTGTTCCATTGGTTGATTGTTCTCACTGTCAGAAAGTTTCTCCTTATTTCCAGGTTAAATCTCTCCTTGTTCAGTTTCCATCCATTATTCTTTGTCTGGCATTCCATGCAAGTGATTGTGGGCTTTGATACCTGTTTCTATGCAGATTGCTTAAGAAGGTTTAAGTTGCTTTGTGTGCTACAGTGATGCTGTTTGTAACATTTGTTGTTTATGTCTGAGATGTTTTTGATGTATGGGAGGGGTTGTCATAGGTTGTTCTGGTTGTGCTGTAGCAAGTTGTACTGCCATGCACTTTCTGATAAAATTGTATGGATATTCATTTTGTTGGAAGATTAAACAATGCCATTTGTGGGGACCTAAGAAACATGCCTTCTCTGTCCTGTAGATGACTGAGGTCATGGCACCTGCTCTCTGGAATTATATCCCTCCCACCAGTGGTGGGATTCAACTTTTTTAAACCACTGGTTCTGTGGGTGTGGCTTGGTGGGCACGCTTCACATGCATGCAGGCACAGAGGGTTGAATACTGACCTTTTCCTGCAATCCTGCAATTTTCCTGTGTCTTCAATAGTTGACGCGTAATAATCCGCTGTGCTGCGCGAAGCAACTGAGCTTCAAAACCAGGAAATAAAGGTCAGTATAGAGCTGGGGCACGTGGGAGGGCCCAGCAGCTGATCATTGGAGTGAACTGGTTCACTCACAGATTGTCAGAGCTACCGGTTCGGCCAAACCAGGCTGAACTGGTAGAATACCACCACTGCCTCCCGCCCAGAAAAGTTCTGTGTAATCTCTTTCCATGATAACATTCTGGAAGTATTTAAGAACTTAGTTTTCTTAGATCCTGCAGTAGGGTGTTTGTGGGGCCTTGTCGCTTGTTTTCTGATTGAAGGAGTTTGTTGACTAGACGCATGATATTTTCTTTCTTTTCTTTCTTTTTACTGTTTCCTGTTGCCAGATTCACAATAATTTCTTCTATGGCTCCTAGAAGAATGATGCAAAGATAAATTTCATGTCTTAAAAATAATCAGCAACAGGAAGGCTGGAGGCTTCACTGAAAGAAGTAGATGGAGGTAAAAGGCCTCGTATGAATCAATGTGACCACAACTTCTGTATTTTGAATCATTCCACTTGCTGGAACTCTTTCTCTCCCATTTGTATAAGATGTTAGGCACACATGATCATCTTTAAGTTTGCCTCAAACTTTTTTTTTCCCTTTGAATATTTGAAAGACACTTCCCCTTCTGAACGCAATGGGAAAAGTAAAGGCAGATGTGTGGATGACCTTGGGGAATGAAAGGAAAAGAGGCTGCCTAGGAAACAGAAAAGGAATTTTTCTATGGGATGGAAGGAACTTCAAGTATACCAAGAGAGTAGGATAAAATGATTCAGCTCTTTCTACATTAGACATTCAAAACATGAGAGGGGCAGATCAGTAGATTCCTGAGGGAAGGGCAGCTGCCACTTTAACTGGAGCAGATGTGCGGGGAGTTACCGGGAAACTTTGTTCTCATACACACAATCAGAGATGGGATTCTACCAGTTCGGCCTAGTTCTGCTGAACTGGTAGTTCCAAAGATCAGCTGAGAGGGACCTGGTTCGCTCTGATGATCTTCTGTTCTCCTGTTTGGCCCACCCGTCCACTTGGGTTCTAGGCTGTCCTTTATTTCCTGCTTTTTCAACCACAGCTGCTTTGCGTGGCAGGAGAAGGTGATTTTGTGTGGCAGGAGAAGATGAGAGGCTTGCAGGAGAAGATGATTTTCAAATGCTGTGCACGCTCACCGAACCAGTTTTACACTGGTTGAGTCCCACCCCTGCACACAACCTATTTTCCCTGGGATCTCAGGAGGGAGGATGAGTCTGAGGAAGAGGGTGATGCAATGGAATGTATGAATGAACTTGGGGCAAGAGAAGAAGAGATGCTACTTAGGAAACAGTGAGGCAAGAAAAGCAGGAGCCCCCATTGGTTTAATGGCAGAAAAAGAATATTAGGAAGGACCTGCTTTAATAACAGTTCAAAATTAAGATGAAAAGTTTGTGCCTTCAGATTTGCAAGATCCTGTAGCCTTACAGTAAATTAGAATTAGGACATCTAGTTATGTTTCCTGTCTGGTTCATCTGCAAGGGCTGATACGTAGTCAATGAGTTTTGAGTTTAAAAACTTAAAACTCCCGAACTTTGCTTTCCATAATTTGGATAAGGGTCAGCTGGACGATCCTGCTTTGGATTCATGATGCTACTTTAAAAGTCTACATTTATGGAAGTGTTGAATATAAATTAGGCTTTATGTTGGGTTTCCCCCCACATAAAATTGTTACAAAAGCCTGGAACCAATTCTTGATGTACTACATAAGAGATTTCAAAGCTTTTTCTCAAGAGATTTATTGCTTTAAGCAGCACTTTTATAGGCATAAAAACCCTCTTTGATTGTGAAGGAAAGAAATGCAATTCCTAGCATCTCACTTTTGTGTAAATGAATCCTGAAAGCTTATCCTGATTCTGTTTCCTGTTTGCAAGCCTTATGTGGGTAAAAGGATGAATGTTTTCCAGGCTGATAAACGGCTCACCAAATGCATTTATAAATCAGGGAATTCTAAACATTTCATCATGGAAGATGTCACAAATTACAGGTGCAGACAAGTACCAAGATGCATAAAATAAAGTGGAAAAACAGGCATAGTGCATGAGGTTTAGTTTAAGATTATTGGGCAACTGAATTATTAATTTACAGCTTTATTAAACATTCCTTCTAATGATTGTATCACATAAGTAGTCTAGATGTAATTATATGTACATAATATATATAAATGCTGAAGAAACTAGTGGCTAGCCAAATCTTTCCTGGAAGCTTAGACATAATACATCAAGAGGGAAGTGCTGAGTAGCTAGTTGTTATTATGGTAGTTGATATTATCAAATTTATTTGCTGCCCATCTTACTGTTCAAGGTGATTGGGTGGTTTGTCTTCCTTCCTTTAGACCTGTGACCAAGAAAGCTTTTATATAGCTTCGTGTACCAGTGGCACCCTTTCTTTCTTTCTTTCTTTCTTTCTTTCTTTCTTTCTTTCTTTCTTTCTTTCTTTCTTTCTTTTCTTTCTTTCTTGGACTAGACTGTCTTTCGGGTGGTCACTTGCTGTGGCCAACACACCATGTCCAACTCGCTGCAGAACAACTCACCGTGGGACAATTTAATCATTCTATTTAATTATTTTTTAAAAATAAAAATATTTTAATTTTTGCTGGTCACATTTCATTCTGTCCCTCCTTTTGCATCTTTTATTTAATGATTCTATTCCACCATTTCATTGATATTAGTGCAACTATTGTTCCCAGTGGGGGACAAGAGATGTGGTGAGATGGCTGTGGTAAGTTGTCCTGCAGCAAGTTGGCTGAGACAAGTTGGCCAAGATGAGGTGGCAACGGTGAGCTGGCCATGGTGAATTATTGTAGACCCACATCCTTCCTATCTCACAGTTCTACTATTACAATATACTCTACATGGAGCTGCACTTGAAGATGAGTTGGATGCTTCAATTAGAGCAGAATTCTGTGGTGTGGACAGTAGTGGACTTGCTTCGTTATGCCCACTTCACACCCCTGATTTTTGAACTGCACTGGCTGACATTGTGCTGCTAAGTGCAATTCAAAGTATTGGGTATTAGTTATAAAGCATAAGAACAGATTATTTGAGGGACTGCCTATCTTCCATGGTTTCTGCTGGGTGAAAGACAACAGAATTTATATACTCCAGGTCTCTTTGATTAAACAATGTCATCTAAAAATCCATCCTTTAGAATGAAGCCTTCCCTGAGATCCATATGACTCCTATCTCAATGTTGTCTAGAATGCCTTAAAGACATAGCTTTTCTGTAACCCTTGGGTTAGGGTGAGTGATCTCCTTTGTTAGGTGTGCTTTATATATATAATTTCTGGTTTGTTCAGCTGAAGTTCCCATCTTTATTATTTATTATGCATAATGTGTTTTATATTTCATGTATAAATGGAAGCTATAGAGAAATTAAAGGAATTTCCAGTTACCTTAGAGGCACATTCTATATAAGTTACTACTTGCAGCTTTGATATTGAACACGACTATATGGGAAAAATTGTCAAAGGCATAGAAATATTAATTTAATTAAATGAATACAATTTTAGTTTAATTGAAATTGAAATTGTCTTGGCCCCACTTGATTTGAATCATGACCTAACCTACTGTCTGAAGTATGGTGGTGCCTGGTAAATAACTGGAAATCCCAAATGTAGTGTGCAGATTGAAAAAAAAATCAACATCACCTCTTTATTATATTGATGAAGGGTTTTTTCATATCTGGTGGGGATCCTAATTTAACAAAATTAGATTAGATTCAATACAATATTTTTATCCTATCTTTTACATGTTAAGAAAATGTACACATTTGTTTATAAAATTATAAAAAGAATCTTGATCTATCTAGTTGTCTAATTGTAGTCAAAGTGCTGAGTATGAGAGAGGTTTCATCAACACACAGCTGTACATTGTTCTCCTACCATGTCTCTGCAGATGGTTGAACTTTCATGTCCTGCTTTATTCCTCAAAGCTGGCAATAAAACACAAGCTGTTTTATTGTATTAAATTCAGGGTCTTAACAAATAAAAGTGCCATTTTTAAAGTTGGGGTTTCACAATCCTGAAAAAAAAATAGCATGATCCCACATCTAGGATAGTCTGAGATCAGGGTGGGAGTCATGACAAAGCCCCAGGGATGAAAAACAAGGTCATCATATTGCTAATCTGCAGTCCCATGTATTGGGTCGGTCAAGTCTTTGAAAACAATCCTACTGTGGCTCATAACAGCAACAGTGTATGACTACAGTGAACCTGCACAGCTTCTGTTATAAACAGACACTGTATTTGAGAGTCTGCACTCTTATCAGCCTTCTCTCTTTAAGATCTTTGCAGAGGGATTTCACCTTGTCCATCAAGATCAACTGTTATATTCTCTGCAGAACTGCTTAAGCATGGATCCTGTTGAAATGGAAGCTGCAAATGTGCAGATACATTTAGAGTTTAAATCCTTTACTTCCTTTTCTGTATTTATCAGTTCACACATGGAGCAATGTGTCCATTAATTCTGTGATAGGACATAGAATCCTTTTGGAGATGGATAGCCTGAATATTATTTAGATAATCCAAATATCTCTAGAAAACACCAAGCATGGTTAACCTAGATATACCAGGTGTTGTCATTTTACTTTCCATATCTCTAGCTTCACAATTGATAGATGGATTGGAATATGGTATGGTATAGTTCAAAATGTATAACCTGTCCACATTCCCTATCAAGTTTTAAAAATATGTCCTTCCTTCCTTCCTGAGCAACTGCGAAGTATAGTAGCCAACATATATGAAGAAAATTAGTCCCAAGATCATGGTACTTTATGGTGTATTTTTTTTAATGCCTGTTGTATCACCTTCGCCCCCCTGACCCGTCCCCCCGAAAAGCAAACAAGTGTGTGTTCTCATGTATCAATATGGGTCAGCTACAGTTTTATTTGATCCTTTTTTATTTTTACTTTCAGGAGGATTAATATGTCATCATCTTTGCACACAGCTGTTCTTGTAAAATGTATTCCTTCCACATTTTTATAAATGATCTTTTCTATTATCACATATGCTAATAAACAGATTGTATTCTAAAAGAACCTAAAGTAGATTAAAAAACACAAGTGAGGAGAGAGAGGGAAAAGGCTATTTGCTATGAACACAATTAAAAAAACCTGAGCTCTGATTGATTCATTCATGCATTGTAAATAAGTGAAGCCAAAGCACACTCTATATGCAGAATAGCTTGTATAAAATGTGTATACATGTGTATAACTACATATACATTCATAGTTTCTTAATGTAGTCTGAAGAAAGAAACCAGTTAACTTTTAAAATGTTCTTAAAAGAAACCCCAGTTAATTTTTTGTTAAGCCTTTAAAGACTTTAATTTAGCTAAATTCAGCTACTAGATCTTTCAGTGTATTTTTCATTATTAAAACTGAATTAAGATGTGTCAAAGAAACAGAGCAAATAGGTTTCAGTCTGACACACATGCTATTTAAAGTTAATGAGAGGTAATAACTTAATGATATTGTAGGATTATAGTCATTGGTGTCAGGGTGCCATGTGGATAACTGGTCTCACATATCAAGATTTTATTAATAATAAAAGACAAGAATGTAGTCAGCTTCTAATTTGGAAGAAAGAATAGTATTTGAGACACAACCCAAGGATTCTACTGAGTTCAGGATTCATTATTGAACAGGATATGCATTTTTCTTATGAAGCACACCAGTAGAAAATTCTTGGGTGATGCTGGAATTCAATTTGATTGTGAAACCTAGAATGACTTCACCAAACATGCTGAAATTAACATACCAGGACAGGAATGTCTGAGGACTTTACCATCTGCATGGTAGTCATAGATGCCTCCCAATTTTATTTGATCACACTTATTTAGTAGACCATGCTTGTTTGTTAAATTGTTTTGGCTGTTTGAAGTGACATGGAGGTAACCTGCATGTGGCTTCTCTCATTCTAGTCAGGTCACTGCAGTATCTGATGTCAGGAATAATGCTAATGGATCTGAATGGTTTCCAGACAGTGTTTGGAAATTCTCGTCACCTTGGCAAGTAATACTATTGAAGCCTAGATTCCTAGAAATCTCTTTTCACATTTTTTTTAAAATTCATATTTATATGACGCCCTTCTCCAGAGACTCAGGGTGGCTTACAATGTTTGGAGCACAACCCAATGTGCTCAGCAATAGCCTTCATTCCATTGTATATGCCTGCTTATTACTAAGTGGCATTTTTACAAAGTCAGCTAATTGCCCTCAACAATCTTGGGTCCTCAATTTACCTACCCCGAGAGGATGGAAGGCTGAGTCAACCTTGAGCCTGGTGGGATTCGAGCCTGTAGTAATTGCAGGCAGCTGGAGCTAAGTGCTAGGCGTTTCATAGCCTGCACCACCAATTTCTAATAGTGTTATTAATAGTGTTATTATTTTCTGCCCTATCTCACTTTAAAAGTGTCTGAAATCACTATCCTGTCAGATTTATATCATCTTGCATAATTGTGCACCATAGTAGGTCTAGACCTAAACTTCAACTTGTAAACACTCATGGAGAGTTAAATTTGTTTTCCTCTCATTTTCAAATAGGGTTGTTTATGTCCGGCGGCTGGACTATTCTTCCCAATACCAGGCTTTTTTCTGGCGGTTGTGCACTGCTGGGACCAATTCATTTCTGCTGTGGATTGGCTATTTCCATCCTCGCTCTGTTGCCTGTAATTTGTCATCTACCTTGTTATCCATTTTGGATCTTGTCCGCCTGAGTCTCTGCCTGCCTTTGGAACAATCATTTTCCCAGTGCTGACTGTGAAAAGATTTTTTATTTTTTGGTCCCCTGTCCCTTTTTCCTCCTCTGTTCTGGGTGAGTTGACCCTGTTGTGGTGAGAGGACAACGGGGCTGCCGGCCTGCTGTGGTGGGAGGACAGCTGTGTCTGGCCTATCAACCTTTTCGTTCCAGTTTTGACTTGGCCACCATGGTGAGAGGGTAGTGGTTGGACCATGTACAATTCTGGTCCCCCTGGATTGACGGTGAGAGAGCTGTCCAGGGGAAATGGTTACTTCTTGGAGTGGACACCCGACATACATTATATCTACTCAGCCAAGTGTTACATCTTCCACCCCCCTGTGGACTGTTTAGACTTTTTTACGATCATGCGATCTTACACATCGGTGGAGTTGCGGGCCCTCAGGGCTGTTCCCCTGTCCTGGAGGTGGTCCGTTGGTCTGCCAAAAGCCTACCTTGATGACGGATCCTGGGATCCCGAGACGTGGCATGGCACAACCAAGGGGCTAAATTTTAAGAGGGTGTATAAGGGGAATCTTTTAATTTTTTTAATTAGGTGTTTTAAAGGGTTAGGGGGGGGGGAAATCAACTCGGTTGGGTATCTGGGGTAGTCCCACTGGAGTATACCTTGGTTCAGTCCAGATTGGATATGGGTCATGGAGTGATGAGGCTGGGTGAGGGGGCCTTTGGGGCCCGTGGGGACAGGGTGGGGATTGCAATCCCCAGGGCAATCGGATATGGTGGGAGAAAGAGAAGCAGAGGACCGAATCATGGTTTGGGAGCACGCCCTCACTGTCTTTGAGCGGTGGTGCACTCCAACCCTCTTGCTTCTGCCTGCTCCCCCGGGGGCTTGGGAAGTGAGATCCCTGGGCTTAGGTTGGTTTATGTGAATGCTAGGTCTGTGGTAAATAAGGCGCCCCTCCTCTGTGAATTTATTGAGGAGGAGGCCGCGGAAACCTGGTTGGGACCGGAGGAAGGGGTCCCTCTTTGTGATTTATGTCCCCCAGGTTTCTGGGTGCTTCACCAACTGAGAGCCCAGGGTAGGGGTGGGGGGTGGCCATAGTTATTAGGGAGACCTTGTTTCCAAGGGAGGTCGCTGTCCCGCAGATGGGCGGGTGTGAGTCTCTCCTCATGAGGTTGGCCCTGGTGGTCAGTTAGACCTGTTGCTCATGTACCTATCCCCTAGCTGTGTGACAGCGGCCCTGCCCAAGCTGCTTGACACTCTCTCAGAGATTGCGGTGAAATTCCCCAGGCTTTTAGTTGTGGTGGATTTCAACCTGCCCTCTCTGGGGGAGGCATTGGGCTTGGCTCAGGAGTTCATAGCTTCCATGGCAGTCATGGGCCTGACCCAGATAATTCAGGGCCCTACTCATGAGGGGGGGAACACGTTTGACCTTGTTTTCAACTCTGGATGGACAGGAACATGCTTCAACTCAATCCGGCCAAGACAGAGTGGTTGTGCATACCAACATCTCGGACCAGCATTGAGGTTTCATCTTTGGTCATGGGGGAGGAGGTGTTGCCCCCCGTGGACAGGGCATGGAATCTGGGGGTCCTCCTGGACCCACGGCTCAAGTTGGAGGAGCAGGTGGGAGCCGTGGCCAGGGGGGCCTTTGCCCAGATCCGGCTGGTTCACCAGTTGCGCCCATACCTGGACCGAGATGCCCTGTGCACAATCACTCAGGCACTCGTTATTTCCCAACTCGACTACTGTAACACTCTCTATTTAGGACTGCCCTTGCATACCACCCAGAAGCTTCAGCTGGTGCAGCATGTGGCCGCACGGGTAGTGATGGGAGCTTCCCGGTACTCCCATATTACACCCCTCCTGCACGACCTGCATTGGCTACCGGTTGTCCTCCGAGTGAGATTCAAGGTTCTTGTGTTAACATTCAAAGTCCTACAAGGCATGGGTCCAGGGTATTTACAAGAATGACTCCTGCCAGCATCAAATACAAACCGCCCTGTGCGGGCACACAGACGGGGGCTCCTCGGGGTGCCATCAGCAATTCAATGTCGTTTGGCGGTGACCCAGGGGAGGGCCTATTCTGTGGCAACTCCCACTTGGTGGAATCAGCTTCTGCCGGAGCTCCAGTTGCCCCCTGATCTCCGCACCTTCCGCCATGATTTAAAGATCTGGTTATTTGTGCAGTATGGGCTGTGCTGACCTCCTGCGGGGGTTTGATGGTTGTTTTAACTTTGGGGGTTTTAAACTCTTATATTTGATTTGTTTTTGTTTAATCTGGTTTTAGGTAATTATTTATTGTTATATTTTAGCTGTGAGCCTCCCCGAGTCCTTTTGGAGAGGGGGCGGCATACAAGTCAAATTAAATAAATAAATAAATAAACAAACAAACAAACAAACTTGGGACAGTGATGTAGTGATCTTGGTGGGGGTTCACCGACTAGTCAACCCCTGTCATGGACTGATCATTATGTCCTATGGCTGGTCTTCCAGCAGGCCGCCTCATGCTGCTGGGATGAGGAGCCAACCAGATGGTTCTGCCCCAGATGCCTGATGGACCCTCAAAGGTTTCAGATGGCACTAGGGTCTTTTCCCACTTCCCTTGCCCACAGCTCGGCCAAGGCCTTAGTGTCCGCCTGGCAACAGGCAGCCTCAGAGGCACTCAACCGGGTTGTCCTCTTGTGGTCCCTCCCTCACCGCAGATCCTGGTTGGCTCCCTGGTTTTCGGAGGAGCTCCGGGAGATGAAGCGTCGACGGAGGGGCCTAGAGAGCAGGTGGAGGACGAGCCATGCCGAATCTGACCATGCCCAGCTAAGAGCCTATATTAGGACTTACCTAGTGGTGATGAGGGCGGCGAGATGTGCTTACTTCTCCACTCTCATTGCGTCCACCGATGATCACCCGACCGCCCTGTTTAGGGTCACTCGCTCCCTCCTACACCGGGAGGCAAGGGAGGACCCTCTGCAGGGTAGAGCTGAGGAATTTAGTCAGCATCTGGTGGATAAGGTCACTCAGATTCGGGCCGGCTTGGACTCAGACTGGCAGGGGTCTGAGGAAGGGGTGGCAAGGAGTCTGGCCGATACCATTAGGGTTGAGTTTGACCCTGTTTCTTCAGATGAAGTGGACAGGATCATGCGGAGGCTGTGTCCACCACGTGTTTATTGGACCCGTGTCTTTCCTGGTTGGTTTATGCCTCCAGGGAGGTTTCACGTGGCTGGCTCCAGGCAGTTGTCAACGCTGCTTTAGGGGAGGGTTCCTTTCCCGCTGCCTTGAAAGAGGTGTGGTGGGACCCTTCCTCAAGAAGCCTGCCATGGACCCAGCCATTTTAAACAACTTCCATCCTGTCTCCAACCTTCACTTTTTGGCGAAGGTTGTTGAGAGTGTGGTGGTTCAGCGGCTTCCGATGTTGCTGGAGGAAGCCAATTACCTAGATCTGTACCAATCGGGCTTCCGGCCTGGGCACAGCACTGAGACGGCATTGGTCGCACTGATGGATGATCTCTGGAGGGCTCGGGACATGAGTTTTTCCTCTGTCCTAGTCCTATTAGATCTCTCGGTGGCTTTTGATACCATCAACCATGGTATCTTGTTGCGGCAGCTCAGGGGGTTGGGAGTGGGGGGGCACCATTTTACAGTGGTTCTCCTCCTACCTCTCAGGCCGCTCACAATCAGTGTTGGCAGGAGGGCAGAGGTCGAGCCCAAGGCCCCTCACTTGTGGGGTGCCCCAGGGATTGGTCCTTTCACCCCTCCTGTTCAACATCTATATGAAGCCGCTGGGTGAAATCATCTGGGGTTTCGGGGTGAGGTATCACCAGTATGCGGATGATACTCAGCTCTTCATCTCCACCCCGACCCATATCAGTGATGCCCTCCCCATGATGTCCCATTGCCTGGATGCGGTGCGGATCTGGATGAGGAGGAACAGGCTTTGACTCCACCCGGCGAAGACTGAGTGGCTGTACATACCGGCATCTTGGATTATTCAGGAGATACCATCGTTGGTCATGGAGGTAGAGGTGTTGCCCCCCGTGGATAGGGCGCATAACCTGGGCATCCTCCTGGATTCACAGCTCAGTTTGGAGGAGCAGGTGGGAGCTGTGTCCAGGGGGGCATTTGCCCAGGTGCATCTGGTCCGCCAGCTGCGCCCATACCTGAGCCAAGATGCCCTACAGACAGTCACTCATGCACTCGTCACTTCCTGAATCGACTACTGCAACGCTCTCTACATGGGACTGCCCTTGCGGACCACCTGGAGGTTACAGCTGGTACAGAATGCAGCCGTGCGGGTTGTGATGGGAGTGCCCCGATACTTCCCATGTTACACCCCTCCTGTGTGACCTGCATTGATTGCTGGTTGCCTTCCGAGTGAGATTCAAGGTATTAGTGACAACATATAAAGTCCTACATGGCTTGGGTCTGGGGTACTTGCGGGAATGTCTCCTGCCAGCAACATCACACTCCAATTGCCCTGTACGCTCCCACAGGCAGGGCCTCCTTGGGGTACCGTTGACCAGACATTGTCAGCTGGTGGTGCCCAGTGGTAGGGCCTTCTCTGTGGGAGCACCCACCCTGTGGAATCAACTCCCCTTGGACCTTGGTTTGGCCCCTGATCTCTGCTCCTTCCTCCGTGACCTGAAGACCTGAAGACCTGGTTATTTCAGCAGGCCGGCCTGGACTGAACCAAAGGGGGAGGTCTCTTTTTTTAAAATAATTTTAATTGTTTTAGTGTTCAATATTGGGCTTGTATCATTTAATCATTTTTAGGTAATTTATTGCATTGTATTTTATATTGTGAGCCACCCTGAGTCCTTAGGGAGAGATGGTGGCATACAAGTCTAATAAATTATTATTATTATTATTATTATTATTATTATTATTATTATTATTATTTTGGTTTGTGTGTGGGAAAAAATTATGAATCTGCCATGGTATTAATATAAGTAAAGACATACATGATGCCAACTACTTTTTCCTTTTCAATACCATAGTCTTCATACTGTTTCCAATTACCCAAGTTCTTAATAGCATTTAGTAGGAAAAGTAAGCTTTCAGCATAGATTTGGTCCTGTAATTGTTCTACCGTTAATATTTCTAATTTGTATTTTACAATTCATATTAATATCAGCATTTGATAGGCATTGTGATATTATATTATATTTGGAATGCAAGTTTTCATGCTCTGCACATTAATATCATAACTTTGTTTCAAGTAGAACATTCTATGGATGGGTTTAATATTCTTTAATACCGTGTTTCCCCGAAAATAAGACACTGTCTTATATATTTTTTGGCTCCCAAAAACACACTAGGTCTTATTTTCGGGGTAGGTCTTATATATTTATGGTGCCAAATAGTGGGTGTGAGTGTGTAGGGGGGGGGTGTTTCGCGGGTGCACGGTTGCTCCCTGAAAAGTCTTCCTGGAACTGGAGATTTACACTAGGTCTTATTTTCGGGGTAGGTCTTATATTAGGGCATGTTTAGAAAATAGTGCTAGGTCTTACTTTCGGGGTAGGTCTTATTTTCGGGGAAACACGGTAGGTGGTTGGATCTATAAATGATGGTTGAATGTTGTGCTCCCAAGCTTAACTTATTGATTTTATGTTCTGAAGCAAGTGTAAACTTATATCCTGTAAATTACACAGAAATGGGACTTTTGCTTGCTTACATCTAATTGCTGACAAAGAAAAAGTAAATGGTGGGCTGAAAGAATAGTATCAGTTTTCAAATGGACCTAACAAAATGGTTAATCCAAAAAGTAAGCAATGAGATATATAAGAAATACTTATACAAAAGTATGTGTACAGTAGCATGAGGAATAATTGATGACCAGGAACAAATTTGAATTTTCAGAAGCAGACTAATTACACTTGAGAAATCTGTGCATAGAATCCTTGCATTCTATTATTCTGTTCTCTGCATCCATTTATTTTCCTATTAAGTCTTCATAGGTTCTTCAGCTCATATCCAATGCAGTCTTCCTCATTGCATCTGTGTTAAAGTAGTATTTTCCATCCTCATCCATGTTTGCCATGGATATTTTTTGATGTGCTCCATTGAAGCTTTTGTTGATAGCAGTTAAGTAACCTCAAGCAGTTGGCATCAGGCCAGTGAGGTGGCTGTGGGATGGCATTATAAGGTAAGAGATACCAGCTCATGTTCATTGTACCAGTCTCTTTGTACTTGCCAGCTCTTGTTTGGACCATTTGAACACATCTTTAGTGTTCTTCTTGAATAGCACTAAACCCATATTCCAAAGAAGCCTGGTTTTTAGCTGAAGAAATGCATATAAAACACTTCCATAAAACTCAAATTAGTTTTGATATATGACCAACCCATCACTCTAGCTAACTGTGCAAGGTCACCTCCTTTCCAGATCCATCCTGTGTTAATGAGAATGATTCCTGCTGCCTAGTAATGTTTAATGGAAGGAAAATAGGGGGTATTTCTCAATCTTTGTCCTTAACTTCTCCTGTTAATAACATATGATTATGCTTAGTTCTTTTGGATAGCACTTTACCTCAGCCATGAGGAAGCTAATATATAATAAGTGCTAAATATAGGAATTGTATATAGCAGGGGTGTCAAACTCAATTTCATTGAGTGCCGCGTCAGGGTTGTGTTTGATGTCACGGGGCCAGGGTGGATGTGGCCAGGTCAACATCACTTGTGTGATCAAATGCCACTTTTGCTAGTAGTTTGTTTTGCTAGCACTTTGCCTGCAAAAATGGAGCTCATGAGGGCTGCACACAGCTCTCCTGGGCTCCATTTTCACTGGCAGAGGGCTACAGGAGGCCGTTGCAGCCAAAAACAGAGCCTGTGAGGGTTGCACAAGACCTCACAAGCTCCATTTTCACTGCAGAGGCACCATGGGCTGGTCCTTCACTGTTTCCAGGGCAGCCCCACAGGCCAAATCTTAGCACCCCATGGGCTGGATTTGGCCTGCAGGCCTTGAATTTGATGCCCCTGGTATATAGGTTCTGTTCAGAAAAGTCAAATAGAACCTCAATGTATTATTGATGTGTTTTGTCTATATATCATTTGATTTCCCTATTTCTGTTTTTGACCCAGTTTTTTTGCATTTTCATAACTGAAAACCCTCAAGGCTGCTATAATAATCCATTTTGCTAGACTGTACACTGGGGTTCGGTTTCCTAAATGCCTTCCACTTACACCACACTCTTACAGGTATACTGCATTGATACCATATTAATTCTGATCCTTCTCCTGTCATGGTGACTTGGTGCAATGAGCCAAATATTTTTTTTCAAGCATTCAGTCATTATGTGATGGCATTGACTTTGCAAATGGATTCATTGGATAGAAAATCATCTAAGATTCCATTATCTTTTTGATGTTAAATAAAAGTAAAAATTAAACAATTTTAACCATGTAAAGTTGTTGCATTGGACTCATAGAACCTTACTTCTTAAACTGGTTAGTCTAGAAGTCTATAGAGATTCTCAGTCATCCAGGTCATGGTTGTCCCAAAGGTGCTTTTTTCAGGAGGCAACCTCCAAGTCCTTCAATGACCCTCTAAAAGGATGCAAATGACCAGCTCTCTGCAAGGAATATAAATCCATTCCTCATGATCCTGTCAGAGCTGAAGAAGCTTCTTGGATAATAAGCTAAATGTCCTCAAAGACAAAAACAATAAAGTCCAGTTGCCTCCTGAAAAATTGGTTAGTCTAGAATTGATTAGAACTGTTCTACAAAGGAATTCAGTAGTCTGATGAAATCCAACAAATTTATCTATATATTCCATGACATAGGAATCTTATTTGCAGGTCTTGTTTTAAACATCACAACTTAAAACAATGGCTTGTAGATACATATAGAATTGAAGATAATTAACCTAGCACTTTTATTCAATTTTGTTTTTGTTTTTCTATTGACTTTTAATGGAGATAAGGAAAGGAAAAAAAACAATGAAGATTAAAGGAAACATGGGATATTGAACAGATTGGAAGTTTTATATAAATATTTTTTTTAAAAAAAGACATGTAGAGAGAAGAAAAACTAGTCCCTGATTGTTTGAAGGTTTGAAGAATAGTAGACTCTGTGTAGGAATAGTCTTTTGGCATGTTTCTGAATTATTACACTTTGGACTGAGGAATTTGTTTATATTTGTTTATACCTGTAATTCTGAAATGTCAAAAGTATGGTTAATGTAAAGTTAGGGAAGAAAATATGTTAGCTCACACTGGGAAGACAGGAAGGTTAAGAAAGAAATTCAGAATTGGTCTCCTCTTAGACATAAGGAAGTAGGAGAAGCCTTGCCAGGCCTTGGTTATCTATATTCATTTAATACTACTCTTTTTTATGGTGTTTGTTTCTTGATCTGGTTTACCTGAAAGGGCTGCCTGCTAGAAACTTGCACCTCTCATTAGTTATTCCCATTTCCTTATTTCCTCATTTGTGCATGAATCATTCTTTTGTCCCTTCTTGAAGCATTGCATGTATTGCTTATTCATATGGATAAATCCTTTGTGGAATGCTCTATAGTACAGATCAGTACAAAGGAAATTTCTTTTTCTGTTTTGTTGTTGCTTGTTATTGAGTCTGTTACTTGTTTTGAACTTCTTGTGACTTTAATATCTTTTTGCTAACTGCTTCTTTGAGTTCCTCTATTCTTCTGTTTCTGTTGTCAGTGATATTTGTTCTTTTGTTAGCCTCCTTTCAGATTGCCTTCTATTTCTCTAAACGTATTTTGTATTAGGGATTGCAATACAGTCTAGCATAAAATATCTAGGGGGACTGCATATAGATATTTAGTTTTCAGATCAGATAAACAGCATAGTTTCAACTTTGAGTACTCCTATTCTGTGGTGTATCAGTTCATTTAGTTCCAAAATGAATCAGATTAGACTGAAACAAGTGTATTGTATAAAATTGGCATGCTTACAGTGCTAGTTAAGAGCTAAAGTATAACTATGTTTACGTGACATATATTTCAGTAATGGCAATTATATAAAATTTTAGTAAGATCACACCTGGAATACTGTATCCAGTTTTGGTTACCACATTACAAAAAAAGTGCAGAGAAGAGCAACTAAGATGATTAAGGGCCTGAAGGCTAAAACACAGGAAGAACAGATGCAGGATTTGAGTGTGTCTAGTCTAGAGAAATGAAGGACTAGGGGTGACATGATAGCAATATTTCAGTATTTGAGGGTTTGTCACAAAGGGGTCAACTCCGCGACTCAATGTTGTTTGGCGGGGACCCGGGGGAGGGCCTATTCTTGGTGGCCCCCACTCTATGGAATCTTCTTCCACTGGAGCTCCGGCTGGCTCGATCTCCGCACCTTCCGCCACGAGCTAAAAACCTGGCTGTTTTTACAATCTGGGCAGTGTTGACCCTTGGGGTCGTTTACGTAATTTTGGGGTTTTAATAATAATCCTAATATTAATTCGGCTTTAATTTAATATATTTTTAAGTAACTTATTGTTGTATTCTATTTTAGTTGTGAGCCGCCCTGAGTCCCTTGGGAGAGGGGGCGGCATATAAGTCGAATAAATAAATAAATAAATAAATAAATAAATAAATAAATAAATAAATAAACTAACTTATTTTCCAAAGCACCAGAAGGCAAGACAAGAAACAATGGATGGAAACTAATCAAGGAGAGGAGCAACCTGGAATTAAGGAGAAACTTCCTTAACAGTGAGAACAATTAACCAGTGGAATAGTTTGTTGTCAGAAGTTGTGGGTGCTTCATCACTGGAAGCTGTTAAGAAGAGGCTGGACAGGCACTTGTCTGAAATGGTATAGGGTCTCTTGCTTGAGCAGGGGGTTGGAGTAGAAAACCTCCAAGGTCCCTTCTGATTAATTGATTGAATTAACAAATCATACAATAAACTCATCACCCTTCAGTAGATTTTATTAATTACCACTTTAAGCAATTTATTACAGTAACTGAAAATACAATCCTGCATGTAGTTTTTGCAGAAAAAATCTGTAGGGTAGACACTAGATTAGAGCCAATTTCCTCTCCAGAACAGAGAGGTTGCATCCCTTAAAGCAGAAATGGCCAAGCATAGAGAATTAATATAATTATCCAAGCACTGTTTACAAAGGAAACTCTGCTGAATCAGAGACTATGTATGAGCAGTTTAGTAATGGTAAGTTTCATCTATGATCCAAGCAACTGCGTAACCGGTATAGCAGCAAAAATAATATTCAGTTTACATGTTCCAGATAATAAAATAATGCGATAAGTCCTACATATCCTCAGAGAAACATTCAGTCAGGAAAAAAGATTTATGCATGCTCTGAGGAAAGGAAATTCTAAAGCATAAAAATTGGAATTGGACCTGGACAAAATGCACAGATGACAAAGAAGCTGTTTAAACTCAGAATGCTCATCAGTCCAAATGTGATTATATTTTTGCTTATGATTTGTAAGAGCTTGGAATATTAGTATTAATAGCATATCCTTCTTTCCAGGTTGGATGTCACATTCAGACTCTGCTGTTAACTAGGCTGTCTAAACATTAAGCGGTTTTGAAAGTCTACTGTGACAAACTAGAAAATCTATCTTAGAGGTGACCTCTCTTTCAGTATAGCCTGGTATGTATTGTTGTTTTGATATAGATGTAACACAGTGGGAATATATTCAGTGCAAGTTTCAGAGACATAAAAAGAACTTTCACAGGAGCCCTTGAAAGAAAATGTAGCTAGTGAATTGTTTCTTTTGTTGAGAAAATACCTACAATTTCAGTTCAGGACTGAGTTTCTTTTACTTCCTAGTATAGGAAACATCACTAGTCATTAAACAATTTCTTAATCTGTGTCAGAACATCTGAGTGTTGTATATTTCAAAGCGAACATTAGAATCATTATCCCTGCTCAAATTTAATAATGGTATCTGTGAAAAGACCATTTGATTTGATTACTGAAATATGAATTTTGTGCACCATCTATTTGAAGTTGGTGATGCATATTATCCAGTTGAGAATGTATTTATTGTTGGATTTCAGAGAAGAATAGAAATGCACACATCAAAGTTGATACATCAGTTCTGACATTTTGGTAGAATGTCACCCATTATTGCTGTTTTTCAGTGAAGAATACAACTTAGAACAGACAAGCCACTGCATTGTATATAATAATGATGTTTCCTTTTTAGTAAGTCATATTATAAACAAATGACTATTGGTTGGAATTAAGAGGCAAAAGAATTGAGAAGTATTACTTTATGTAGGCTCGGTTTGGAGGTTTAATAATATCCAACAGTGTGTTACTTTAAAGGCTGCAACTATATCTTTTCCTTTAACATTGATGGTCCAAGTTTGATTGATATCCTCGGTATATGGAGGAAAGATTTAATCTGTCCATGTCCTGTTGCAATTTTATCAACTGTTCCACATGACTAGATTAGTCCCACTGGCTTTTAGCTACATTAATTGGTGCCACATTAACTACTGCATGCATAATAAATGTTCATCAAAATAGTTGTGGATAGGGAAGATTAAACAGTTTCTCCTAATTAGAAGGGGGATTCCCAACTCTCTCTATTTCTTTTTATATGATAATATTTGTTTGCATATAAAATAGATCAATAGCTTTCTTTTCAGGTTAGAATAGCATCACAATTGAATTAAAAATGCAAAACATAGAATCCAACCCTTAACCCAATATTTAGTACATAAATAATTAAAATAACAAGAGATATATAATTAATAACAGCATATAAATCATTAATTCAAATTACATGGTTATAAAACTAAGAGAAGGTAGACTAGACTGAAATAAATCTTCAAAATATTGGCCCTAGTGTGTCAGTTTCACAGTTTTTGCTGGATGATCAAAAGTAAGGCTGCAAATTTTGATATTAAAACTAGTGCAGAACTAATCTAAGTTTAAGGCCTTAAAGGTTAATAACACCAGTTTAAATCGAACCTGGAAATGAATGTATTGCTAGTGTACCTGGTATAATTCAAAGGTCTTGCTCCTGTGACTCCCACTGTTGATGGTTGATTTGTAACAATTGTATATTATGGTATTTAAAGACAGCCTTATAGGGAGCAATTATAGTAATCAAATTACTGTTATAGGAAAGGAACTCATATCCAAAATTGTCCCTTGGCTAGTAATAGTAGCTATTTCCTTTCTGGTTGTATAATTGTGTGGCACCTGAAGTAACCTGTTTCCCTTTCTCTTCTTGAGGAGAAAGGTTCTCAATTCTGAAATATTATATTACATAACATATCATCAAACTTGGTTCTAAGCAAAGCATAAATATAATTTAAAATAATTAGATTTCAGGAAGAATACTTGGTACCCAAACGTGTTCAATATGCTGTTTGAGACTTGCCCCTTTACCCATTAATAAATACACACTAATTTCATATTTCTATGACCTTATTCTTATTTTACACACCTCCACCATAATGCCTGCACACCTTCACATATATCTTGCTAATTTGTTTTTAAGGGGGCAAAAACATACGGTTTATCTCAGTTTAACTAGAAGGTTCTGGGAAATAGGGGCTGATGGCAGCACAAATACCCTGAAAGATTCTTGGATTTAGTTCTGTAACAGTCAATAATTAGTTCATAGGAAAGCAGTCAAATGCCACATTGCTCATTTTTCTTATATTTTTTTTACCTATTGGAGTATGAGCCTGTGAAAATTGACTTCTTAAAATCTGAACAGATGTGCAAGGCTTTAGGCTATTGATATAACAACAAACCATGTTCCTTCATCATCTACTCTCAAAATAAAATAATACTACTTGCAGCGGCAAGCTTCTGTAACTTATTTATTTTATTTGCATCCTGCTTTTATTTTGTACAACATGTTCTCTTCTCCTATTTTTCCCACAATAGCAAGCCTGTGTGGTGAACTTCACTGAGAAAAAATGATTGGCCCTTCAAGAATATAGTTCTGTTATATGGGAAGTATTTTCTAAATGATGGCTGCACACACAGATAAAACGGAAAAAGGAAATGGTTTGCTAGCAAGCAAAACTGTATGCATAACTGTAAATCATAATGTTTATCTGACTGAGATGATGCCAGAAGAGCATAAGTGTTTTTGCAATATGTATGTGGCCAAATTAAAATTCAGGCAGGTTGCATCATTAGCCATTATATAAATAGCTTATTAAAAAAGACACAGATATGTTTCTCTTAGCAAATTTAAAATAATCATTAGACTCTTTCAGCAGATTGCTGTTAATTGGGTTGGGAATTAAACAGCTTTGTATGAGTGCAGTTAATTAATAGCTCATTACTTTTTTAATAAGGCAAATTCACTTGTAAGTAAGGAAGATGCCATAGAATTTATCACAGTCTTGAAATTAGACTGGGATTTGCCATCATTTTATCTACAGGGAGAGTTAATCTTATATCTTGAAAGGTGAGGATTATATCTAGAAAGGCTTGCATTAGTTTTTCTCAACTCCCTGGGCATTCAGTTTCAAGAGTTTTCCATGTTATCAAGTGAATTTATCAAAGATAAGATATTATTTTTCTTTCGGCTTATATATTCAATCTATATTAGGAAAGAAGGAGGAAATAGGGTAGGAATTGTGAAACAGTTCTTTAAAGTCAAGAGCTTGTCTTAATGAAAGGAAAGGTAGACATGTCAATATAGAGGAATATATGTATTGTTCAGTACCTAACTACAGTAAATGGGGGAGAGGAGTTGTTAAGTATTTATTTATTTACCTATTTACTAAAGTCTCTTCATTGCCAGTCAAGGAGACGGTGTGACTTTCATTGCCCTCAACAGTAAGGAGGTTGAAACAAGGAGTTATAAGAGCAATAGAAACAGTACCATAAGCAATCACAATAGCTGCTTGAAGGAACTATGCATACATATATGATTTGATTCTTTTTGTGCAAGCGTGCTTTTATACTAAGAACATTATTTACCCATCAATTTATATGAGTGTAAAGATGTAATGCTGGCAGTTTCATAACAATCTATTATACAGATTTAAAATCAGCATTTGTCAAATAATGAAGTGATATCCAAATAAAATGTAGCAAACTATTGAAAACATTTAATGAAAGAGTTAAAAATATAATTGTATTCAAGCATAACTATAAACAAGAGAAGTGGAAATATCAGACTGTTCTATGTAGCCTGACACAAATGAAATCAAACTGGAATTGGAATATTCTTATTGGCCAAGTATGATTGGATGCTCAAGGAATTTGTCTCTAGTGCATAAGCTTTCAGTATATATACAAACAGCAAAGTGATAAGTTATAGATCATAAATCATAAGGTGCAATCATAAATCATAAGATAAAAACAACAAATAATGAATCATAAGATACCAGTAGGAGGAGATATTAGGAAAGATGAAAAGATGAGAAAGATGATAATGACAGTTGTAGGAAAAAAATGTTTCAAAGCTTTAGACATACTGCTACATAGAATATTCCCCTGGGACAATTTGGATGGTTAAGAATAAATAGAACTTTCCTTATTCTCTTTTTTATTTCTTGGTTTGACTCCGCTGTCTGAACTCATTCCCACCAAATTTCATCTTCTGAAGTAAAACATGTAAATTATTTTCTTCTTGACACATCGATGCCTAAATAGTTATTAGGAGAATGCTTATGATTGCCCTTCAGTACCTTTTTTGCACTTTTTAATCAGTCCAGATTAAAGCTGTGTTTAAATATTGGTTCCTGTAGCAAGAATTTGAGAGGAAAAAAAAATCAAATGCAAGTAAATTCTAAGAAATATCCTTTCAGATGATACTGTTGGAATAAATTGTGGGTATTTTCAGGAACAAGACAAAAGCAGAATCACACTATTGTCCGTAAGATCTGCTCCTATGGACATATGTGCTTAATTAAAACACACAAAGGAAGGGCTTACATCATGACAACATAACACTGTTTTAGTCATGGTGTGATGACCCAGGGTGGGATACAACATAAACACAGTCACAAAAAACAGGTGAAGCTCCTTTTATTACTTTCTTCCAAGCTCCAAATATCCTTGACTGGAGACAAAAAAACTCCCACCCAAGCAGTTACAAGAAGGAGGAAATGCCGTTTAAATTATAAAAAGTAAAAACAACACAAACCAGGCAAGATAAGGGCTTGAAGACGTCCACAGATATCAGAACACACACTGGGAAGGATGCCAAACTCAGGGAGGAACAATAAACTAGAGATGTTTCCATGCTTTGTTTCCAGCACTGGCCTGTATGCATGTCCGTCCTCTTATCCAGTTGTCAGAGCTGCAGCCCATGAAGAGGATCAGGGCCCTCTCCTCCCCAATAGACCACGTCTCTCCCTTATCCTCTCTTCCCTGCGTGTCCTAGGATGGAGAGCGGATGGGCCTGGGTCCTCGTCTGACTGCCCAGCTGGCCTCTGCCCTTCCCCAGCCTCCTCCACAACCTCTGGAGCCACACTTCCACTCCCTGTCGGCTGTTCCTCCTCTCCCTCAGAGTCAGTCTTCACCAGGGGCATGACACATGGTCCCATGAACACTGCTGGAATAATTTGCTAGGTAGTTGCTTTTGTTTTCAGCAGTTTTTTTTAGCTTAGGGATAATGTGCTAAATGGTCTCTTCCAGTATGCTATAGCAATGTATCCATTTTTATTAAGTAAGTAGTGTCCATATTTCTTGATTCCAGAAACCATTGAGCAGCTAATAAATTGTACATGAACAAACAAAGAAACAAACAAACAGTATCTATTCTTTCTTTTTTAGAAACTCCAGTGGCCATACTTCAATAAAACAAAACTTATAGAATTAATATTTCTGAAGATTTCAAATTTCCTTTTTGTGGCATTTGGTAATCAGTTTGTTTGTTAGTTCGTAAGTTACTGCAAAAGGCCTGTGTTTCAGAAGAATTCTTATTTGTTTCATTTCAAAGTTGAGAACTGTTTATAGACTCTATCTTAATAAACGGAATGTTATATTTATAGTGAATATTATTTGAATTAAATTTGCATTTTTAATATATGTTTATTTGTAACATTAACAGAAGCATTTGTATGTTAAAGGTTCAAGGTTCTAACTTTAACATACAAAGTCCTTTATGACATGGGTCCTTATTATTTAAGGGAGCGACTGCTGCCGACATCGAACACTAACCGCCCTGTGCGATCTCACAGACAGGGGCTCCTTGGGGTCCCGTCAGCCGGGCAGTGCCAGCTGGCGGTCCCCCGACGATGGGCCTACTCTGTCGCGGCCCCTGACCTCTGGAATCAACTTCCCCTGGAGCTCCGCCTGGCCCCTAACCTCCGCACTTTCCATTGCGACCTGAAGACCTGGTTGTTTAATCAACCCGGGCTGTGACCCTGGGGTGGGGTGGTTTTTAGAGTTTTAATGCTGGGATTTTAGTATTAATTCGGCTTGATTTGTTTAATCTGGTTTTATTTAATTTATTGTTGTCTAGTTTTTTACTTTGTAAGCCGCCCCGAGTCCTTCGGGAGAGGGGGCGGCATATAAGTCGAATTAATAAATAAATAAATAATAGTTGTATGTTTTCTTGGAATTGCCCAGTTGCTTTAAATATAGATCAGGGGTCTCCAACTTTGGCAACTTTAAGACTTGTGGACTTCAACTCCCAGAATTTCTCAGCCACAAGTCTTAAATTTGCCAAGGTTGGAAACTCCTGACATAGATAGATGTTACAATGAGTCCCTGACTTACATTACTTTAGTGGCTGTTTGAAGCTACAATGGCACGAAAAAAAGTAACCTATAACCTGTCTTCACACTTACAACCCTCATGGTCACATGATCAAAATGTGGGCACTTGGCAACCAGCATTTATTTATGACAGTTGCAACACTGTGGATTCATATGATCACCATTTATAACCTCCCCAGCTGGCTTCTGACAAGCAAAGTCAATGGAGGAACCAGATTTATTTAACGACTGTGGGATTTACTTAATAACTGCAGTGATTTGTTTAACATCCATGGCCAAAAAGTCATAAAATTGAACATGACACATTTAACAAGTACCTTGTTTAGCAACAGAAATTCTGGTCCCAATTCATGTAAGGAATAATTGTATATGTTTCTGCTCACTCAAGCCTCCTTTGGATATTGAAGCTGAAATGTTTTTCTCAAAAACTGGGCTCTGGATTAAATAAGTATTCACTTTTCATTTTCCTGACTTCCTTCCTACCCTTTCCCCTGTTGCACTTCAATAAGCTGTAGAAGAGTATAAAAGCTGACAAAGTGAAATATTTAATATGAACACCATCATTGAAATTCTATTTGTTGCTCAAGAACTTGAGCTTGAAAAAATGTTCTTAGTTCCTTGACAAAAAGGAAATTACCCTTATGACATCCTATCACTGAATATTTTAGCATTTTGACTTGGAGGATCTTAATTCACAAGGTCAAATCATCTGTTTGACTATTACAGTGCCATTCATAATTATGTGCGGGAAATCAAGAATGTGAACAACTGGACGTCATGTTTCAGGTTGCTAATTATATATGAGGTTTTAGTCGCTGTGTGTTGAGAAACCCAACAGAGGCTATATCAGCACAGTCCACATTTTCTTATATGTTTATTTCTGTAGATAAGATTCTTGGAAGAGAAGAGAAACATCTTTAAAAAATCAGAGTCCAGTTTCCTTTTGAAAAAATACCTTTGGGACTGTAGATAGGACAATTTTTTGTATCAAAGATGTAGTCAGAATTGTTGCATAGAATCATAGACTTGCAAAGTTTATTTATTTATTTAATCTATAGGATGCCCAATACCAAAATAAGTTTGGATGGCTGATAACCAAATCCATTTCCCTGATAAGGTAATTCTAGGCAGCTTATACTGGAGCGCATAACATCAGACATCTCTCTGAAAGGTAAAAATCACAAAACTGCACTTACTTTGGCTATGTCATGCAGGGGAATTCACTGGAGAAATCAATTATATTTGTAAAGTTAGTGGTAATAGGAAACCAGACCAACAAAAAAAACCATGATGGCAGGACACCATCAATGCTGACACAGTCAGAGGGTAGAAAAACTACCCTCTGGCTGGTGCAAGACTAGAAGATGTGGAGAGACCCAGCCCACAGAATCACAGAGTCAGACACTTTGAATGGATAACATCATCACCACCACTGAGCAGCTTACAGATCATAAAAAGATAAATAGGAAAAATATGCAAATAAAAAAAATTAAAACTATACAATAAAACAGGACCAAGATATGGGCTGCACAGGGAAGCATCTTACCCCTTGGGCTCCTCATTTTTCAATGGGCAAAACCAAGTTTTGGGGTGAGATGGCTTTTCATATACCTTGGACCCATGCCAATTGATAATAAGCAACACATTGAATTGGACCCAGAAGCAAACCCTAAGAACTCCCAGAACAGTACACACCACACTATCCTGCACCCATGGTAGTTTCCAAATATTCTTCAAGGGTAATCCCACATTGAGTGTGTTGCAGTAACCCAACCAAGAGATGACTAGGGCATGGATGACCATGCATGTCTGGAAGCTGCCCCACCTCCCCTCTCTCAGAATGGTGACTGATGTCAGATCCAAAAGTGGACACATCTCTAAGGGGGATAGTCCTCCTTCTGGTCCATTCAGATCTCAAAGATACAAATCAATTCAGTTTCTTTTTCACTATCATTTCTTTTTAAAATTCATATTTATATCCCTCCCTTCTCTGGAGACTCAGGGCAGCTTACAATTTTTTCTGGAGCACAACCCAATGTGTTCAGCAATAGCCTTCACTCCATTGTATATGCCTGCTTATTACTAAGCGGCATTTTTACAAAGTCAGCTTATTGCCCCCAACAATCTTGGGTCCTCAATTTACCTACCCCGAGAGGATGGAAGGCTGAGTCAACCTTGAGCCTGGTGGGATTCGAGCCTGCACTAATTGCAGGCAGCTGGAACTAAGTGCTAGGCATTTAACACCCTGCACCACCAAGGCTCTTGAGGATGCGGACAGCTTTATTATAGGCTGATCTGGCATTCAGTACAACAAAAATGGGATGAAACTGGTACAAGAGCCAAGGAGTTTGGTCTTGAGTTTAACAAAGGGAGTCAATGAGATGATGTTTGGACAGAGCTTGGAGGATGACTGTACAAGATTCTGTGAGGGTGACAGAAATTTCTTAATGGTAAACATGCTGTCTCCAGTCTAAATGCATCTGTGTCTTCACTAGGTAAAAGCATCATAGCCAACTGTTCTCCTCTCAAATAGTGAGGGGACAGTTCCAGATGGAACAAGCTCAAGGAGTCCATTGTGAATACTCTGCCAGCCTCACCAATAGTAAGAGACCATGCACAATCATTCCAACCAAATTCCAACCATCAGAGATGGACACCAGAACAATCGAACTGCTTCTAGCTCCCACACCTTTCTGACAGTTTGGTAGCATGCCATGCTCTAGATAGCATACTACATGTTTCCATGGTCCCATTCAGATCCAGGCTAGCCATGGACTACTGGTGACACAGCAGCTCTTTGGCTCCTCCTTCACTGAAGTCATCTTTTCCAGAGATGCAGCTTCTCAGCTTGACTGTGCCTTTATCACTCCTCTGCCTCCAAGCCAGCCTCCAACAATAGTATTACTCTGTGATGCCTCCAGGTGACCAGTGGTTGCAGAGCTCCATAGATGCTCATACACTTCATTGTATATTTATTTTAAGGCAAAAATATATATTTTTCAAAGGAGTTGGTTTGAAAAATGCAGAATCTTTTTTTCTATCCAGAGCAAAGACTTTTAAGGACTTTTAAGAATTGATGGAATTTTCAATTTTCAATTTTTGCATAAGCAATGCTGCTCTCCATACATCTATAGCTGTATATAAACCTAGGATATGTTTCTTTTCTAAGCACTGCTTCAAGGTATCCCTCTTTCTTATAGGAACTTCATTATATTTAGAAATGAAAGACATACCATAAATATTTAATGCTAAAGGAAATACTTAAATCATACTGGAAAATTCCTTCATTCCTTTGTTTTCAGTTTTAAGAAGAACCTTCTTGAAAGGAAAAAAAGTATGTTGTACATCATAGAAATAAAGGAATTGCACAATTAAACTATATGTGTTGTTCTAATCTTAGGATAAAATTTGTGGGGTCCTCTAGATGCTGCTTAGCCTAAATTGCAATTATAGTAACTGGCAATTATTACATGGATATCTTGTAATTATTATTTTTTTGTAATTATCTTTATTATATTCCTATTTACTTATTGCATTTTTATGTTGATCTTTATTCAGTGAGTTTCTGAGAGTCTGTTGGGTGGCATCAAATTGCAACAGCTAGAAGATCTATAGTTTCCCCCCCTTGCTTTAATTCCCCCAGTTTTGCTAGCTTGGGTTTTAAAATGAAGAGCAAGCAGGGGAAACAATCTAATTTAGAACAGGAAGGACTTTTCACCACTGTATAATTGGAATTAGGCATATTGTAGTGGTGTTGTGATCTTTACCATGACAGTGGTTTATGACAGTAATGGCATTTGCCATCTCCTTTTCCCTCCCAGTCATTCACTGCATGCTTGTCATTTCATTTTGCTAATGCCACCAAGCTTATCATTTCACAGCTGTTGGCCTTTGGTGGTGCATGGGCTTTTCAAGCTTACTGAGGACATCCTTCTCACATAATATACACACAGTTTTACTTTCTCCAATTTGGAAAAGGGGCTGTCTTCCTATTGTGTCTCTGAAATAAAATTCCCCATGAGTGAGCATGTACATTAATACCTATTTAGTGCCACTGCCAAGCTGGATAAGCTTGTGTTTGATGGTGCTCGGGTGCTTCCTCTAATGGCAGTTTCTTCTCAAATATAGCCCCTTAGGGAGTTTAAGCTATTCTGCCTCTGCAGCTGTTGTCATTCAGACATCAGATTGTCAAGGTTCTCTTTTCTTACAAATAGGATCTAAAGAACAAAGTCACACAAAAGAGATGGGTTTAAATAAGGAATGGCAGGTTGGCAGTGCAATGTGGCTTCTTTTGTCTCCTAATGGCAACCTGTTAGAGAAATGAGCTGCCTTCAGTTCTAAGGATGCTTGGGTTCTATTATCTCATTTAAGATAATGTGTTATTTTATTACTGGTAGCACTTAGATCTTTATATTAATCTCCAAAGAAAAATGCTTGTGGTGTTTAAAAAACAAACTCTTGAATCCTCCCAAATTTCTTACAGGTTTCATCAACTATAAAGTAGTCTTCTTGGCAGGAAATACCTTATCAAAAGAAAAGGAACAGCACTCATATATATATGTTTGTATGTTGGCATTTTTGTACTGACAAAGATATTTTTCTGCCCAACAATGTTTCCTTGATGTAAAATGCTAACACCATATCTTTCCAATCCATTATCTTGCAAACAATCCTGAATAGAAATGCTATTCTTCTTTTGCTTTTTATGATCGTTTGTTTGTATTTTGTTTTATTGATTATGTTCCATCAAATCGTTTTCCACTCCTAGTGATCACATAAATAGATTTTCTTCCTGATGATCTGTCCCCAAACAGGTCTTTCAGGTACTCCAATAGTACTTTAATTGTCACTATACCTGAGTCCATCCACCATGCTACTGGTTGTCTTCTTCTTCTCTTCCCTTTGACCTTTCCCAGCATTGGACCCTTCCCCCAGAGAACTGTGTTTTCATATAATGTGTCCAAAGTAGAATAATTTGTACCTACTTATTTGTCCTTAAGTGAGAAATCTGGGTTGATTTGTTCAAAGTTCCATTTTGTTTGTTTTATGGCTGTCTATAGCCAATGTTTAAGAAAGAATAATAATGTAATGTCCTCAGTTTTCTTAGGAGTCTTTTTAAACACCAAATTTCATAGGCATCAATATCTTTCTTACCTTGCTTTTTTCATGGAATGCCATGACTTGCACAACACTGATCTTTGTAGGCATAGACACATCACAACTTTTGTAACTTTGGAAATAATACCTATAAAATTGTGCAAGCCTATCATGTGGTAGCTACAGCATATTTCTTGACTGCTTATTCTTTTATTGTTGATGGTTGATCCTAAAAGTGATTTCTTCACTGTCAATTTTAAGGCTTCTTCTTCTATCTGTTGTCATTAGTTTGGCTTTCTTTAGATTTAATTTAATCCTATTTTTTCACTGTTTGCCACTGTTTGCCTTTTACTAATGGCTTCTTTATGTTCATTCCATAATTCCTCTGTTTTTTTAATCAATGAGGTTTCAAAACAATTCCTGGTATTCTACTTGAAAATTGTGGGTAAATATTCAAGATCATATAGAAGAAACTGACTGACTTTCTTTTTCTGCCTTATCTTAATTTGGAACACAGTCATCACCTGGCTATGTATTTGATAGCTCCTTTACCCCTTTTAGCAATAATGTGGTCAATTTGATTTCTATTTCTCCATCTGGTGATATCCATGCATAGATACATTGCCTTGGTTATTTGAAAACAGTGTTAACTATGAAGAATTCATTGATGTGGCAGAAATTGATCCTATTTCATTTTGGTTTTTAAACCATATGATCAAATTACATTTTCCTCTTTTATGTTTTTAACTTTGGCATTCCAGTCTCTACTCACAGGCAGCACACATTGCTTGTATGTTCTGTTGATTTCAAATTAAACTTGATCATAAAAATAGTCAATCTTATCTTCTTCTGCATCTGTGATTGGAGCATAAACCTGAATGCCTATCATATTAAAGGATGGTCCATAAAGTTTAATTGATATCATTTGGTCATCCATTGCATTGTAATCACATACTGTTCCTGCTGTTCCCTCCCTAAGTATAAAAGCAATGCTATTCTTTGTTTTCCATGTCCTGAGTAATAAAGCTGACTATCTGGATCCGTATCAATCGGGTTTCAGGTCCGGGTACAGCACAGAGACGGCATTGGTTGCACTGGCGGGCTCAGGATAGAGGTTATTCCTCTATCCTGGTCATCTTAGATCTCTCAGCAGCTTTTGATACCATAGACCATGGTATCCTGCTGTGGCGCCTCGGGGAGTTGGCAGTGGGAGGCACTGTTTTATGGTGGTTCTCCTACCTCTCAGGCCGTTCTCAGATGGTGCTGGCAAGGGGATCGAGGTCGACCCTGAGGCCCCTCACTTGCCTCTCTCCCCTCCTGTTCAACACCTACATGAAATCGCTGGGTGAGATTATCCATGGTTTTGGGGTGAGGTATCATCAGTATGCTGATGATACCCAGCTTTTCATCTCCACCCCAAACCAACCCAGTGATGCCCTTGATGTGATGACCTGGTGCCTGGAGGCGGTACGGGTCTGGATGGGGAGGAAGAGGCTTTGGCTCAACTCGGCCAAGACTGAGTGGCTGTACGTACCGACATCTCGGATTGTCCAGGATGTTCCATCATTGGTCATGGGGGGAGAGGTGTTACCCCCTGTGGAAAGGGTGTGCAATTTAGGCGTCCTCCTGGATGCACAGCTCAACTTGGAAGATCATGTCGGGGCTGTGGCCAGGGGAGCATTTGCACAAGTTCATCTTGTCCACCAGTTGTGCCCCTATCTGGATCGAGATGCCTTGCATATGGTTACTCATGTGCTTGTTACCTCCCATGTAGACTACTGCAATGCTCTCTACATGGGGCTGCCCTTGAGGACCACCTGGAGGCTTCAGCTGGTGCAAAATTCAGCTGCGTGGGTTGTAATGGGAGTGTCCTGATACTCCCATGTTACACCCCTCCTGCATGAGATGCATTGGCTGCCGGTTGCCCTCCAGGTGAGTTCAAAGTGCTAGTCATCATCTATAAAGCCCTTCATGGCTTAGGTCCGGGGTATTTGCAGGAGCATCTGCTGCCAGCAACGACATCTGATCGCCCGGTGTGCTCACACAGGTGAGGCCTCCTCAGGGTGACGTCAGGGGAGGGCCTTTTCTGTGGGAGCGCCCACCCTCTGGAACCAACTGCCCGTGGAGCTTCGGGTGGCGCCTGAACTCTGCTCCTTCCATTGTGACCTGAAGACCTGGCTTTTTTGTTCAGCCAACCTGGACTGAAGGGGATTTTAATAGTTTTAATTTGTCTGATTTTGTTTGTGGGTTTTAAAAAGGTTTTAGATCTAGTGTTGGGGTTTTTAGATTTAATAGTTTCTTAAAGTTTGTATTTTCTGTTTTTTTATCATTGTAAGCCACCCTGAGTCCTTCGGGAGATAGGGCGGCATAGAAATCCCAACAATAAATAAATAATAAATAATAAATAAATAAAGAGTGTGATCTTCTGTCTGAAAATGTCCAATCCCAATCCATCTCAATTCATTGATGCCTTAAGATGTAAATTTGTACTAGTTTCATTTACAGCAGTGGTCTCCAATCTTTCCAGATCTCGGTATTGTAAGAACTCCATGGTGAAGAGTTAAGGAAAAGGTGTATGACAGAGTGATTAACAGATCAAGCTGTTCTCACTCTGGTGCTGTTTCATTGACACATACAACTGGTTAAGTGGAGGAGGTAATAGATTTAGTCCTAAATTGAATTGGTCTTACATAGAATTAAATTAATTATCCCATTCAGCCATCTCATGGGAATTGATGTCAGGCTTTCCTAAGATTGAGCTCAAAATTATATAGAGACTGCAAAAACATGCTTCTCTGGGCATTCCATCTCTGTGGTGTGGCAGTCCATATTCTTGTTGACAGTGTTCTTATACCTGTGATTGACCCTAAACTTAAAGTATTGCAAAAATATTACAGAAAAAATAATGATCACTACAGTAGGTACAGTGAAAGTATTTCAATCGTCACTGATAGTTAGATCATTTCAGGTCCCAGTTCAGGGTGTTTGCATTAGTCTACAAAAATCTTTAATGATTTGGGACCATCTTATCTGAAGGGATGTGTCAAGCCCAAAATTTACATAAGTGTATCCATTTTAGTTAGTCTTAGTATATATTCTTTTTTTTTTTACTTTTTCTGTGGTAGTCATGGGGGGAAGGGTTTTGGGCTTGATACATTCCTAAGTGGGGAGGAGTGGAGATAGGGAGAGTTGTTTTGGCTAGGTGATCTTTCTTCCCAGGGAAGCCTGCTTTGATGGTGATATATGACATCAAGCAACATTAAATTACTTCTATTGGAGAATGTGACTTATGGGGGTTGTTTCTAACTTGTAATATTGTGGGGTAATTCTGGGTTGTATCAGATCTGGAATTACCATGGACTTTGCCAATTTGATGCTTTCCTAAGTAAAAGAATTTTTTTTGAAAGATGGACTTTGTACTTTTCTTTTTAAATGGATTTCATCACTTGGAAACCTGACAGGATGTTCCTTCCTATTATGTTGCTACTCATTTTGTAAGATTATTTTTTGCTTCAGGAGTTAAGTTATGGTTAGCACAATAGAAAAGAATATGGGTCTTTTATGGCAATCTCTGTTTCTAACAAGCTGTTTGTGATGAGATTTGTCTGCTTCTAAATTTATTGTCTTTTCAATGCCATGCAAAGATATTTGTATTTTTCCAAATGCTTTTATTCTCTTAGATGTTTTCTCCCAAGTCAGCATTTTTATTTATTTCATTCAATTTATATTGCTGCTTAGAAACCTTTAGCTTCTTGTGTTGTACATATGAGAAAATTCATATGTATACAAATTTTAAAAACAAAATGAGTAGAATAAAAAAAATCATTCCATTTCCTATCATCACACAATATTTATGTACTTGAAAGAGAGAGAGAGAGAAAGAAAGCAAAAATTAAAGACTAGCCCCTGTCCCCTTTATCTGTTCACAGTTTCACTCATCCTGATATTCCATCCCAGAATTTCCTTTTTATTTTCCACTGAAACTTGAAAAAGAAGAAAGAAATAAGCAACTGAGCAGGAAGTGAAAAATCTCTAAGCCTTGTATTATCATTGCAAACATGTTCCTGCAACACAGATCCAGTCATCCATAATTCTATTTGTTATCATTACAGATAGTCCTTGCTTAAGGACCACTCAGTGACTATTTGAAGTTGCTGTGGTGTTGAGCAAATGGTGCTTATAACTGCTATTTGACATTTCAGTGCTTGGCAACCAGTTTGCACTTACAACAGTTGCAGCATTTTGTAGTTACATAATCATTATTTCTGACCTTCTCTGTTGCCTTCCCAAAAGCAAACTCAGAGGGGAACCTGACAGGGAAGGTTGCAAATTGCATTGTTAACTTCCCCTGCCTTCTTGTCCATGAACCCTTCCATACCAGCTAACTCCTGGTTTTCCTGTATTTACCCCATGTTGCAACACTCCTTTCTTCAACTCACCACTCCCCACATATTTCACATGGCCTTTGCCAACCCATCCAGGGTCTACTCTGTGCCCCTAACTTAGGATCCTTGCTGCTTCCCACTTAAAAATTTGTGTGTCTTAGTGTCTATGGAGATTCTCAGTCATTCAGGTCATGGTTGTCCCAAAGGTGCTTTTTAAAGAGGCAACTGGACTTCCTGGTTTTCTTTGAAGATGTTTTGCTTCCCATCCAAGAAGCTTCCTCAGCTTTTATGTATCTTAGGGTTATAGTAGCAACTAGAACTGCTGAGATTTTCATCACAAAGCAATGCAGTCACATGAAATCATGTTTTAGAACTACAGCTGTGTGAAAAAGTCCTGCACGCTTTACAGTTTATGGTTTATGACATTTTTTGGATAGGCCATTGATTTTATGATATTTTATGCTAACTGCTATGCAAATATAGTTATATTTAAATAAATACTGGTGGTTTTAAGTGAAAAGCATAAGCTTTTTGCAATTTGGTGCTATTTGGATGGCAATAATATAATAACAATATTTGCATAGCAGTTAGCATAAAATATCATAAAATCAATGGCCTATCCAAAAAAAAATGTCATAAACTGTAAACTGTAAAGTGTGCAGGACTTTTTCACACAGCTGTATAATGATGGCAATAAGTTAAGGACCACTGTGTGACTTAACAACAAAACCCCAATATGAAGATGCTTATCTTTTTTAAAACTTGGATGTTTAGCATGAAGGAGTGCAGAACAGGCATTTTCTGTCATATTCTGATAGAATAACTTGGCTCCTCCCCTCATAATCTTCCAGATGTTTTTTAAAATTGAGTAATTTTGAAGTTAGATATATATGTGTGAGATATAAGATCATGAATGATGTTGTTGGTTGAAGTCATTGTAACTTATTGCTTAATTATTACTGTACTCTTTGTTATCATGTCTGTTGTTGACTATATGCTACATAAGTCAATTATGATTGATGCAGTATAACATCAAAGAAACAAAGAAAACAAGAAATGCAAATATAATGGTTTATGTAAAACGATATACTTTTTAGCATCCTACTTACATTCTTTGCAGAAAACTTCATTTTTAGTTTTGAATCCAGTGACTTAGACTTTGAACATGAGTAAGTAAACATACATAATGCAATCACTTTGAAGTATTATCCCAGTAGTTTAGCAAAGTGACACTAACTTTTGAATAAATAATTTATTTAATAACAGATATTCTCAACATTATTGCAGTAAGTTCACTTTATCCAATAATAGCTATTTCTTTTTCTTGTACAATATCTGAAATAAGTAACAGAAGCACATTTGTATATATTTCATGAGCAAATCTAGAATAAATTTTGACTGATGTCTTCTTCAACAACTAAAACAAAAAGGTTACAATCTACAAATTTAAAAAATGCATCTTCTGGCAATATTCAGAGTGAAATGCATAAAAAGGCTATTACTCCTCAGCATGTGCCTTCAGATAATGGCAATGAAAGCACATTCCTTAGCACATGCTATATAACTTTGAAAACCTTTTCTATGTGCTTCTGATTACTCATCTATAAGAATATAAGGGTGGGTTTACATTACATCTTCTTGTTCTAGACAATTTCGCTAGAGAACTGAATTCATATACTCTGGGCTATCAAAAATCAAGCCAACCAAGGTGGAATGCAAAACTGTTTGGAATCCTGACAGAAACAAATAAATTATTCTTTAGGCAAAGGATAGCTGTGAATCAGAATTAATTAACTGAAGAGTTAATTCTTCAGTTCTGAAGAAGCTGAAGAAGCTTCTTGGATGAGAAGCAAAATGTCTTCAAGGAAAAAAAAGTCCAGTTGCCTTTAAAAAATAACACTTTGGGGGCAACCATTACCTGGATCACTGAGAATCTCCATATAACAGAGGCTGTCATACTTTGGTCATGTCATGAGAGCTGACTCACTCGAAAGGTCAGTCATGCTGGGAGTGATCAGTGGAAAAAGGAGAAGGGGCCACCCTAATACCCACTGGCTGGACAGCATAAAAGATGACACTGAATGATCATGGCAGATCTGAAGGAGATTGCTGTGAGACAGAGAGGCATGGAGACTGCTGATCCATAAAGTGGCTGAGGGTCGGACATGACTGAATGGCTGACAACAACAAGGCTATAGTAGTGCTAGTCTGTTTGAAGAATTCAATTTGTTCCTGTGCTTTCTATGTGTCCAAGAGATTTTAAGTGTTTTTAAGTGTTGAAAGAAGCAGCTTGTATCAATTGCAGATTCTGGGTTATTTTCAAAAATAGCGCTATGCAAAGTATGTTGCACGAGTTTAAGCATGTAGTTATGAAGACTTTTGCAATTTAGGTAGAGATGCATTTGGTATGTAGTCTAAGCTAGGCAAAGAATCCAAACTCACTTCTCTTTTCCATGGGTTCAAAGTGTTATTCCAACAAGGCTTGTGACTCCAAGATTCCCAAGTTTTGGATCTGTTTCTTTAGAACTCTCATCATATTCTCCATATACCCATAATGTTTCTCTTGGTATGTTGAACCACAGAATGGTTCAAGTTGCAGAATGCTGTAAAGGTTTAATGGAATGAAATAACAATTTAATACATTTCATACTAAATATAAAATAATTTAGATAGATGGCTAGATGGAGACTATATTTAGAATGTTCCTATTTGGAGGGACAATGTTGAAAGAATTCAGACCAAAAACTGATTAGAGAGAATCCATTTTCAAGTGGTGAATATATATCTATTTCATTTTGATAGGTGCCAGTCCACATAGTAATATGGGGAAAATTTGCATATGATTTTCTTATACTATCTGATATGTGTATTGTGATAGTAAAGAAATAATCTTTTATTCTTAAGATGAAGTGTAATTATCGCAGATCACTTTGTGACGGGCTGTAAAATGCTGTGCAAAAATGAAAGCTTATGTTTGAAATAAATACCACTTATCTTTTTCTCCATTTATTAAAGTCAGGGTAAAGTCTGATATTTATTGGCTGGCACTTGGAAAACATAAATAGTATTTCTTTTGGCAAGAAAAATAGTGGCAGAACTCCATGCACCTGTGTGCATTTGTATTATGGATTTCAAAATAGCTCCTATATCTCTTGGACTGTAAAAGTCCAGTTTTCTTCAGGACTAAAGCAATACCTAACTCTCAAGGAGCCTTATTGCTAGGACAATATATGAATAAGGTAGAAAACCAGGCCTTCATAGTGGATTGGGTGTTTTTTGGGGGGGAGGGATTAATAAACCACAGATAAATGTAACTGTATCTTGACCATGCTTGGATTTTGACTTTAATTTGAGGCATCTTTTTTTCCTCTTAGGCAAACAGAGAGTTGTTAATTCTTCCCCGCCACATTCCTGACATTGATCTCAAGAAACATCTGAGCAATGCCAATTCTTTTGTTTTTCTTCAGCTGCAGAGCTGAGTAAATTGGAGGCACCTGTATCGCTCTCTTGTATTCTGACAGAGCTGTTGCTACAGCTGGACAAAACTGTAACTGTAGAAATCCTTACAAGGAAATGTCAGGGCAAAGGCAGCAGGAGGGGACAGCAACAACCCTGTCTTCCCTTCCTTGCTATTCTGTTTCTGCCATCACCAACCTAAAACATAACTTTGTTGTTGTTATCCTTGACATATGATTGGAAAAGGTAGGAGAAACCTCCAAAAGATACAATTCCTTGTTTCCTGTCTAATTCTCTGAATGGCATTTTTTTGATACAGCTGATATACTTCTTTAGAGTTTCAGCATCCTTATTTTCCTTTCCACAAAGAAGACCAGTCCGTGATTATGCCCACCTGCTGAGATTACTAAACTTATTTCTTATTTCCTCCAAGAGTTATCTTTTGTCATGGGAGTATGAGATTTGTCTTGGACTTAGATGGATGAGAAGAGAATACCATTCCTTCCTCCCATATTATAATACTGATAGATCTAATTCTGAATATAATTCAAAGCACAAATGGCATCTGCTGGGACTCTGTATAAATGGGGCACAGTTTTCTCCCTTCAGTGTGATTGCAGGGTCCCACATCAAACTATAGATCACATAGTGATCAGTTGTAAGCTGAGGACATAGTATCTTCATTAAAAAAAAAATGATGCTGTGCTTCAATGGTTAGATGAACTAGACACTGGTATTTGAGCATAGATCTTTTAAACATTTATATTTTATTGTGTATCACTAATCCAGGTGAAATGTTAATATATATTGCTAGTCCATGTATATCAGGGCTGTCAAATTCCTGGCCCAGGGACCAGATGCATCATATGCTGGCCACGGCCACACCTGGTTTAGCGAAGGGGAAAAAAGTCCTGATACATCACGTGATGCTGCCATGAGGATGTGAGTTTGACACCCCTGATGTATATGATATGCCATATGCTAAATAAATAAATAAGGTCCATCAGTCCTATTTCCCTTTTCAAAATAATGAAATCTTATAAAAGTAGGCACCTGAGGCTCTGCTACTTGGCTAATTACACATTTACACAATCCTATCAGTGCTTATTTCTGTTCCATTTGACATGTAGCACACGTGCACAACTCCGATTCACTGTTTCTCAGGATGTCTCACTCTTCCAAAGACAATTCCCCTTTAACTCCAAGGTTAATCCAACAAAACATTTTAAAATAAATTAAAAACAATCTTAAATCATCCCTTAGTTTGCCCTTAGTTATCCATAATGGAACTTTATCTATGATTTTGATATGTTTTGTTGTGATGGTAAATCTGAAAAGAATAAAGGACAACCTATGAATACAAATATAACAACTTTTTGATGACTTGTTAATCTTCAAGGAGACTGAAGATTAACCTTTCATCATCCTTCTCTGTAGTCTGCTTTAAAATTCTTGCTAAGTTAAAAGAACCTTTCCTATTACTTTCCAATGCTATGCCCTAATTTACCATCTAGATTGTGTGGCTTCCATTTAATATATAAAGTTAGATTAGAGGGAATGCAAGTTCCAGAATCAGGGACTAATTATATTCCCGAATTTTAATTGTTTCACAAACTCCACTTAGAACAGGGGTGTCAAACTTGATTTCATTGAGGGTTGCATCAGGGTTGTATTTAACCTCGGGGTGGTGGGTGGTTGATGTGGCCAGGTGGGTGTGGTCAGCTCAATATCACTTGTGTTGGGGGTGACTGTGATGGCCCGAGTGCTCTGCCAGCAAAAACAGGCTCCTGAGCTCTGTTTTCAACTGTGATGGCCTCCTGCAATCCTCTACCAGCAAAAATGGAGCCCAAGCTCTGTTTTCACTGGCAGTAGAACCACGGAGTGGTCCTTCGCTGTTTCCAGGTCAGCCCCACAGGCCAGATCTAAGTAACCTGTGGGTCGGATCCAGCCCGCGGACCTTGAGTTCGACACCCCTGACTTAGAAGATTTGTGTAATAGACTGAGGAAAGAGTTTGAAGTGTAAGAACATTTCTTTCATTAGTGCTCAAATGAAGTACAAATTACAGAACATCAAAGTTTCCATATTTCCTAATGATAAAAGTTGTAAGTAAAATTAAAAAACAGATTTTGGTTTTCAGATTTGGAAAAATATATATTTTGAGATGTAATAACACTTTTTTTGCATGGATTATGTGACAGAAGCTGATTTTAGTAAATATAGGCATTGTTTGATTTGTGATTATTCATCTAAGTGTAGATTTCACATTAAAATTTAGACTTCTTATAGTGTGGAAAGCTTCACCAGAGACTGTTTAGCAAATGTGAAAAGATGGATTACTCTTTTCTATTAGAATATTCACTCATCTCATGACCAGGAGTGTATATTTGGATTCCTGTAGGACACAATCTTAATAGATACTCGTACTTGGTGAGCAGCTGCATAAAATTATGAACAATGAATTTGGTTGGAACAATTTCATAAGAAAGCTGCTGTGAAAAATAACAGTTTAAGGCAAAATTATCTGGGCAACCCTAAAATATTGGAAAGAGGAACTGATAGAATTTGAAGAGTAAATCCATCTTAAACAGTTCCTCTTGGGATGTCAGAATTCAAAATTATTTTGAAAGATCAAAAACAATGGACAGAAATCATTGTAATTTTCTGGTATGTAAGTTGAAAGGACAGGATCTTGATCTAAAGAGAAAGCTTGAATTATGCATCAAATAATGCTTCTTATGCAGTTTTACAGAATGGAGAAGTTGAGGCTGAGAGCACAATTCAGTGTTCATTGAGATTCCCAGAATGGTTGAATCTATTATATTTTAAATACTGGTATATATATTTTAAAATTATCCAGTACTGTATTACAATGTATTACAATGTGTAATAAAATATTACTAATGTGACTTGTGGTAATACAATTTTTTTATTATTCAAAAAATTGTTTTTAAACAGTAACATAAATAAGCAGTACATAATGCAACTGTAATAGTGGTGGAATTTGAAATAAAACTGCTGCTTTTGGAAACTGGTTGGTCTGTATGTTGGCTCTTTATTTTTTTGTATGTAGCAAACATCAGCTTTGAATTTCGGTTTATATTAAAAAAAATGTGTGTCTTGAAACTTTTCCAAATCTAACCTTGATCTGAGTAGGATCCTACCTCTCAATATTTTTTCTTAAACTAACTCAAGAAACAAAGTAATATATTTTTTCACTATTTGTGTCTTATGCCTTAAAAGTTATATCACAGAGTGGTTGTAGAGGGTAAAAAAGCTTTATCTCTCAAATATTTACCCTGTAGTGCTGGCCTTCTGATTTATTGTGGCAGCTTTCCTAGATGTTTTGTCAGCTGCTCATTTTTCAACAAAGGTACTGAATTGTTTTGGTTTTTTTTCCCTTGCATTTGTTGTAAAGAGAAAAGGGGGCTATAAGACTTTACGAGATTTTAAAGGTGTTCAAATATAATGCTTGCCCAAACTTGATTATCTATCTATCACTTGTATTTTTTGTGTTAAAGAGGGGCATGAGTTATATATGAATGTCTGATCTTGTTATATATCTAGGCAGTTCAGTCATAGAAGATATTACATTACAACACCCACCCACTTTCAGCCATCTGTTGATTTATAGAAACCTGTTATTGGAAACTTGTTTATGGAAACACTTGTTCTTACCACCTGCAGTTTGAAATTATATAGTCCTGTAACATAATTTATATAATATGGGAAGCAGCCATTAAATATTTTTGGTTTCCATCAAGTGGAATAGTTTTGCTATTAAAATGATACATTTTCATTTGCATAAATCTCCAAGGTATTTATTCTAGATACTATACTTAATATTATTTAGTCTAGATACTATTGTTAACATTATTTCATGCCAGAAGAGCAGAAACATTATTTTTAGAATTACTAAGTTTTTTGTAGGTGTTTCCGAGTTTCCCTATATAGATAGACCTCATGTACAACTGCCTCATGCAATGACTATTTGAATTTATGATGCTGCTGAAAAAATCTGTGACCAAGATATGCATTTATGTCCTTTTCAGTGTATCTCTTCCAGTCACATGTTTACCATTACAACCAGTCGGTACACATTGACCTGACTGACTTTTCTACCGCCCCCTTCCCCCGCAGAATGGAAAGTTTGCCTTCTTAGTCAATTTCTCCTGTACCTGGCCCACTTTTTTCTTCCAACTGTCTCCCCTCTCCCTTACAGAGCAGAGGGATTAGAGAGGAAGGGATTACAAGAGAGTAGTCAGGCACACAATGGGAAACAACCATCAAAAGGAGTACACTACCATGTTAGGCAAACAGTCAGTGCTGAGGTAATTCTTTTGATGTGTATTCCCCATTGTGTGCCTGCTTCCTCTCTTATAATACCTTCCTCTTCAGTGAATTAAATCTAAACATAAATTCCTTTCTTGCTAATTATACAGGCACTAG
Source organism: Naja naja (assembly GCA_009733165.1). Taxonomy (NCBI): domain Eukaryota; kingdom Metazoa; phylum Chordata; class Lepidosauria; order Squamata; family Elapidae; genus Naja; species Naja naja. The sequence goes on from CM019150.1 coordinate 32,398,920, forward strand.
GGTGAGCATTCCAAAGGGCAGGGGGTGGGGAAAGGAAATCTGAAGTAAAATCATGAGTATCATCACTGCATCATTAGTAGTTCCAACTGTGGTTGCTAAATAAGGTTATCTGTATCCCATTCCTGAAATTCAGTTTCAAAATGATTACTTAAAATATAAAAAGGAAAAAAAACATTAAAGATGTCAGAAGTAAATTTTTGTGGTGTCAGAATATATTTTGAATTGCATTCTGTGATATTTTAAATGCAAGCTAACAAAAAAAGTATTATCGTAACTTTTGAAAGTATTAAATCCTACTTTGGATACAAGTCTATATTATTATTTTGATTAAGAGCTATCTTTTCATAAGTTTTTTTTAAAAATCATAATACTGGGAATGTAAAGAACATCTGTAAATATGCCCATCAAAGTACAGAGTATATTTCTATCATTGCTGCTGAGTTTGGACTCAAAGGAGTAGACTACATTTACTGAATCAAGCTATTTCCAAATATTATCCCATCCTAGAAACCTATTTCCTGTATCATGCAATGAAAAGAAACTATGTTATTTGTCAGAATAATAATTTGGAGTTCCAAGGGTTTTGCAAGAATAAATAAAAATGAGATCCCGACAGCTGTGAGGAAAGAAGAAATATTTATTCCTAAAAGCGAAGAGTTTGCTTTTATGGGCAACTGCAGAGAAATGGGACACAGCAGCACAGTTTTATAGGGAGCATGTCCTGGGTATGGAAGTGTCTACATGCTGATTCTAGGGTGACAGTTGATGGATGTATATGTGTTTGTGTGTTTGTGTGTGCATAGTGCAATTCTACTGAGAGATCTAATTTAATTAACTCTATAGTGCTTACAGACCTTATCCTTTCATATCTGGATTAGGTCTGGATAATTTATTTGGGAGTTTGAGGAAGTTTGAGTAAATTTTTTTACCCCATTCGTTATTTTTAATTAATTAACTTAGTTTCAGTTTGACTGTCAATTATTTAGCGGAGACACTGATTCTCAATCCATTATAGACTCTGCTAATGTTTTAAAGGAAGATGGAAACAGTATAAAGAATAAAATATATTTTGATATAAAACTTCTCACATATTATTTCACGTTGTGTTCATTCTACACAGGACTACTAGTTAGGCTAAACACAAAAATATCTATGTGTTGGAAATCTTACTGATCAATTTTTATTCATGAATACCTGCAAATGGAAGAATTACCATTTTAATCCACCATTTTCATGTAGAAGCAGAAATTTCTTAATCTTCCAATTTCATACCAAAGTGCCTAGTTTTCTCCCTTCCATATATGATGCATACTTTATACCAAAACAAATTGGCAAAGGGAGATTATAATCACATTTCTACATTAGACTGCATATACCCATCCCACCAGATAAGGGAGGAAGGGCATATTATGGGCCCTGCCTGCTAAGAAGTTCCATCCAATGAATCCAGAGCCTTTTCTGCCATAACAACTTATTATAACATCATTCCCTGAAGTGAGATTAGCCCTGAGCTGTTTGGCCTTCCTGAAATTAACAGATAAAAGATAATCAGAGTTGGAAGAGACCTTGTAGGTCATTTAGTCCAACCCCCTGCCCAAGCAGGAGACCCTACACCATTTCTGACAAATGGCAGTCCAATCTCTTCTTGAAAGTTTCAAGTGATGGTGCTCCCACAACTTCCAAGGGCAAGCTGTTCCATTGGTTGATTGTTCTCACTGTCAGAAAGTTTCTCCTTATTTTCAAACTAAATCTCTCCTTGTTTGGTTTCCATCCATTATTCCTTGTCTGGCCTTCAGGTGCTTTAGAAAATAGCTTGATGCCCTCCTCTCTGTAGCAGCCCCTCAAATATTGGAACACTGCTATCATGTCTCCCCTGATCCTTCTCTTCACTAGACTAGCCATGCCCAGTTCCTGTAACCGTTCTTCATATGTTTTAGTCTCCAGTCCCCTAATCATCCTGGTTGCTCTTCTCTGTACTTTTTCTAGAGTCTCAATATCCTTTTTATAGTGTGGTGACCAAAACTGGATGCAGTACTCTAGGTGTGGTCTTACTAAGGCTTTATAGAGTAGTATTAGTACCTCACTTGATCTTGATTGTATCCCTCTGTTAATGCAACAATTAATTTTTTTTAATGTGTGGTTTTCCTAGGAGTCCCTTAGCAACTGGGAGCTTGCAAGATGATTTTATTATGTATCAGATTTTTAATATTCTCATGTGGTCTGATTTATTTGTATGTTTCTATTTAAAAATAGTTATTTAAGGTGTGTTTATTGTTTGCTTTATTATATGCCATCCATAGGCACATTTGTTAACTGGGTGACTATATTAAGTAAATAAAATAAAGGCTTACTCTAATATCTATTTGGGGGCTGTTTTGAAGTGAAATTAATTAAACATGCAGATGCTATAAATCTACAATAACTCTGTTGTAGACTCTGTTGTAACAACAACTCTGCTTTATGTTCTACAAAATTTTGGAGAAAACTAAATTTGAATGTACTTAGTTCAGTACTAACAGTATGCAAAATTGAAAGTCCAGAATTTGTTAATGATCTAATGATCATTAAAGTTCATTTACTAAGATCTCTTCATATCCTTTTGCTCAACTTGGTGCCATCCAAATATGGTTACAGTTCCTCATAGGCATTGCTGAAACAGGATGGAGACTCTAAATTGTAATCCTAATAGCTTCTAGCATTTGTAAGGCGTAGAGAGGGCACTAGATTGAGGAAGATGGTATCTAAATGTAGGGTTATTGCATGGATGGATAAAGGCTGGCAGCTTTTATTCTGTGAATATATAGATTTGCTACATACTGTAGAAACTTAACCAAGGCCTGTGAAAAGGATGTCAAAGCATGTCAAGAACATTTGTCATTACTGAATGTCAAGTAGTATGATTAAATGAGATTTAAATTAGATGGGCATAATAGCATATGTTCTTTTTGTGGCAGAAATTCAAATCCTGCAGAACCCATTTTTCTGTGTCTGTACAAGACACAAAATTAGCTTTTTATTTCATTAAATATATAAATATCCTGTCCCAGAATAATATTCCATAAACAACACTAAACAGCTTGTGTTATGAAGCCTACATGCAGTGGGATGGGTCAACAAATATATCTTCTATCCTCTGCCTTACTATTTATTTTATTGAAGTTTACATATTGCATTAAGAAACCATCTGTTGTCCATATTCTTGGATAGAATTTCATTTGCATCTTTTCCCCAGAAATTAAAATACATGGTATTTTAATACATGCTGGAATACAAATTTGGGGAAAGCTAAATTAGCTATGGAAGTTAGGGGAAGATTTTTACACATTTATGTTCTGCATAGAGTTTATAAGTTTTAAGATGATATATAAATAAGATTTTAGGGGTTTAGGCATTTAGGATTCTGATTATTATTGAAGATGGGTGATAATATTTTAAAAGAGCTAACATTATTCTTGTTTTTACCAAATGCTTATATTTTTACATTGTTAGTTTTCTGTTTCTCAACAGCATGATAGAGGTGGTCAAATAATTCTAGCATGGGAGCTCATTACAAGATAGATTAATGAACTAAGTTATTATATGAATGTTCTAATTAATATGTACTATGTACTAATATGTTCCAGTGATTGCTAAACATTAGAATCTATGAGATAATAATGTTGAGAGAATTCCAAATTATGAGTAACATGATATAGCTTAGTATAAACCTGAAGTTATTCCAAAGCATATTAGTTTTTATTTTTTTACAGTTTTGTGTAAGATTCTTGGTACATCAAGAATTAGCAGAATTAAAGTCGCATAAGTTTATGGATGAATGTTGAGCAGCCATTCTGCCCAAACCATGCAAGATGCTTCTTAAAGTGATTAGGTTTAGTTTCACATTGCTACAAATCAACTTCATCACAATTGTGAGCCTTCATAATCAACCAAGAAAGAGACTCCATCAACCTCTGGCAGAGACAGAGGTTTATGTTAATGACAAGTTGTTTGTCTAATAATGCCATTTTATTGTGTTGGATTGAGGTACAATGTATCCTACGTGCAGTATTTCATGATGGCATTGATAGCTCTACATTAATAGGTTTGCAGTAGCATGTGATAATAAGGACATTGGAGACAGCTGTAAGGCACTTAGATTTATTTCTGTGTGTGTGAGTGGTGGGAAGAAAAGAACTATTTCTCTCAGCTCAATTAATCTTGCTAGTCAGTGTTGACAGATCTGTTTTTCCGAAGTGGTTAGACATGGCTCCTGGATTGTTTCTTTTCCTCATACATATTGAGTTGGTAAAGCTTAAAGAGACTTTAACTATACAAATCCTACAAAGTGAAAATCAATACTAGAAAGGTAGACATTCCCCAAAGTTTTGGTTTGTTGATGAAGCTTTTTCACATCAATAGCAGATGGCTTTAAATAACTGAACCAGCATTCCTTTATATTCTCCAGAGCTGTGATGATCTACATTCTCTCAGCATAAAAATGGAGGAATGGAAACTCCAGACCCCAGAGTTGTAAAAGTATCTTTCAAAAGATTGTTAATTTTTAATCTTAGTATTTTGACACCTCAACCTATTATATGGATTTGGTTTGTATCAGTATCATTAATTGAGGTATTTCTTTTAAGTACGGTATAAATATTTAAACGCTTTATCCACATTTAAATATAGAAAAAAGAAGGTAGAATTTTTAAAAATGAAATAAACTATTGTTTTGAATATAAATTTCATTTTAGCACCCATTTGGAATAATCAGATTTCATTCCTTTCTTTAAATATTAGGCATGAAACATAATTTTGTGTGTTAAACATTGGGGTGCCATTGTTCAGCACAGTTGGACTTGGCTTACTGACCACTTAATGATCCATCATTGCCATTTGCAACCTTCATAGCTGGTTACTGACAAACAAAGCTAACAAGGAAGTTGGCAGACATTCTTAAGTCATGGTCACATGAATTATACTTAATGATTTGCAGAGATTCACTTAACGACTATAGTTGGAATTGACAAACTGATATGTGTTGGATGTGTTATGTATGCAGGTTTGAAATCATTGGTTTAGTTTGAATTGTTCTTGTAAAGTGTTGGGAATGATTGGGTTCAAAGTGCGGGAAAACCCTGCACTCTGATTGGCTGTCAGCTGAGGCAGCCGGCTATATATAGCTGCCTCGGCTAAGCCAAATTGGGTCCATTCTGAGTTGAAGTCACAATAAACTTAAGAGCTGAAGCACTCCGTGTCTGCCTCTCTATGCAAACTTAACACTGGCGATGAGGATGGGATTCCCCTGAAGAGAAGGCAACACGGAACAGAAGAAGAGAGAGATGGCTGCGCTGAACACCCCCCCAGCCCCATTCGATCCGACGGCAGAAGACTGGGAGTCGTATGCAGATCATTTCCAAATGTATCTGGAAGGAAACGATCTAGCCGACATTTCCGAGAAGCGGAAGAGGGCGGTCTTTCTTATGTACTGCGGTCCGGCAGTTTTCAAGATGGCGAAGGCATTAGCGGGAGCTGCAGACATGAAGGTAATGGACTGGCCTGATTTGGAAAGGCTGTTAAAAGCCCATTACACGCCATAAGTATCGTGCCTCATTAAGAGACACGAGTTTTACCGTCATGACCAGGGGGAAAACGAAAGCGTAAACGATTTCATGGCAAGTTTAAGAGACATTGGGGGTGCATGCGAACTCAACAGTTTAGAAGAGGCCATGCGATCGCTTTGTCCTGGGCCTTAAAGACAAGGTGTTACAGAGCAAGTTATTAATGAAACCTAAGATCACGCTGAAAGAAGCAATAGAAGAAGCCTCTTCAGCAGAAGCTACCAAGTCCTCAGCAGCAGCCATGAGGAAGAGCCATTCTGATGGGGAAAAGTCTATCACAAACCATTGTGATGACCTAGATTCTGAGTCAGATTGCAGTGAGGTGGAAGAGGGAATTTACAGACTCAGAATGGAGCAGAAAAAGAAAGACCTGGAAAGAAAGAGGCAAGATTTCTACTGCAGAGGTTGTGGGAGAAGCCACCTCCGCACTGAATGCAGGTTTCTAGACACCATTTGCCTCCGTTGTGAAAAAAGAGGACACCTAGCAAGAGTCTGCAAATCATCCAGAACTCCACCAAGCAGAAGGAAGTTTGCTGCAACCAAAGACAAAGAATTCAAGCCAAACAACTTCAGTGAGAAAATGGGGCGCAGCACAGAAGCAAATGCGAAGAATGAAACTCATCAAACAGTAACTATTGGTCATTCTTCTGCTTTAAAAAACAGAAAAGTGCATGTCAAGGTACTTATTGAAGGAAGGCCTTGCCAAATGGAAGTGGACTCAAGCTCATACCTTTCTATGGTGTCATGGGACACCATTCACAGACTACTTCCAAACATCCAAAAGAACCACTTCAAGAAGCAAGCATTGACTCTTAAAAACTACCAAGGGAACAAGATTCCAGTAGTTGGAACAAGAGAATTCAATGTGAAGTTCAAAGGCCACACCAAGCGTCTTCCCCTGACCATCATAGACAAGGATCGCCCAAGTCTGCTGGGACTTGAATGGTTCAACCCGCTGGGCATCGAGGTGACTGGCATCAATCACGTGAGCAACACTGAGTGGGAAGAGGCCTTGAAGTCTGAATTTCCAGAGGTCTTCAGCGATGGATTAGGCAAGTACTTGGGGACCCCTATCACTTTTAACCTAGATCCCAAGGTACAACCAATCCGTTTAAAACCCAGAAGGGTTCCATTTGCCTTAAAGGGAAAAATTGATGCACAATTAGATAAACTAATAGCTCAAGGGGTTTTAGAGCCCACTAACCACTCCAGGTGGGAGACACCCACTAACCACTCCAGGTGGGAGACACCCATAGTCACACCAGTCAAGGCTGATGGTCTGTGAGAATCTGCGGAGACTACAAGGGGACATTGAACCATGCACTACAACTGTCCCAACTGTCAGGTAGTCAGGCCTGCCCCACCTCTTGCACCCCCAAACAGGAATGGGAATGTCCTAGGGGCCCATGGTCCAGGATTCATATTGATTTTGCTGGCCCTACCAGAGGGCACACTTTCCTTATTATAGTAGATGCATATTCCAAATGGCTAGAGGTTATCCCTATGGCATCCACCACAGCTGAAGCTGTCATCAAACAGCTTAAGAAACTTTTTGTAACTCATGGGTTACCTGATGTACTCGTTTCTGAAAATGGTCCTCAATTTACATCCAACCTTTTTGAATCATATTTAGCACAGCAGGGTATCAGACATGCCCTGACAGTCCCTGGACATCCTTTGGCTAATGGCCAGGCTGAACACATGGTACAATTTACCAAGGAAAAACTTCAGCAATTGGGTCCAGGCGACATCACTGAGAAAGTTGAAAAACTACTCAGTGTCCAGCATATCACTCCCAACCCCTCAACTAACTTAACCCCAGCTGAGTTGTTGATGGGTAGGAAACTCAGATCTCCCCTTGACCGCCTTCATCCCACTTACGCACCCAATGCACCACTAGATTCCACTAGCAAAATTCGCACATTCACTGTGGGTGATTCTGTTTATGCTAAGAACCTTCTGGGTAAACCATTATGGATTCCTGCTGAGATAACCCAAATCACAGGCCCCAGGCCTTACAGGGTACAAACTGAGGATGGTGTCCTCTGGAGCAGGCACATTGATCAGCTAAGACCCAGACTGCCTCAGGAGCATCACCATTGCTCCTCTCTGGTTCCCATACCTACTGCCTCTTCTAGGGGGGAAGAGGAGGATTATGAGTAAAATCAGCAAGCAAGAATCAACCCCATGTGTAATGAGCTAACATGACAAGAACCATCCCAAAACCTGTCACAGTGTCAACAACCATTTTTACAAATGGAAGATTGCACATCACTACCTGACTTAGGTGCTGACATTGGGTTGGAGATGGATTGGGAGGAGAGACCAGGTTGTAGTAACCAAACAGGTTCTACCATTACTAGAAGTCCAAGTAAGAAAATATCAACAGACACATTTCCTCCCTCACAAGGTGAGAACCTTAAAACATCTGAACCACGTAGCTCTCAACGTACACGTAAGAGCCCCACCTATTTACAAGAATACATTAGATAGATGTGGGTTTAGTATGGACTAAACCTAGTGGGGAGGGGTGTTATGTATGCAGGTTTGAAATCATTGGTTTAGTTTGAATTGTTCTTGTAAAGTGTTGGGAATGATTGGGTTCAAAGTGCGGGAAAACCCTGCACTCTGATTGGCTGTCAGCCGAGGCAGCCGGCTATATATAGCTGCCTCAGCTAAGCCAAATTGGGTCTGTTCTGAGTTGAAGTCACAATAAACTTAGGAGCTGAAGCACTCCGTGTCTGCCTCTCTATGCAAACTTAACAGGATGTGGTCATGTGACATTTCACTTTATGATTACATTCGTTAACAAAGGAGTTGCCAGTCCCAAATGAGGTAAGTGAGGACTAAATGTAGTATTAGATAGATGAGATGTGGCTATTTTTGAATTACTTTTGATGGGTATCTTCAATTCATTTGATTTCTGGCATGCTATTGGATATTTTCTAATGGGGTACTTAATCAGAATTTGAGAGCCAACTGTTCACAGTCAATTATTCACCTTCATAAATAATATAATTTCAGATTCTGTGACATAAGATATATGTCAATCTAATTTTTTGTGGCATTCTCTGAAATCATAACTCCATGAATTGTTTCTGTATAAACTGTTCATACAGTACATGCTGCAGTAGATTAATATGTTATAGTTGATCAACTGTTTTTCCTTTGATTTTTCTACTGCCATATATTACAACTGTTCTATAACTATTAAATAAGTTATGAACATTTATACCTATTAAAATGTTAATGAAAATGCCCATCCTCAACATTTCTAAAACAGAATTCATCCAACACAACAAACATTAGTGTTATAAAATATAAATTTTTCAAAATATACATATCTAAAAGATGACACAGACTGTTTCACTTTCAGATTATCATTCAAATTAGATTGTTATGATGGTAATAAAATTTTACAAATCTATACATTCAGCAGGTCTTTTAACTTAAAATAGTCTACATGTCTGCATTTTGAATGGATTTTTTTTCCTTTTCAATGGAGTATAACTAAATGTATTTAGTTATTATTTGGTCTTTTGAAAATAACTTGTATATATCCCCAGTTTCTTTATCTCCCATTTCCATTGTTATGCATCCTGTATTGTCTTATATGAGAACTATAATTAACAAATTTCCCTTTCCCAAACAATATTTCCTTTTGTCCTCCTGTTTCATTTAAAATTTATATCCTTTTGACTAATTTTACATTTTGACACCAGTCAAGACATATTTCAAAATAACATGTTTGAATTTAATAAAATTATCACCCTCCCTTCTTCTCTGCTGCTGACACAGGAGGATAAAATGGAGGTCATGCATTGCATTCCAGAATTTTAGATCCCTTGCATCTGTTTCTATATATATGCTCTCATCTATGTATATACACACACATATTGTTGATTCAGCACTGAGTCAATTGTCAATACCCTCAACAATTTCAACAGCTCCACGTAATGCATCAGCTAATTCAGTTTATCTGAATTCTTTGGTGGTCTTTGTGTGTTTTTTTCTACAGTTGATCCATTTTTTTCAGAGAAAAAAATCAGGGTCTATTTTGTTTCAGGTGTAAGGATCTCATCCAGTGCTACTTGCAATAGCCCTCACAATAGCCATGATTTACTGTCAATAATATTGTCAGGTGCCCAAGGGAGACCAAGCCAGGATATCAACTTCACAGAAACACTAAAACTACTATACTTTTACTGAATTTAGCTATAATAACAGTATTTTGCAAATCTGAGGCTATAACTCCTTCTCCTTTTATACTCCAGTGAATTAGGAGAACAACTGTTAAACTGTTTTCAAACGTTATCTTGTTTGTATATAACAAATGTTTCAGCCTCTTTTACCTAGATTCTTGCATACAATATTTCGCAGTATGAGGCCTGGTGGCACAGTGGTTAGAATGCAGTATTGCAGGCTAACTCTGCCCACAGCCTGGAGTTTGATCCTGACAGTGCTCAAGTGACTCAGCCTTCCATCCTTCTGATGTGGGTAAATTGAGGACCCAGATTGTTGGGGAAAATATGTTGACATTGACAGCTGCTGAGAGAGTGCTGCAAAGCATTATGAGGTGATACATAAGTCTAAATACTATTGCTATTTCCATCAAGATCATCTTCTTTATTTTCTGTAAGTATATTGAGATCTATGTTTTATTAATGAATTTGATTACATAGGTTAACATATTCTAATAGGACCTCCTTTTATTTAAAGTTAGAGGCAGATTTATTATTGTTGTCAAGAGGAAGTAGGAAAAGGTCAACTAGAAAACCATTGAGGCAACAATGAATTACAAATAATAGGCAAGGACCTTTGCTTACATGTAATAACATATACATTTATGGCCTGTTGGGAAAAATTTCAAACTTGCAAAAAGTACATTCTGTCTAATAGAACAGAACAGGAAAATATGAACTGTGAATAATTTATGAATACAATGAAATATTCTTAATGCAAATTTAGCAACCTTGGCATCAATGTTATTTTGGATTAATACCATTGGACTTTATGATTTTAGATTATACATTTATTTCCAGTCAAAGTGTTATGAAAATCTTTTGCAAACATCAGAAATGTTTTATGTAGATACTTAGATTGTGTGTTGGGGAGTGGAGGTGGAAAGGCATACTTTTATTTTTATACAGGATGGGTGCTGCTTATTTAGCTGATTGGATTTACTGTAGGTTAATATTGTTTGTCTCAGTCAGTCAGTATCAGAGATTCCAGCATCATAATATAGTAGTTTGTGAAATAGCAACCCACTGAGATGATATTTTCATGCTGCAATTCTATACTCAGTTATTGAAAAATAAGTGCAATTAAAGTCAGTGGTATTTGCATTTCAGCAGATGTATATAAGATTAAATCTGTTAGTTATGTGTCCCATGAGGACTTTTTAGATTGTTTGTTTGTAATGTAACTGCCAATGTATGTTCCATCAGGAAGTATGTGAAATGAGAATTCATCAGCAAAATTTGTGACTGGTTGTTATATTTATGTACATAATTTGAATAGCACTGGTTACATCACTGAGCTACCATACCGAATCCTTTATTACTTTATGAAAGCTATGCATTTATCCTTCCCTCTATGTTCTTTTTTTAAATAAATTCCACACACATAAAAGTACACTTTTCTCTTGAATGCTAAATATTCTTTTGAGTCATTGGGCCCTGGGACTTAGAAAAAATATTGGAATAACTATATTTCACAAAATCTAACCTTACATCTCTCTTGAGAAGCCTTAGGTAGCCTGGGTAGATATGATTTCAATACCCAAGTGGTTGAATTCACAGCTCTGGGAGACCATCTAGTCCCTCAGGACTAAAAGGATCAAGCACATCCCAAATAACTAAGTTTGGAGCAAATCTGAGTGAGTTTATTCTAAATGCCTAGCATTTCCCTCACACTTGTCTTATAGGTAAGTTTCTGGCTACAATGAAATCTACACATAAAGATATATAGCTCAATGATTTTTTTTACCTGTATGATTATTAATGAAGTCGATAAAATATTGTTCTCTGGACCCATAATCATCTAAGCAGTCACCTATTTGAAGATTATTATTTTGATATAAAATATATGATATCTAATGCCATAAATTTGTCTTGACATTTATTCATTGCACTCTATTTGTGAGACTCTGATACCTTTAGCTTGCTTTATTCTGTACTCATGGCTGATGTTTGCACAATTTATTTGAGGCCAGTATATTGTACACTCTTATGATACTTTTCTGTATTCTGATAATATTTTACATTATTGAGCACTTTAGTTGTTTCTTGAATGAATGATGATTCCTTTTGGCTCAGTAAGAGTCTTAGAAACATTCATATGTGACTATAAATAAAGCACAAAATGCAGCTGGTGAGCATACCAGTGATAAAGGGAGCTTTGAGAAACCTGTTTTTAGTTTGCTCTGAATCCTTACAGTCTCTCAGCACCCAACACTGGCTCTATTGTAAGGTTTGATTCCCCCCACTTTCTTAGAAACAGGGCAACTTCTTGCTTAGCCAAAGCTTCATAATGACAGATGTAATCTGAGTATGATTCAAAAGTTGAAATGTTTGAAAATCTCTTTTTGATTATTGTTTTGAGTGAAGATGAAAGTGAACACTGCTAGTGCATTCTAATATAACTATTACAGTATACCAGAAGGTTCTTGGGTTACGATGACATCTTACATAGCTTAAAATACTGAAACAAAACATCTTGTTTTGAAAGTTATGGAATACTGGTGGATGTACAAATAGTGTTAGTTACGTCTTGTGTATTTTGCATATTTTGCTAGTTCATTCATGGAATACAGTTTATTTCCTACTTTAGTTGAAACCTAAAAGAGTTCAATAAATGGGAGGAGGAGGAAGGGAAGTTTGGACAGGGCTCAGAACCTGGGAGTCCAGGGGGTCTTTTGCCCAGCTCCAACTGGTTTGCCAGTTGCGCCCATATCTGGACCGAGATGCCCTTCACATGATCACTCATGCACTTGTGACATCCCGACTTGACTACTGCAATGCTCTCTATCTAGGACTGCCCTTGCATACCATCCGGAGGTTTCAGCTGGTACAGAATGCGGCTGCACGGGTTGTGATGGGAGCTTCCTGATACTCCCATGTTACACCCCTCCTGCGCAAGCTGCATTGGTTACCGGTTGCCCTCCAGGTGAGATTCAAGGTGTTGGTATTAACATTCAAAGTCCTTTACGATTTGGGTCCAGGGTACTTGTGGGAGCGTCTCCTGCCAATATCAAATACCGATTGCCCTGTGCACGCACAGACGGGGACTCCTCAGGATGCCGTCCGAATGACAATGTCAGCTGGTGGTACCTTGGGGAAGGGCCTACTCTGTTGTGGCCCCCACCTTGTGGAATCAACTCCCTTTGGAGCTCCGTTGGGCTCCTGATCTTCACTCTTTCTGCCGCAATCTGAAGACCTGGTTGTTTGAACAGGCTGGGCTGGACTGACCTCCTGGGGGATTTTAATTTATTTTAACTGTTTTAGTGATTGGGCTTGTTAGGTTTAATTCTTTTTAAATATTTATTGTTGTGTTTTAATTGTGAGCCACCCCGAGTCCTTGCGGAGAGGGGGCGGCATACAAGTCCAAATAAATAAATAAATAAATAAACAAACAAACAAACAAACAAATAAATAAAATATATAGCAATAGATGGAGATTTTTTTAAATTGTGTTTTTGGAAGGTTGACAGGACATTGGTGCAATTTGCTTTGTTGGAGGACTGCCTCTCCCCAATCACATTTACCTATACCATTAGGTTTGAAAGGAAGGGCATGAAAGAAAAGCAAAAACAGAACTTATATCTGCTTTTATTCACCATTTTATGTTTTAGAAGATCAGTTTGCTTCTCTTGTTTTCCAGCAACACGGTTTATTTTATTTGGGAATGGAAATTTTATAGTATGATAAAATGGACACATTGTCTCAAGGATTATTAGTGCTTAAACTCCAGTTGTTAGATAACATAGTGGCCTGGGATTCTCTCTCCAACCTGTAAGTAGATCCTGATAGAAAGGAGGTGAAAAAATGTGTAGCTCTTGGCAAAATCCTCATGTATGCATGGAGATTATTTTATTTCTCCTTATTCAACTACTTTAATGAGGCAGTGAGATTATCAAATATGATTAGTTGGACTTTGGCCCAGGATCCCGTGATCATACCTTGCTGCATCAAATTAAATATGTGTCCTTATTATATTAAATATTTGTGGACCATCTGGACGGACCTTCTAGATATATTTATGATATCAGTCTGAAATTGGCAGTACCCATAACATTATAGCACTTCCAGCATTCTTCACATGCTGAGCTGATTCATTTAAGAAGATAATCATTTGAGCAATTTCAGCTATAGGAGAAAGGCAGTGAAACAGATTAATAGGGGTAAGTTTGGTGACAGCTTCCTCACTTTGGCTCCTGGTACTCTTGTTGCCATTTGCTTGTGAAACCAAGAATGCTGAGGACCACCCCCAAACAAGTTTTCATTGGATGGCACTCAAAAATGAAGAACTGAGATTAAAACTGTGAAAGAGAGTTATATCACTTGGATGCAGGGATGCATGTCTCAAATTTACAAATCTAAGGTAATTTGATAGAGAAACTTTTGGAAGGATCATAGTTTTTTCGACATCATTAATCATTTAACATCAGTTACTGAATTTTATTCTGGAAGTACTGGGGCAAGTATTGGTTTTATACTGTATTTTCTATTCCAAATTAAGGGATTATAGGGTTATAAAAAGAGAGGGTGGTTTTTACTGTATCTGTATAATGTGTCTATCTATGATAGAATGACCAGGGCTTATTGACACTTTTTCTAACTTCATTCTCTCTGTCATACTATCTCTCTACAATATTTCACAATATTGTTAGTCCTTTTTTCTCAGGTATGACAAAAGTGTAAAGAGAAGTATGATGTGCCTGTTATCCAAGCAAAAATAGTTATAAAAATATTTTCTTGGCTCAAGGAGTATTTATTTCTCAACTAAAAATCCATATTAAGTTGCAGCTTGAACCTATGAAACACTACTGTGTCCAGTTCAGAACTGATTCAGTTAAGCATTGTAAATAATCTTATGTATAAATCATTACATAGATTAAGGTAAAAATTGGATAGGAGGCATACAGATGAGGTAATTAAAATCACTGGACTGCCCTTGAAGGGAGCACCTTGGCTGCACTGTTGTAGCTGAACTTCATCATCTATTATTTAAAAGGAATCTCATACTTGCTGGGCAATGTTCTCTGAATATTCCATTGAGCAGACAGAACTGTAGGGTCAACAAAAAGAAACTTGGCATTTGCTAGTCTGCTTTCTCACACCCAAAACTTTTCAGGGAAGGAAGAGTTATAAGTATTGCTAGGGTTCTACTTCAACAACAGCATAATCTTTCCAGAATCTTGTGGAAGTGGTTGATTGGTCCATTTTACTCTGATTGACCTGCCAAAACAGCCCATTTGTTTTGTGCACATGAAAACTAGGAGGAAGCAGTATTGTAACTTTTGTGTGGTTATCTTTATGTAAAATAAAGAAAAGGAAGTTAAATACTTCAGAGCAAATAGAAATATATTAAGTTGGGTAAGGTATTTTAGTGATATATGGAAAAGTTGGGGACTAGTGAGGCAAATAAAATAGGCAGCTAGACTTAGAGTTAAAATAACTTTATTCTCACTTTAAATGTACACTAATCAGCATACATTAAAATGAAATTTCATTACATGACTTGATATCTAGAGAATTTCAACTGAGGGCTTCTGTTAAATTTTTTTTTTAATGTGAAAAGAAGAGAAGTAGTGAATTAGAAATTTATTGATAGTACATTGTTTGCTGGTTTTCATGGCTTCTACTAGTTGAAAAGAATTAGCTATTGATGGGTACAGTAGAAATTTGAGAGGATTCAATGAAATCAACAGTCTTGAGCACATCCCATCCACTTTAGACAGGTTTTAATGGAAATTTCTGTGTAATTTAAATATTGAATTACTGAAGTAATATTGAAGGTGTATTCCTTTAAAACAGAGCCTTGCAAAGGGTTTTTGATTGCTGTTCTACAGTCCAGAGCAATGTTTTTACTTGTAAGTAAGAAGGTTGCCTCCTAATCTCTCTCTCTCCCTCTCCCTCCCTCTCTGTTGCATATTTCTCTTAGCACAGTAAAATACATAAGTAGTCTAGAAAGAGGGTAGAAATCTTTCTTGAAGCTTGTTCAAAATTCACTGCAAAATTAAGAAAAAGTAAATATGAATTATAAAGAGGCAGTAATTTTTCAATGTATCTGTATTTTTATAGAAACATTGCAAATTCTGCCAATATGCTAAGGGGAATATAATATGCCCTAGCTACTGTCAACGTACATCTTTTAAGAAAATACGTATGAGTTAAGTTGAAGAATTCTTTTAAGAATTCTTCAACTTAGAGTGGAATGGAATCAGGACAGAATCCTTTTGAATTTGATGACATCTAGATGTGATGGGATTATAAACTAATGCAGATTTAGAAAGTTCCAGTCTTTATATATTTGTAGTTTGATAGGTTAAAGAAAACAGGCCTGATTCTCACAGCCAACCCAAAATTTTCTCTCTGGATATGATGTCCCATTCAATAATTTCGGGTCTCAGAAATGCTCATTAAAAGGAATTTATTTTCTGATTGAAAAAGAGAGAGCTTGTTAACCAGAAGATGGCTCTGGTTTCCTGTTTTGTGGAACAGGAAACATGTTTGATGACTAGGAAAAGCTATTGCAGCTATTCTTAAATTTTCTTCTTTTTAGGAGACCTAGCATGTTAGACCTTCAGTGTTTGTGTGGGTATGTGTACATTTATATAATCTGCAGATTAGAATATTCTTGGCTCAGAAATAGGCTCAGAAAACATGAGCCTTTTTTATATTCCGAGGAGACAAATGTTTTGGATACTAAGCCTGTTTTGGCCCTTGGATATCATTAGTTCAAGTTCACAATTCATTCATTATTGCTTAGTCTTCAATTTGCATTGAAACTCCAGGAAATAAGTGAGCCATTGGAATGCTTGAAAAGTTTTCATAGCTGATTCCCTTCCATCCATCTAAGCAATAAATGAATTAATTACAGTGATGGAGAAAAATAAATAGACATATTGCAAGTATAAATCCTGGGGTGGGGGAAAAGGTTCAAGGAAATGCGGAGTTATGTAGCTATAGAGACCTGCATTATCAAGCTGGTGTATAAAATATTAGGTTGGAGATTTTGTAGCTTGGATGGATTTGTAATAATTCCACCTTATTTGGAAAACATTTGTAGTTTTAGTTCACTTAGGGACATCCTAAGAATAATTATAACAAATTGAAAGGTAATCATAGCCTCATAGAGATGGAAGAGATTTCAGATGTTGTCTAACCCAACTTGCTATAAAATGTACTGCAGCATTTTCAACAGATGGTTCTCTAACCTCTGTTTGAAGGGGAACATGTCTCTTAATAAGGCAACTTGTTCCAGTGGTTTGGGAAATTTGTCTTAAAATCTAGTCTGACTTTACTTCCTGGTGGCTTCAATCCATGGATTCTGTTATGCATGCAGAGTTTGAATTGATTGGTTGTTCTTGTAAAGTGTTTAAAAGCATTGGTTAAAAAGTGCGGGGAAAACCCTGCACTCTGATTGGCTGTCAGCCAAGGCAGCCAGCTATATATAGCTGCCTCGGCTAAGCCAAATTGGGTCCGTTCTGAGTTGAAGTCACAATAAAATTAAGAGCTGAAGCACTCCGTGTCTGCCTCTCTATGCAAACTTAACACTGGCGATGAAGGTGGGATTCCCCTGAAGAGAAGGCAACGCGGAACAGAAGAAGAGAGAGATGGCTGCGCTGAACACCCCCCCAGCCCCGTTTGATCTGATGGCAGAAGACTGGGAGTCGTATGCAGATCGTTTCCAAATGTATCTGAAAGGAAACGATCTTGCCGCCATTTCCAAGCAGCAGAAGAGGGCGGACTTCCTTATGTACTGCAGTCCGGCAGTTTTCAAGCTGGCGAAGGCACTTGCAGGAGCAGCAGAGGTGAAGGAAATGGACTGGCCTGATCTGGAAAGGCTGTTAAAAGCCCATTACGTGCCACAAGTATCGTGATCTTAGGTTTTAATAACAATTTGCTCTGAAGCACCTTGTCTTTGAGGCCTAGAACAAATCGATCGCGCATGGCCTCCTCCAAGTTGTTAAACTCGCATGCACCTGCAATGTCTCCTAAGCTTGCCATGAAGTCGTTAACGTTTTCGTTTTCCCCCTGATCACGACGGTAAAACTCGTGTCTCTTAATGAGGCACAATACTTGTGGGGCGTAATGGGCTCTTAAAAGCTTTTCTAAATCAGGCCATTCCATTACCTTCACATCTGCAGCTCCCGCCAATGCCTTTGCCATCTTGAAGACTGCCGGACCACAGTGCGTAAGAAAGACCGCCCTCTTCCGCTTCTCGGATATGTCAGCGAGGTTGTTTCCTTCCAAATACATTTGGAAGCGATCCGATCGATTCCCAGTCTTCTGCCACTGGATCGAACGGGCTGGGGGTGTTCAGCACAGCCATCTCACTCTTCTGCTTGTCTTCCACGTCGTCGTCTCTTCAGGGGAATCCCACCCTCGTCGCCAGTGTTAAGTTTGCATGAAGAGTCAGACGCGAAGAGCTTCAGTGAAGAGTTTATTAGTGACTACAGCTTGAATGGACCCATCTTGGCTGGGCTACGGCTGCTACTTATAGCCAGCAGCCGCAGTTGCCAGCCAATCAGAGTGCAGGGTTTTCCCGCACTTTTCAAACCAAACCACCTTAGCCTGTAACTAGGGGGAAAAAACTAAGTTATCTCTGTTGGAAAGGAATATAGAAAGCTATTTTTATTTATGAGTGATTTCCTCTCATCATTTTGAAACAGAGAAGTACTATTTCTATATGTATACTTACGTGCGTGCATATTTTATTTCTATCTATGGTTGGTATGTAAACATAAATTCATTTTTCCTCAGAAAGTCTAAATCTTTGTGGAAAGGAATTTCTTATTCAATGTTCAAAGCAAGCTGACCCAGTCCATTGATTCTTATCCCTTTACCTGTAACCATACTTGCCAGGCATTTTTTCCCTGATTTCTTTCTTCTCTAAGTTCTTCAGTGATTCCATGACTGTGTGGATAATGATAGATTTCACTCTAGGTTTCCTAACAGTTAGAACAATCAACCAGTGGAATGGCTTGCCTTCAGACGTTGTGGGTGCCCTATCACAGAAGGCTTTCAAGAAGACATTGGAAAGCTGTATAGAGGCTCCTGCTCGTGCAGGTTGGACTAGAAGACTTCCAAGGTCCCTTCCAACTCTGTTATTCTGTTAAAAAGTGGACAAAAATAGAGTCTCTTCTTCACCTTGATTTTCCCGATTCATTCTGTGTCTTTTTCTTACAACTAAATGGTAGATAGGAATAACTTCTTAGGCTCTTTATATCAGGGGATAAGGAAGCTTTGATGATATTAATTAATTAATATCATTAATATTGTATTAGCTCATTATTTTTGATATTAAGCCTAAAGTAATAGTTAATGATGCGGCAAAGTACACTAATAAAATTGCTTGTACTGAAGTAATTAAGGGAAAAGTAAGGAGAGTCTCATGAGTATACAGTCATGTATCCAAATGAATCCAGCTTTGTTCACAACTTTGGACTGCATTTATTATCTTCCTGCAATCTCCCATTTATTTTTATCATGTGTCCTGAGATTTTACATTACCTTGGGAGAAATAACAGAGACATGTGTGTTCTGACTGAAAACAATCTGGCATACATTTGCAACAAAACAGTCCTTGGAGAAAAAAGTCAAAGGAATCAGAGTGATAAATGCTAAAGACAAGGACTTAATGGTTCAAAGAAAAAAGATGGAAAGTGATGGTGGAAGAAACTATGTAAGAAGACAGTCAAACAGAAGAGAAAGTTGAATAGATAAAAGTGACAACTGTAAACAAGAGATGTAGAATATATTCTGCACTGCTGAAATGGGGCTCTTAAACTACTCAGTGAAAAATCAGAATATTGCCTTGTAAAGTTCATTGCTTTCCTTGCCTATATACTAAGGTTCAGCTTGAGTTGTGACTATGGAAAGGCAAATAGGATTTTATTGATGCCAAGGAGACTTTATAGGATGTCTCTCATGATTATTCAAAGAGACATAAGAAATAGGACAGGAGGAGAAGTTGCTCACTTTGTTAAAATCATCCATTCCTCCTCAGCAATACAAATTAAAAATCTAAATCATTACCAAGTCAATAAATATTTCTGACTTGGTAATGATTTAAACATCATCTTAGTTATGAAGGAGAAGTATTGTTGCTGTTTATTATTTACCAAACTGAAGAGAAGATAGTGCCTTTCAAGAGAAAAGTGTGTTTCAAAATGGTGTAACATAGTGATGAAATATTTAAATGACACCAACATCTATTAAGAGATGAATCTGCTAAGCATGGCATATTCCTGATTTGTCTTTCTAATTTTTCCTTAGATGGTGCAAGAAGGCACACAATTTGTTGTCCTTAACATGATACTTTGATGTGATAAATGTTAAATATATATGATTTACTTGAAGAAGTGAAAGTAGCAGGGAAGTTGGAGACAGGTGAACATGTAATGCTGTATTTTTTGCTTTGAAGAGAAACTAAAATTTATTTTATTTTATTTATTTTTATTTTTATTCATATTTATATCCCGCCCTTCTTCGGAGACTCAGGGCGGCTTACAGTTTTTGGGATACAACCCAATGTGCTCAGCAATAGCCTTCATTCCATTGTATATGCCTGCTTATTACTAAGCGGCATTTTTACAAAGTCAGCTTATTGCCCCCAACAATCTTGGGTCCTCACTTTACCTACCCTGAGAGGATGGAAGGCTGAGTCAACCTTGAGCCTGGTGGGATTCGAGCCTGCAATAATTACAGGCAGCTGGAGCTAAGTGCTAGGCTATTAACAGCCTGCACCACCAAGGCATACTTAAATGCTCATTTTGTATTTTAAAAGGATCAGATTTTAATGAACTTAGAACAATGATAAGTAGGGTTTTATGCCAGAAGAAGTTAAGAGGAAAAGAGCTCAAGATGAATAGGAGTTCCTTAATAAGGAGATACTTACAACTGCAAAAAATCCAATGAAGGGAAAGAATACATAGAGGACAGCTGAAAAAGCCAGTATACAGTAACTATACAAAAATATTAGTGAGGAATCCTTTGGGCTCTATGAGCTTGGTTGGTTTATTTTTTTTTTGAAGACATTTCTTTACTTAAACTCAGGAGTGGGATTCTACCAGTTCCGACCAGTACTATAGAACTGGTTGTTACGATTCTGTGCAGTTTGGAGAACCGGCAAATCGCACCACTGACTGGCCCTCCCCCCCTGTTGGATTTCTGCTTTCTAGCTAATCTAAATCGCTGTTGTACTGCTTTGCCTTCACCCAGGAGACTTCCCTGAGGCCCAGTCAGGAGTGGTATTCAGGGGATTGGGGGGTGGGGGAGAAGTGGCCTGAGAGCAGAGCCAAACCTTCCTTAGGACTGAAGGTTCTATTTTTCAGTGCAGACTCAGGCAGCAGATTGCAGAAAGGTAGATCTGTGAGTGAATCTATGATTCTGCAAGCAACTCAATCTGCTTTGCCTTATTTTGGATAAAAGTTGCTGTTATATATATATATATATATATATATATATATATATATATATATATGTAAGTAAGTATATATATATATGTAAGTAAGTATATATATATATATATATATATATATATATATATATATATATATATATTTGTTTGTTTTCGTAGATTTTCACGGGTAAAGGTCTTCTCCCAGGAGAACGAAGCTGAAGACACCAGCCTGAAGATGACGGATGAGATTTCGTCGAAACGTTGCCAAGGTATTCTCAATCGTACACGGGACAAGACCCGAATACACCAAGACCTACATATATATATATATATGTTTTCGTAGATTTTCACGGGTAAAGGTATGTAGGTCTTGGTGTATTCGGGTCTTGTCCCGTGTAAGATAGAGAATACCTTGCAACGCTTCGACGAATCTCATCGTCATCTTCCGGTGGTCTTCAGCTTCGTCCTCCTGGGAGAAGTGTGTGATCGCGGCTGTTTTTCCCTTTTAAACTCTAGAGTTGGCTGTGTTGTTACTTCTTGATTGGTTTGTGGAGTTGATGTATGCAGATTGGATGGCTTTTGTTTGAGACCCTGTGTGGCTGAGGTGCTGGCTGTGTGTCTCTCAGCCTTTGTGTTGTAACGATGGGTAATGGGCTGTGTGATGACCTTCTGAATTCTATGTTGTGACGTCCTGGGTGTGGTGCTGTAATCTCCTGGGTCGTTGTCTGTGCTGACCTCCTGATGTTTTGTGTTGTGATTCCTGAGTTCTGTGATGTAGTATCCTGGGTGGAAGGCTGTGATGTGGCATTCTGGGCCTTGGTTTGGCTCCGAGTTTGAGGTCTGGCTATGTGTTATAGCGTGTGTCAGTTTGCTTAGTTTGGGGGTCGGAGGGGTGTAGCAGCTGGTGCTGCAGCCATGGTCTGGTTTCTGGATGGTGGTTGCCTTTCATCTGTGGCGTGGGCTTGGGTTTGAGTCTGGTGAAGGAGATTGGTGGTGGCATCATGTGTTATTTTGGGTCCGGTGTTGGTTTTCGTGGCTGGGACTCGTTTGTTGATTAGGGCTAGTTTCCAGATGTCTGGTAGGCGGTAAGTATCATCCCTTTAAGGTGCTGGAAACTTCCTCCCTTTTCCAGCACCTTAAAGCCACAGGACATGAAATTGATTTTGAGGGATCCAAACTTATCTCCAATACTGAACACTTCAACAAGAGAATAATTAGGGAAGCCATCGAAATAGAGAAACACCCCCATAACATGAATAAACGAGATGATACTTCCCGCCTACCAGACATCTGGAAACTAGCCCTAATCAACAAACGAGTCCCAGCCACGAAAACCAACACCGGACCCAAAATAACACATGATGCCACCACCAATCTCCTTCACCAGACTCAAACCCAAGCCCACGCCACAGATGAAAGGCAACCACCATCCAGAAACCAGACCATGGCTGCAACACCAGCTGCTACACCCCCTTCCGACCCCCAAACTAAGCAAACTGACACACGCTATAAACACATAGCCAGACCTCAAACTCGAGCCAAACCAAGGCCCAGAATGCCACATCACAGCCTTCCACCCAGGATACTACATCACAGAACTCAGGAGATCACAACACAAAACATCAGGAGGTTGCAGCACAGACAACCACCCAGGAGATTACAGCACCACACCCAGGACGTCACAACGATAGAACTCAGAAGGTCATCACACAGCCCATTACCCAGGTCGTTACAACACAAAAGGCTGAGAGACACACAGCCAGCACCTCAGCCACACAGGGTCTCAGGAAAAAGCCATCCAATCTGCATACATCAACTCCACAAACCAATCAAGAAGTAACAACACAGCCAACTCTAGAGTTTAAAAGGGGAAAACAGCCACGATCACACACTTCTCCCAGGAGAACGAAGCTGAAGACACCAGCCTGAAGATGACGGATGAGATTTCGTCGAAACGTTGCCAAGGTATTCTCAATCTTACACGGGACAAGACCCGAATACACCAAGACCTACATATATATATATATATATATAATACAATATTTACATAAATATTTACAATATTTATGTACAAGCCACACCCACCCAGTCACATGACCACCGACTCACCCCCAGTCAGCAAGCCACACCCACCCAGTCATATGACCACCAAGCCACACCCACAAATTAGGCATTGCCCACAGAACTGGTTGTTAAGAAATTTGAATCCCACCCCTGCTCAAACTAGGTAATATGAGTGCTAGTAGGGAGTGGGGTTTGCTCACATTTTATGTTCTAGTGGGTTGTCCTGCCAGTGTTGCAGAGAATGGCTTTGGTGTTTCTTTGGTTGGGCTGTTTACTTTTAGCTTGTTTGGCAGTTCCTTGATTGGGGTATTGTTTGCTGCTTGATTGTTGGTCTAATGTTAATCTTGGTATTTGCTCATGTGAGTGTTGATTATTGTTAGGGAGATTTTCTGGTATTTTTGTATCCTTTTTGGGGTTGTTTCTTTTGCTTAGTATATAGATATTTTTATGTCTACTTGCCTGTTGATGAAGATTTGTTAGAAAGCCAACTAGCACTGATGCAACTTAGTTTGTTATGGAAATGTTTGCAAGAAAACAACCAAGCTCAGACAGCATCAACTATGAGCTACAAATAGTCTCTTCTATTGGTAACAATATTAGTGAACAACAGGAAGTAGCTTCAAACTACACATTTGAATCAGAAAAGTGAAAGCTTAGAATCTGTTGAATTTAGGAAGGGATGCTAAAAATAGCAAAAAGAACTAAAAAAAATCTAAAAGACAAAACAATATGTCAATTGATCAGTATGTTGGCAAATTCTTAAGTAACACTGTAAAGATGAAACTACTGAATTTTCCCTCTGATTTGAACTTTTGTATCATAAAAATATGTGTCTTAATCAGGAAACTGTGAGAGCAGGATAAAGGGGCAGAATTAAAATCTGAAACTGATAGAAGTATGGTCAGGGAATACTTCAGTTTGAATGAATGTAAACTTTTAGGACAAGGCTAATTGCTTTTTAGAATACAGAAGGGACCATCTAATGGTGAGGCTGAATGCTTGTACTGTATATTACTTTGAGAAATGCTGATGAAGTGCCAGATGACTGAAAGAAAACAAATCTTTTTTTTTTACTAAAAAAAAGAAGAAAAAGAAGATCCACCAACTACAGGCTGATCAGTCTAACCCCAAGGAAGATTCTCGAAGTGGCTCTTCAGATGACACAAAAATAATACTGATTATCAGAAGATAGCATTGATTTATCAGAAACAAATATTTCTAGATTAACTTTGCATCATTTTTAATTGGGTAACTTTCTTAATAATACAACGGAATGGGGTAGATATAATATACTTTAACTGCCACAATGCACTGAACAGACTATTATATGCTGTATAGGAAGCTAGTTAAGAATGGGCTGGTTAACATGGCAATTAAGTGTACACACAGCAGTATGGCATATTATCCATGTAGAGAGAACACTTGCAGGTGCAGGAAGGCCAAGTATAAAGGGAGAAAGATGACTATTTTATACTTAAACTCTGTTGTTTGATTATTATTTGATTTTACACCAATTACAAACTCCTTTTTTTAAACTTCATAGTTTCCCATCTCAAACTATAATTTCAGTAAACAATAAAATGACATCTTTTTATCTGGAGACTAAAGCATATGAAGAATGGTTACAGGAACTGGGCATGGCTAGTCAAGTGAAGAGAAGGACTAAGGGAGACATGATAGCAGTGTTCCAATATTTGAGGGGATGCCACAGAGAAGCGGGGGGTTTCAAGCTATTTTCCAAGGCACCTGAAAGCCAGACAAGGAAGAATGGATGGAAACTGATCAAGGAGAGATTCAACCTAGAAATAAGGAGAATTTTTCTGACAGTGAGCAATCAACCAATAGAACAGCTTTCCTTCAGAAGTTGTGGGAATGTCATCACTGGAGGCTTTTGAGGGGAGATTGGACTGCCATTTGTTGGGGATGGTGTAGGGTCTCCTGCTTGGGTGGAAGGGTTAGACTAGATAACCTACAAGGTCCTTTCCAACTCTGTTAATCTAATTTAATCTGCTCTTTGACAAGGACATCCAGGTAAATATAGATGGCCCTTCTCTTTTCTTACAGGCATCCCTTAGAGTGCCCCTAAGAAAGAGAAATCAAACACATAGTATACAAAAGAGAATATCTAGCTTGGTTACAGAATTTGTGATACAGCCATTAGAAATTTACAGTTGATTGTAAGTTAAATTATGGGGCAATATTGTGATGGGGCTGCAAAAAAGGCAAGTGCAATTTTGTATGTCTTCTGAATCATACTACAGTATGTTTAGTTTACTTTGATCAGACTTAATATCAAGAATGAATACCAATTCTGAGCACCACATTTTGAAAGGATTTGGAGATATTGGAACAAGTTTAGAGGAAAGTGATAAGGATAAACAGGGGACTAGATATTTATTTATTTGATGAAAAATTGAAGGAGGCTGGGGAAGTTTAACACTGGAAAAAGATCCTTGGAAGGAGAAGAGGCAATGCAAGATAAGACATGATAGTTCCCTTCAAACACCTAAGAAGGTCAGGACCTGTTCTCATACCAGAGTTCTGAATACAGAATAATGGATATATGTTGCAGGAAGGTAATTCTTATTGACTGTTAGAAAAAAATACAACCTTGCAGTAAAGCCAGTTCAACTATGGTACACATTACGCAGTGAAACAGTCTCATATTGCCAATTGTGATAGAAGAATTAAGTGAATGCCAACCTTCTTAACTGAACCAATGGTTTGATATGGGCTGGTTTTGCCAAAATCTCAAAATGCCAATACTCAGTAAAACTGTAATAAAATGCACTCATGTGACTATGGGATGCTTTACAATGGTATTGCAAAAGGGAATCAGAAGTCTTGATCTTGATATTATATTTCTGCTTTTTGCGGGGATTGCATTTGTTTTGTTTTTGCTGCTACTGCATCATATTATTGGCTCACATTTATTTTATAATCTGATACTCAGATATGTTCCACCTGTGTTATAGTAGAGTAGGCTTCATCATCTTTTATTTATACTTCATCTTATACCTTTATTTTTTTATTCTGCTCTTTGAAGGCCTTTGCATTTGTCTTGGCTGAAATTAATTTTATTGGTTTCTACCAATTGTTCTAGCTTGTCAATATCCTTCTGAATTTTGCTACTGTCCCCTGGGGTATATACTCTACCCTATTATTTGTGTTACCTGCAAATCTGATAAAGATATTTAAACTCTCACTTTGTGTTAAATATATCCATATATCACGTCCTTATTTTATGCTTTTTAATATTAGGAATTGCTGTGTCTTCCATTATCTTCCTGGAACTTAATGTTTATTTTCTATTTTAGAGTGCTACATGTGTTGAATTCTTCATAGCTTTGTTAATAAAAATCTAATGGGGATTACTTACTGAATCTGCAATTTGTATGTAGCATATATTAACATAGCTTTCAGCATAATGTAATGACTCTGAATGTATGACTGATATTGCTCTGTACCTGGCTTGTGCTTATTAACAGTAATATCACAAAATCAGTTCCTGCATAGATGGCTGTTTCTGACTTGAATTATGATAAATGTATTCAATGACAATCTCTGTATTCAATAAAAATATAAAGGCAGCCAAACTTTTTATGGAAGCATATAAGGCAATTGAATTCACTTTCAATGACTTGAAAGTAATCTTAGTCACAAACATAGCCAGTGTAGCAATCTGAAATGAAAATGAAGACCTATGGAATGAATATAGAGGGGAAGAAAATGGGTGGTGCGTGAGGAAATATGATAATATGACAAACACACTTTGATCACAGGGATAATTCAGAGCAGCTTGGTCCCTCTGCTAGTGGCATTAGATAAAAGTGTTGTATTCCTTGGATAGGTTTTACTGGCACTGCAACATAATTGGCTTTTCCCTGTTTGTAAAGTGAACATAAACAGGTACTGGGAAAAATAATGAAATTTATCTTCTGAATAATAATGAAATTTTCTTCTTCTTCTTCTTCTTCTTCTTCTTCTTCTTCTTCTTCTTCTTCTTCTTCTTCTTCTTCTTCTTCTTCTTCTTCTTCTTCTCCTCCTCCTCCTCCTCCTCCTCCTCCTCCTCCCCCCTCCTCTTCCTCTCCTGTTCCTCCACCAATTTAAGCAACCCTGAAATACAGCAAAATCAATGGAATTGAGCCCCAGCAAAACATCCATTAAAAAAAATTATACTAGATTTTGCAGGGCAAATCTATAGTGGTGGTAGTAAAATATACTGGGAAGAAACTCCCACTTCCTATACTCCTACACTTCTAAATATTGAATAACATTTTTTTCTTAGATATTGGATTTGGAATTGATCACTGCCTATATTTCAGGTTTTTATTCCCTTCCGCATAAACAGTCTTGCTAGCTGTTAATTCAAAAAGTGTGTTTCATGAAGTTCAGATTCTCAGATAAATATCAAGGTCTATCTGTCAAGACAACACTCCAGTTGAAGCATTGGTAGTTTTTGCTGTCATTGTGTCTTATGGGTTAGGAGATTTGCTGCATCAGGAAAAATTAGTGAAAACTGTGTGCTATATGCAGGTTTTTCCCCCCTGCATATCACATTACCTGTGGCAGCGTGAGAGCATTGAATCTCAATATGGCTTCCAAAGCTGACAATACCTGTATTTCTAACATTCATGAGCTGAGGAATATTTTAGCTGCTAAGATAAATAACTGAATTTTCTTAAATCTACAGGTGGTTCTCACTTCACTACTATTCATTCAGCAATGATTCACAGTTATTACAGTGCTGAAGGAATGGTAGTTACAGCTGGTCCTCAAAGTTATAACTGTTATAGCACTCTCATGAATCAGTTCGGGTACTTACCAGGCCACCTGCATTTATGAATAGCACTTAAACTTATATACCACTTTTCAGCCCTCTCTAAGCAGTTTACAGAGACAGCATATTGTCCCCAACAATCTGGGTCCTCATTTACTGACCTTGGAAGGATAGAAGGCTGAGTTAACCTTGAGCCTGGTAAGATTCGAACTGCCAAATTGTAGGCAGCCAGCAGTCAGCAGAAGTAGCAGTACCACTTTGCCATGGCTCTATCACCACCCCACCTCTCCCTTTTTGGCTGCCACCTAGCCCAGCCACCCTCACTGACCTTTGCTGCAGTTTTCTTCCTTTTGCTGATCAGGTATGCCAAAAACTAATGATTTCCCAAATCTAGGAAAATTATAGTTTTATAATATTTTCAGAAGAAAGGATGACCTAGCAAATTGTATCTCTTATTCTTTTTTGCCCACTAATAATCATTTAAAATAGAGTGATTGAAAAGCATGTCACGAGAAACTTAAGGCACTTATGCACATTGCCTATTACCAGTTAATATCTCTGATGTCAAATTTGTGTCATGCATTGACATGTTTCAAATACAATAACATTCACTGAAAACACATTTAATACATTGATGTTAAGGCATTTTATTAATTTCAAATCAAAATCCAGAAGAATGAACAGATTGAACAATGAATAACATTGTTTAGTTTGCATATAAGTTTGCAAAGTGTCAGTTATGAAATTTTAAATTTAAATATTCTAAACGTTATAAATTACCCTTCATCCTTAAGAGTCACATCAGTCTATTAAATTTTTATGCAAAACATAATGACAATAACTCTGTCTCATAGTTATAATTTATATTTCAAAATATTGGTGTCCCATATAGCCATTATGCTACTAATGCAAATAGACATATGATATCTAGAGCTGTGAGGGTACAGTGGTTAGAATGCAATATTGCAGGCTAATTCTGCTGACTGCAGATTCCAGCAATTTGCCAGTTCGAATCTCACCAGGCTCAAGGTTGACTCAGCCTTCCATGCTTCTGAGGTCAGTAAAATAAGGACCCAGCTTGTTAGGGACAATAAGCTGACTCTGTAAACTGCTTAGAGAGTGGTGTGCAGTGGTGAAATGGTCTAAGTGCTATTGCTATTGCTATCTGTAATGCAAAATTGTGCACAACAGCTAAGATGATAGCAGAGAGTTAATGTATTCTATGTCACTTTGCTACCATTTAGTGGTCATCTGGAGTTTGTAACTCAGATATGATAACTGGGATATGTTGGAAGGTTTATTGTTCATGAGTGTGAGGAATATCCTGTTAAAGCAATTTCAGCATGCGGTTATTGTATATCAGTTTGTGTTTCTTTTATTTGTCTGCTGCCAATCCATTTGATAGTTGGTCCCTTGAGAAGGTAGAAAAACATATATTGATCCGAGGTGATCAGTGCAAGGAGCAGGCTTTTTGTAGTTTATTAAGACAACCTCAGCCACATAACTTTAACAAGCTATTTTGCCATAATTTTCAATAGCACACACATAATTCCATAGTTTTATTGTATGACTTGCAGCATTTCATTTTGTTTCCCTGTTTGTCACAAACAAATATAGTCCTAGCATGGTGATTGCCATCATGTATGAAAAGTAGTAGCCTTTTTACATCAACTGGCATTCTGTGCTACAAGAAAAGGAAAAAAAACACTGTGTCAGCTTTTGCAAGATAGTTGGCTGTTTGCTGCTTCAGAGTGCAATTGTGCATGACTCTCTCTCATTAGACAGCAGTATTTACCTCTGGGAAATGCGGCTCTGCAGAACAAGATGACTTAAATTGAAACTTTGGCAAATGGTTGCTGCATTTGGCAGCTCTGAAATAAATGAGTGCCTTTCTTACAATATGGGGGTTTGAAGAGAGTAAGCAACACCTGAGCTTTCTCACATAGGCTCAAGAATGCATATTACTGTGTTCAACTGGGAAGTTTACAAGCAGAAATAAATGAAAATAAAGGATTTGATTAAAAGAGGATTAGGACATTTAACTTGTCTTAGTCGCAGAATATTGGAGAAATATTCATCAGACTTCTCCTTATGTCACTTTGCCTGCAGACAAATAATAATGATTGTTGCTGTTTCTTGGAGAATCACATCTGTGACCTAGACACACACTAATGGTTTCAAATCTGAAGCTGCCCTTTTAATTTGAATACACACCATCTGTATCTGCCCTTCTCTCTTAAAACCTATTATTGTCACCTAATAAAACTGGAGTTCTGTTCTGTACCCAGAATTTTGACCATTTGAATGCAAGGCAGACACTGACTAGGGTAGAATAGATCCTAAACTGAGGTTGGTCTTTGGTTTCTTTCTTTGCAGAAGATGCTTCTGTTTTTCTTTCTGTATAACAGGGTGCTTTTGAATTTTGCTTGAGGATATTACTGAGCTTATCACAATACTGAAAGGTGGTGGATTTCAGTTACAGATCCCTGTATCACTTTTCAACTTCTTTGGCTGCTCATTCTCTCTTAAAAAAGAATTTCCTCCTGATTTTCGTTGGGATTTAACTGGAGAATTGGTCATACTAGGAAAGTCAGGATACTTTCATAAACTTTAAAAATTTATGCAAGAGTTCCTGTGTTTCCACTTGAGTATTGTGAGTATTATGTACAGGTAGTCCTCGACTTACAATAATTCGTTTGGTAACTGTTCAAAGTTACAACAGCACAGAAAAAATTGACTTATGACCGTATTTCACACTTATGACCCTTGGTCACATGATTTATATTGACAACTGACTCACATTTATGACAGTTGTAGTGTCTTGGGGTCATATGATCCCCTTTTGTGACCTTCTGACAAGCAAAGTCAATGGGGAAGCCAGATTCACTTAACAACCACGTCACTAATTTAACAACTGCAATTTAACAAATTTAACAAAAGGCAAGAAAAGTTATAAAATGGGACAAAACTCAATTTACAAATTTCTCACTTGGCAACATAAATGTTGGGTTCAGTTGTAGTCATAAGTCAAGGACTACCTGTACTAAAATTGTTTCAGGGTTTTTTTCTCTGTTGGAAAAAATGAAAATGATTTATATCCTATCATGTTGAATGAAAATAGTGGAAAAAGTACAAACTAAAGTTTTGATATAAAATTAGGTGAAAAAGATATGATGGTATTAAAATCTACAATCTTATATTTAGTTTCTCTTTCTTTGG
Source organism: Naja naja (assembly GCA_009733165.1). NCBI lineage: Eukaryota > Metazoa > Chordata > Lepidosauria > Squamata > Elapidae > Naja > Naja naja. Next base: position 32,430,210 of record CM019150.1, read on the forward strand.
TGATATCAACATTTAACTATCAAAATGTATGATCTATTATTCTCACTCTGGCTATTTAATACTTTATGCTATATCCATGTTATTTCATTAAATAAGTCACCTGCAGTTTATTCAGTTGTGCCAAATAGACTTCAACTGCCTAGCTTCTCACAACATGCTAATCCAAAAATTATGGTTTATAATAGAGCTTGCTAGACAAAGCCAAATACATGATATTGACACAAATAGAGTGCATTTTCTAAAACTTTACTTTATGTTACTCATTGGTGCCAGCCAAACTTATTATTCTGGATCATATGTTGCTATATCTATTACAGAGGAAAATTAAAAACTCAGCAAAACACAGGCTGGTCATTTTAATGACAATCCATCTTTATTTTCAAACATTTCTTATGCCTGCATATATTTCTAACAGATTTGGCAAGTATATAATAACATCAGGCTTATATGATAGTAAAATCACCAAAAACCATTGCATAATTAAAATATATAGTAAGATACAGTAATTAAACAGTATATTTTAAAATGCTAGAAGTCTAAAAGCAAGAGCTTGAGTAGTTACCAATTTCCTTACCCTTTTTATGTTTAGATTAGCACATTCACTATTAAAATGCCTTGGAGAATAAGAAAATGTTTGCTCATCCATAAAGAAAGAGTATAATTGGTGCTATTCCAGAAATCAGGAGCTACTACAAAAAGGGCCCACTCTGGAATGTGACCTTGATATCTTGGGAGTGGGGAACTATCCATGGGAAAACTTGATTCTTCAAATACTATGATCACATCATGAAGGGATAATTTAATGCCAGTACTTTGAAAGTGGGATTAGAAATGAACTTGGAGCCATGTTAATTATATGTTGCAATGTCTTTTTAAAAACTCACTCTAATAAAGTTACTTTGCTTCAATAGGCTTTATTTATTTACTTATAAAGTGCAATGTAATAATAAAACAATAATTGCATACAAGAGAAAGGCTGGCTTTCAAATTTAGCATTCTGAAAAATATAATTTGAAGTTCACATATGCATTATATATCACATTTTTCAGTTTTAATTGATAAAAAATATAATATTTTCAAAATATACTTCACTAACTGAAGCCAGCTTAATAAATTTATTTGGCTTTGCTTTTTTTTTAACAATCAAAGGAAACTAATGTGGTTTAAGCTATTCAACACCACAGATAATTCTGCTACCCTTCAAAAAGACCTTGACTATGTATCAGAATGGTCAAACAAGTGGCAACTTCAAATCTCAACAAATAAATGCTCTGTCTTACGTATTAGCAAAAAAATCAGAAAACAAAATACAAGCTGAATAGTCAAGACCTTGTTGATGATCCAAACTCTGTCAAGAACCTTGGAGTACTCATCTCAAATTGTCTAAGTGCTAGAGCCCACTGTAACTACATAGCCAAAAAAGCATTAAGAGTTGTTAACCTATCCTATGTAGCTTTTTCTCTGATAATATCACACTACTAACTAGAGCATACAAAACATTTGCTAGACCAATACTTGAATACAGCTCATCAGTCTGGAACCCACATTACATATCTGATATTAACACAGTAGAGAAAGTCCAGAAATATTTCACAAGAAGAGTTCTCCACTCCTCTACTCATTGCAGAATACCTTATGCCACCATACTTGAGGTTCTAGACCTAGAAAACTAGAACTATGCTGTCTTCAGTCCGATCTAAGTATAGTATATAAAATCATACATTGCAATGTCCTACCTGTCAATGAATACTTCAGCTTCAACCATAACAATACAAGAGCACACAATAGATACAAACTCATGGTTAACCGCACCAAACTTGATTGCAGGAAATACGACTTCAGCAACAGAGTGGTCAATGTCTGGAATACTCTACCTGACTCTGTGGTTTCTTCCCCAAACCCCAAAAACTTTAACCTTAGACTGTCTACTATTGACCTCACCCCTTTCCTAAGAGGTCTGTAGGGGGCGTGCATAAGCACACCAAAGTGCCTACCATCCCTGTCCTATTGTTTCTTTTATTTTCTTATATGTATCCATGTATTTATAACTATGTTTATACTTATACCTATTATCTTGTAAGCAATTGACTAATAAAATAAATAAATAAATAAATAAATAAATTGCTAGGAGTAAAGATGCAATTTTTGCAGATGCATTGAAACAAATTGAAATTCATTTTCCATTGGGCAGATATCTGCAATGGCAATTTGTCCCCACTGATTGTCATCAAATCATATTTCTTATTTGCTTTTTAAAAAAGGATTCCCAATCCTCTGAGAAAAAGAAACCAACAAAATTTTCTCTTTGGCTTTTGACATTAATTTTTATAAAATGTGAGATTTTGTATCTGAAATTGTGTCAGGCAAATAAAATGTTACCAATAAAAGAGACTATTTGTAGCTCAGGGTTGAATTGCAGGGTCCTTGATGCTCTCTGAACTTGGTTGTTTTCTTTAAGATATTTTATTACTCAAGTAGGTAACATCATCAGTGCTAGAAGGGAATGGGATCATCCTGTTTTTATATTTCACCTAGATTTACAAAAAGTTGCAATGTTGACAAGCCAGGTCTCATACCTGAGACATACCTGAGTATATACATGAACACATACATACGTGAATACAAATACACAATTACTATATTCACACACACACACAGTTTCTTCATGCCTCAAATAGAGGGAATGGAAACATTTTGGACAAGAGCCAAAAACATTCTTGAATTTTTAGAACTGTTGTGAGTCAGGATGCAAATGTAGCCTTGTATATCCTATCTAGAAGCCAAACTTTTATATGCTTTGGGTCCCAGCCACAGAATTTAGGGAAGACAAGTTAATGAACCATTTGAACTGCAGTAAATGACCATCTTCATTTACACTGAATAATATGGGGTACAGCTGCCTGTGTTCCTGCTGTCAGCCCTGACAGAGACAAGAAAATAAGGGAGGAGAATCTAGTTTTAACAGAAAGAAAATACTAGAAGGGCTTATTGTGAGAAGCTTTTAAAATCCGATTGATTTATATACACGAGAGTGTGACTGATGCTTCTTATGCTTCCAGCTACTTATTCTAAGCTGCTGCTTATAACCATCACGGGAAGCACAAACACCATATGCAAGAAGAGGAGGAAGAGTGAGATACGAATGAAATCTATTCTGCAGATTTGCTCCAAGTCATTATTTTTGCATTGTTCTATGTAACCATGAATGGTTTATTGACTAATACAATATGGAAAATATTTGAAGAAGCAAATGAATAAATTAAGAGTACTGTTGACATATTTTATACTTGAGGCTATGTCTGAGGTATGAAATTCATTGAGTTCTAGATAATTGAAAAGGCTGTAAGCAGATTTTCTTCTTGTTTGAACTGAATTCACCATGTTACTGAAAATGTTATAGACAGATGCCTCAACTTTCCTCTTACCTCCTATATTGACTAAGCACTCTATCAGTTGTTGCATATGGGAAATGAGAATTTATTCAGTCTCAACAGGATTGACAGCAGTATTTGAATTATAATCTACACTAAGAAATTCTGATCAGGTTCACCCATTGCATTAAGCCATAGACTTGTTTAATCATGAATCATTGAATACAATATACTGGACTAGATTTCCATAATGTGTTGAGAGATGCAAATGCTATTGGAAAAGTTCTTTTTTTCTAATTGATCTTTGGTTGGATGTTATGGAGGAAGATTTCCCTTTAAGTAGTTGGATACATAGGTTTGGATACAAGAAAGGATACTGCTTCTCCTTAGGAAAATATAGTCTTACATCCTAACAGAAGAGTCTGTTAGCTCTTTTAAGACTAATAAAACAATCTCAGACCTTAGAATAAAATATGCTAGTTTAAAAAGGTACTACTATATACTTCCTGCTTTTTGACTAACATGGTTCTCCTTCTAACATGGTTCCCCCTTCTAAGGATGAAAGCATGGTAAAATTATCATACAACTATTGTCAGCCTTGGAAGCCATTTTTACTTGGAAGCTTCGAGGCTGCCACATCCAGTGCCTGGGAATTTGGAAGGAAGGGTTTCATAGGTAGAAGATTAGACTCAACACCATTCTTTATCAGACAGTCAAGGACATGTTACCCTGCACCTGGAGAGGAGTGTCTGGAGGAATGTCTCCAGTTGGTACAATGATCTGATTGGGCTATGTGATGGACTGATGGATGAAGGAGATGGATCTTTGATTTTCTTTTGGGAAGGGAAAACCCAGAACTCTCACATTCGGGTTTTCCCAGATGTGACAACTCAAATAAAATGGAACTTTAAAGAAGTGTTTGTCTCAGAGTTTATTGGTTTCGAGTTGGTTAGTTGGAATGCTGACTACTATTCTGAAGACAAACCAGAAAACAAAGGAGCCATTAAAGAACACATGTTAGAGCAATGTTTCCCATCCTCAGCAACTTTAAGATGTTTGGACTTCAACTACCAGGATTCTCTAACCAGTATGAACTGCCATTGTGAAAATACTTCAGTATGGGAAAAAAGACATTCAAAGGACATTGTTTTATTTTAAGGCTATGCCTAGTGGATTGAGGACTTAAGGACAAAAAGGAGGATATGTTGTCTTTTTGCAGGACATCTGGTAAATCCTACCCTCTCAGATCCTTTCTTGAAATGGCTATCAAACGAATGAATGTTCAATATAAGTAATAAGGGAAAATTGTTAAATACAGAGGAAATCTGCATATTCCCTTAAAATTGAATTAAATCAAAATACATGTTTATCTTGTACCCATTATCTCTGGAGATTGACCTTCCACTAAAAGTTAAGGGCCATCCATGGCCTGATTAAAATTGGGTACTCTGAGATTGTGACCAAATATATATTTTGCATGTAAAAACTATTTTCACCAGCAGAGTTTGAATGAATTTAAAACTTTTTGAATGCCTGGAGAACTTATCTGGATAGTTTAAAACACGATCCTTCATGGAACAAAGATTTTGTTCAGTATAAAGCTGCTTGGTACACACATATGTTGTTTTGGAGTTCAATATTATCCTAGTAATTTAAATACAATTTGATACTTTGTTTTTAAAATAAGGTTTAGCCCTGCTTTATTACAATGTGCAGTGTTCCGATAATTTCACATTTAAAAAGATGTGAAAAATGTATAAATATAAATTACTTTGAAAACTATTTTCTGTTGACCTTTAAAAAAGGACGGTTTGGGATATAGATTTATTAATATTCACAAGCACTGCTTAGTTAAGCCTGCTTTAATTTCACCAGGCGTATTGTAAACAGGGATTACGAGATTTTTGAATTTTGTATGCAAGATTTCTCTGTATACTCTATTTACATTCTGTTATGTATGCAGGTTTGAAGTCATTGGTTTAGTTTGAACTGTTCTTGTAAAATGTTAGAAATGATTGGTTTAAAAAGTGTGGGAAAACCCTGCACTCTGATTGGCTGTCAACTGCGGCTGCTGGCTATAAGTAGCAGCCACAGCCCAGCCAAAGCGGGTCCGTTCTGAGCTGTAGTCACTAATAAACTAAAGAGCTTGAAGCACTCCGCGTCTGTCTCTTCATGCAAACTTAACACTGATGATGAAGGTGGGATTCCCCTGAAGAAGAAGGCAATACAGAGCAGAAGAAGAGCGAGATAGCTGCGCTGAACACCCCCCCAGCCCCGTTTGATCTGATGGCAGAAGACTGGGAGTCGTATGCAGATCATTTCCAAATGTATCTGGAAGGAAACGATCTAGCCGAAATTTCTGAGAAGCGGAAGAGGGCGGTCTTTCTTACGTACTGCGGTCCAGCAGTTTTCAAGATGGCGAAGGCATTGGCGGGAGCTGCAGACATGAAGGTAATGGACTGGCCTGACTTGGAAAAGCTGTTAAGAGCCCATTATGTGTCACAAGTATCGTGCCTCATTAAGAGACATGAGTTTTACCGTCATGATCGGGGGAAAACAAAAATGTAAACGACTTCGTGGCAAGTTTAAGAGACATTGGGGGTGCTTGTGAATTTAACAGTTTAGAAGAGGCCATGCGCGATCAATTTGTTCTGGGCCTTAAAGACAAGGTATTACAGAGCAAGTTATGAATGAAACCTAAGATCATGCTAAAAGAAGCCATAGAAGAAGCCTCTTCAGCAGAAGCTACCAAGTCCTCAGCAGCAGCCATGAGGAAGATGAACAGGGCCACAAACCATTCTGATGGGGAAAAGTCTACCACAAACCATTGTGATGACCTAGAGTCTGAATCAGATTGCAGTGAGGTGGAATAGGGAATTTACAGACTCAGAATGGAGCAGAAAAGAAGACCTGGATAGGAAGAGGCAAGATTTCTACTGCAGAGGTTGTGGGGGAAGCCACCCCCGCACTGAATGCAAGTTTTAGACACCATTTGCCTCCGTTGTGAAAAAAGAGGACACCTAGCAAGAGTCTGCAAATCATCCAGAACTCCACCCAACAGAAGGAAATTTCCTGCAAACAAAGACAAAGAATTCAAGCCCAACAATCTCAGTGAGAAAGGGGGGCACAGCACAGAAGCAAATGGGAAGAATGAAACTCATCAGACAGTAACTATTGGTCATTCATCTTCTATCAATAACAGAAAAGTACATGTCAAGGTACTTATTGAAGGAAGGCCTTGCCAAATGGAAGTGGACTCAGGCTCATATCTATCTATGGTGTCATGGGACACTGTTCACAGACTACTCCCAAACATTCAGAAGAATCACTTCAAGAAGCAAGCACTGACTCTTAAAGACTACTAAGGGAACAAGATTCCAGTAGTTGGAACAAGAGAATTCAATGTGAAGTTTAAAGGCCACACCAAACGTTTGCCCCTGACCATCGTGGACAAGGATTGCCCAAGCTTGCTGGGACTTGAGTGGTTCAAGCCACTGGGCATCGAGGTGACTGGCATCAATCATGTGAGCAACTCTGAATGGGAGGAGGCCTTGAAGTCTGAGTTTCCAGAGGTCTTCAGCGAAGGATTGGGCAAGTATATGGGGACCCTATCACTTTCAACCTAGATCCCAAGGTGCCCCCAATTCGTTTAAAGCCCAGAAGGGTTCCATTTGCTTTAAAGGAAAAAATTGATGCACAATTAGACAAATTAATAGCTCAAGGGGTTTTAGAGCCCACTGACCACTCCAGATGGGAGACACCCATAGTCACACCAGTCAAGACTGATGGGTCAGTAAGAATCTGTGGAGACTATAAGGGGACACTGAACCATGCGCTGCAGCAGAGCACATATCCAGTTCCAGTGGTGCATCATCTATTACATTCACTTGGCAGGGGTACAGTCTTTGCCAAATTGGATTTGGCCCAGGCATATCAACAGCTAACAGTTGATGATGCCACTGCAGATGCCCAAACCATTGTGACTCATAGAGGTGCTTTCAAATGTAAAAGGTTACAATTTGGAGTAAGCGTGGCACCAGGCATTTTCCAAAGCCTTATGGAAAGAATGCTCCAAGGACTGCCAGGGGTAATGCCTTATTTTGATGATGTGTTAATCTCTGCTGAAAATGACACTCAGTTACACGAGAGACTCAGAGAAGTCCTAACCAGATTCAAGAAAGTGGGGTTAAAAGTCAAAGAAGAAAAATGCACAGTTAGAACTGACAAGGTAGAGTTCTTGGGCTATATGATTGACAAACATGGTATCCACCCCACAGATGCCAAGGTTCAGGCAATCAAAGTAGCCCCCAGGCCAAAATGCAAAACAGACTTGCAAGCTTTCCTGGGACTCATTAACTTCTATCACATGTTTCTACCTCAGAAGGCAACCATTGCAGAACCACTACACAGATTACTAGACAAAAAGTCTGCATGGGTCTGGGGCAGAAAAGAACAAGCTGCATTTAACACTATTAAGAGACAAATTACTTCTGATTCTGTACTGATACAGTTCTCTGAGAATTTGCCTGTTGTACTGACTTGTGATGCATCCCCTTTTGGAGTGTGGGGGGTGTTGAGCCACATGCTTCCCAGTGGGAGGGAAGCCCCTATTGCATTTTACTCTCGCACTTTGACTAAAGCAGAGAGAAACTACAGCCAACTGGACAAGGAAGCCTTGGCAATTGTTGCAGCTGTCAAGAAATTTCATGAATGTTTGTATGGGAGAACATTTACTATTGTCACAGATCACAAACCTCTTTTAGGCATTGTGGCAGGAGACAAACCAACATCCACGATCCTGTCACCAAGAATGCTGAGATGGACTGAATTTCTTGCTGCTTATTCATACAAACACATCCACAGGCCGGGAAAAGACATTGGGCATGCAGATGCTTTGAGTTGCTGCCCACTTCCTTCACACACTGAGGATCCTGCCCCTGAGCCTTACACCTTTTTCCTAGAAACTGTTGCCAAGCTTCCAGGACACGCTGCTGAAATTGCCAGAGAGACTGCCAAAGACACTTTATTGGCTCCTATTATAGGCTGGATTAAGAAAGGTTGGCCATTTCAAGATCTACCTCAACTTGCCCAACCTTTTAAATCCAGGCAAACTGAATTATCTGTATTAAGGGAATGTATTTTGTGGGGTAACAGGGTGGTTATTCCTGCAAAACTACAAGAAGAGGTTTTGGAAATGTTACATGAGGGTCATCCGGGAATTGTCAGAATGAAGGGATTGGCCAGGAGTTATGTATGGTGGCCAGGTATTGACAAAATGGTTGAACATTGGGTTGCATCCTGTCCCAACTGCCAGGAAGTCAGGCCTGCCCCACCTCTGGCCCCCAAACAGGAATGGGAATGTCCTAAGGGCCCATGGTCCAGGATTCACATTGACCTTGCTGGCCCTACCAGAGGACACACTTTCCTTATTATAGTAGATGCATATTCCAAATGGCTAGAGGTTATCCCTATGGCATCCACCACAGCTGAAGCTGTCATTAAACAGCTTAAGAAGCTTTTTGTAACTCATGGGTTACCTGATGTCCTAGTTTCTGGCAATGGTCCTCAATTTACGTCCAACCTTTTTGAATCATATCTAGCACAGCAGGGTATCAGACATGCCCTGACCACCCCTGGGCACCCTTCGGCTAACGGCCGGGCTGAACGCATGGTACAATTTAGCAAGGAAAAACTTCAGCAATTGGGTCCTGGGGACATCACTGAGAAAGTTGAAAAACTACTCAGTGTCCAGCATATCACTCCCAACCCATCAACTAACTTATCCCCAGCAGAGTTGTTGATGGGTAGGAAACTCAGGTCTCCCCTTGACTGCCTTCATCCCACTTATGCACCCAACGCACCACTAGATTCCACTAGCAAAATTTGCACATTCACTGTGGGTGATTCTGTTTATGCTAAGAACCTTATGGGTGAACCATTATGGATTCCTGCTGAGATAACCCAAATCACAGGCCCTAGGTCTTACAGGGTACAAACAGAGGATGGTGTCCTCTGGAGCAGGCACATTGATCAGCTTAGATCCAGATTACCTCAGGAACTTCGCAATTGCTCTTCTCTGGTTCCCATACCTAGTACCTAATCTAGGGGGTAAGGGGAGGATCATGAGGATAATCAGCAAGCAAGAATCAACCCCATGTGTAACGAGCCAACACGACAGGAACCATCCCAAAACCTGTCACAATGCCAAAATCCATTCTTACAAGTGGAAGACTGTACATCACTACCTGACTTCGGTGCTGACATTGGGTTGGAGATGGATTGGGAGGAGAGACTAGGTTGTAGCAACCAAACAGGTTCTACTATTACTAGAAGTCCAAGTATGGAAATGTCAGCAGACACATTTCCTCTCTCACTGGGTGAGAACCTTAAAGCATCTGAACCACGTAGGTCTCAACGTACACGTAAGATCCCCACCTATTTAAAAGAATACATTAGATAGATGGGGTTTGAGTATGGACTGAACCTAGTGGGGAGGGGTGTTATGTATGCAGGTTTGAAGTCATTGGTTTAGTTTGAACTGTTCTTGTAAAATGTTAGAAATGATTGGTTTAAAAAGTGCGGGAAAACTCTGCACTCTGATTGGCTGTCAACTGCGGCTGCTGGCTATAAGTAGCAGCCGCAGTCCAGCCAAAGCGGGTCCGTTCTGAGCTGTAGTCTCTAATAAACTAAAGAGCTTGAAGCACTCCGCGTCTGTCTCTTCATGCAAAGTTAACATATTCATACAAAAATAAATGTGATATGTTGAGAACCAGTCTACTTTACTCTGAAATGCAAGATGATCTTATTTTGCTTTTCCTGCTTTACTAATACTGGCATACTTAATTCAGTATTAGAAGCTCAGCTCCCAAGATGTTCTGTGTGATTTTGAATCCCAAAGGCTGTAGTGGGTTTTGATCTGTGAAGTAAGTATGTTTTGGCAGACATAGTGTAGGATTAACGCTACTAGAAAGAAGCTTTCACAGTCTGGAAAGAGAAGCTAGTCTTGGAGGAAAACACTACTGTTGTTGGAAGTTGTATTCAATAGTCACAGTTGTATGCATTAGTTTGAGATCCCAGTAACACTGGCCAAATGAGCTGGAAAGCGTAATGGCCTTTTCTAATTATGTTCCACTGTTGGAGGTTGTCTTGTGATAAAACATCTGTAATTTTAGCCAGTAGCTGGGTACAGATAAAAATAAGTCTGATAAAAAAATTGCTTTTAAAATATTTTTTATTGAAGTATGACATTTATGAATGTATATATAAATAGAAAGTTTTAATTTGAAGCATGCCTCCTTCTCATTAACTTTGGTGTCTTTTGAACGTGTTGATTTTTTCTTAAACATTTGAGAGAAAGAGAAAAGAAAGCATAGTTGAACATGTGAATAGTAAATTTGCCCTACTACTAGGAAATTGTGGCTGCTAATCCTATTTGAGTTAGCTGGTCCAAAGTAGACAGATTTGAGCCTAAATATGAAATTTATCTTAAAGGTAAGTTGTTTTGTACCTCTTGGCAAAGCAATATAAAGGAGTTAGCAATCATGAAATCTTTATGAAACTGTAATAGAAAGACAGCTATTAATCACATTTCAGAAGTTGGGAAAGCGTTGAAGGTAAAAGGAGAATGGCTTTGTAAAGCACAAAACACACAGCTCTAATACATAATAAAATACATGTGCAGCATCTTTTTATAATGGTAAATTCATTCTCAGTATTGCACTTTAAAAACTAAAATGGTTTTTGTCTTTCATATGCAGCAGCACACTCTCAGCAGACTTGATATGATCACAAGATTTACAGAAACTAAACTAAAATTTAAGAAAAAAGTTTCCTGAAAGAGACTAAGCACAGTAAATAGAATATGAACATTATTCTGGCATACTTGAATAGATATATTGATGGGAAGTTGAATATCCTGGGAATGACTGAATAGAATCTAAGAGTACCATGTTTGTCAGGCCTAAGCCCAAAGACAAGATTGTGAAATCCAGTTGAGTCCAATCCTTTATTTGCTTACAACTAATAGACAGAATCTTGCCAGACTAAAGCAATAACTTTCTAAGCCACTAGATCTATCCTATGAGATTTTAGGGTGTGCTTACCCTGAACCTTTCCTCCCCGCTCCATGGGACTGTAGAGGCTGTTTGTCTAGTCTCTTCCTGGGAAAGCTCTGAATTGGCAAAATACTCCCCTTCCATTGTTGCAGGGACACAATTCTATTCTGTTTTTGTTTTGCAGTTCTCACATGTTCTTAAGAAAAAGATTGGCCCTAGATTATTATAATTTGGAGCATTATTATTGAACTAATGAGAACCACTGATATAAATTTTAACTTTCCTGTGATTTGCAGGTTTACTTTCTCATCTCTCTCAATCTTGCAGCATAATCCACTCTCATTCCTACAGATACACTCTATCTCTACTTAAGGGTGCATGTACAAATCGTTTGAAGAATGAGTGATGGGAATATGTGGAAGCACATATAAAGTACCTCTTTTCAAATCAATAAAGTGTCTGCATTATTTTCCAGGCTCACTTAGCTGCTTTGGAAACTGCCCACTTATCTCTGCAGGTGTGAGAGAAGTGGCTTTGAAATGTTGGAAGTAAACTGGCTAGTGCCTTGCTGAAATTCTATTAGAGTATTATATGTCAGACTTAGAATTTTTCCTTTTAGGACTAACAGATAAACAGAAGAAAAAAACCCATGGAAGATAATGTCAATATATGATTACTGCAGCAAGATTATGTATGCACAGATGGAAAGATTCAACACTACAGGTACCCTGTAGAGATTCTCAGTCATCCAGGTCATGGTTGTCCCAAAGATCCTTTTTTTTCCAGGAGGCAACTGGACTTTCTTGTTTTTTCTGTGAAGACATTTCGCTTCTCATCCAAGAAGCTACTTCAGCCCTGACAGGATTTCAAGGGTATAAATCCTTCCATTCCCCACTATCTGGTCAGAGCTGAAGCAAGCTTCTTGGATGGGAAGCAAAACATCTTCAAAGAAAAAATAAGAAAGTGCACTTGCCTCCTGAAAAAAAGCATCTTTGGGATTACAGGTAGTCCTCAACGTATGACCACAATTGAGCCTAATATTTCTGTTGCTAAGCGAGAGAGTTGTTAAGTGCGTTTTGTTCCATTTCACAATCTTTCTTCTTACAACTGTTAAATGAATCACTGCAGTTGTTAAGTTAGTAACACAGTTGTTAAGTGAATCTGGCTTCCCCAGATTGCCTGTGCATGTCAGAAGGTCACAAAAGGCGATCATATGACCACAGGACATGGCAACCATCATAAATACATGCCAATTGCCAAGCATCAAATTTTGATCACATGACCATGTGAAATAAAAACCATCATGAGTCACTTTTTGTAGTGCTTTTGTATCTTTGAACCGTCACTAAATGAATGGTTGTAAGATGAGGGCTAACAACATACACTATGGGTGAATGGTTGGTAAAATCGATAGATCTTGCTGAGATGGATAAACTAACTTTTTTGATTGGAGAAAAGACACACTTATTGGTGACCGGAAATTTCTTATGGAATAAGAAATGAAAAAAAATGAACTTGTAATTTATGGTTTTGAAGAATAAATAGACTACATTATATAGAAAAACAAGTATTATGATATAATTGTAGAGAGAGAGCTTAAGATATAATTTGATACTTTTATCTGTTGTGAATAACAGTAGAAGCTACTTTTTAATACTTTTTTTTATTTTTCTTTAACTTTTTTCCTTTCCTTGCACTTTTTGCTTTCTCTATTTTTATTTTCCTTTGTTCTTCTGTCCTTTATATTAATTTTTATTAGTTTTTGTCTTATATTTTAAGAGTTTTAATTATTTGTGTTCGTGTGTGTCTTTCTCTGTGTTTGTATGTTTGATATATTAGAATTAGGTAAAGGTTTATAAAACATAAAGGTTTCCCCTGTCCAGTCACATCCGACTCTAGGGACGGTGTCCATCTCTGTTTCTTAGATGAGAATCAGCGTTGTCTGAAGACACTTCTGTGGTCATGTGTCCAACAAAGCTATATGCTGAGGACATTAAATGCTGTTATCTTCTAACTAAATTGGTATTATTTATTCACATTTACATGCTTTTGAATTGCTAGGTTGACAGGAGATGGGCCAGGTAACACCCTATTGTGTGGCACTTGGATCTTGAAGCTGGGCTGTCAGCTTTCTAGCAGATAAGCTCAGCATCTTTAGTCACTCATTTAGCAATAATGACAGAATTTTGAGGTTTCAAACAGAGAAGAATGTCTGAAACCAGCAGTAGGTGAAATAAAATGGCCATCTCAGAAATGCAACAAGCTAGGGAGAACGTGGAGACATCATGTATGGGTTTTAGTGAAGAAGAATATTAAATTCAATACAATTCTGGTAGTTAACAACCTCTTCTTCCTCTTTTTTAAGACCAAACCAGCAAACTTTAAAGCATACATACCAGGTTTTAAAAAATACATATATCAATTACATAGAAGTGAATATCAGTTAAAATTGTGAGGAAAGTACAAGCTAATTCTTAAGCTCAAGTTACAGGTTAAAAAAAATGGCACTACCCTTGATACATTTATAAACTGGTTATTTAAATGAAAAGCAGTGATTACCTTGTCATGAGGGAAATTAAACTTTCTTATGGCCAGGGTTATTGATTTGGATCACAGTTCTGCATACAGAGTAGACAGTTGTTTAATACAATGTGGGATTCTGGATTTAATCTCAGTATTTGAACATATATAAATATGATTTTCTTATGAGAGATTGAAATATCCTTCCATATTTTGCAAATCAAATCGTTTATTTGTTTTCTTTGATTGGAATGTAACATTGTACACATGCAGTGTCATCTCTTTCTCTGTGGTTATGCATGCATGTATGGTACATGTATTTCTCTGTGTAAAGACATTAGAGAGGGAAACAGAAGAACATATATGCAGTGGTGCAATTCAACTGGTGTAACAATTTTTGGTTCTAATACTTACCTTCAACTGCATTGGTGTTAATTTCAGTAATACATCTCAAATGATAGATTTTTGTAGATAGTGTCCAATGACTGTTAAACAACTTTCTCCTAGGAATTCAGTCAGGTGTGGATCCAAAAAATATTAACCTATTTTTTCAACATTTCAATTTTTGCAATTACATTTTGATTGTTTTTGGAAGGAGATGAAAACAAAAGGTGCAAAATTTGCAGAGTTCAATTTTCGCTATCAGTCTTAAATAAACTTAGTCACTTAAGTAACTCAATCCATTCAAGTCAAAATGAATGCATTTTGCTTCCAGTTCTTAGCCATACTCTGATTTGTGTTGGTTGATTCCAAAAAGATTCTGTTCACATATTCTTAGGGAGAAAATAATATTTGTTTTGCCTTTTGCTGGCAATGTGCTATTTTTTTTTATTCAGAAACATGGGCAACATATTTAAGAATATAGAAAATAAAATTTATATGCTCAAAGTATTGATAAATCTTACTATCTTTAATGTAGATTCACACATCAAGTGAAGCTTCTATTGATTAACCATGTTGTATTGAATAACATAGATTGTAGAATATTAAGTTGATAATAAAAAGCATAGAGCTTGAAACCATTAAACAAATGACAACAAAGATATAATAAATCTGTGAATCCTATCATCTTTAGGAATATAAATGTTTTGCAAGAATTCTGAGTTTTATATTTTCTCTTTTGACCATGTGAATACCTTCAAAACTGTTGTGTTCTGGATAGTGCCTGAAATACAGTTGTTCTACCAGGAAGTGGATCAAGGTGTTTAGACAAAGACATTGTCAAGGTGTTTAGACAAAGATATTGATATATGGGGAAGTTGTAAAGAGAGTAGGGGGAAAGGATGCTAGGAAGATTGGGAGGCAAGTAAGATGCTGGATTTCTTATCCTGTGAGCTGCAGCAGCCTCATAAAACTCTTGTAAAATCACTCAAATTTTGGTTTAGCTAAAACTGGAAAGAACCAACATGGTCTTGTTTTTTCTTCTTCCTCTACTAACTTTCAGCATATCTAGAATGGTTCAGGAAAGTATCTACAACTCATTGCCTTTTCTTTTTGAAATAAATCATGTTTTCTATTTTTTGCACACTTCACATGTATTTGGACTTGTGATCTGCGGTTTAAAATTACTTTTAAGTAATTTATTCCAATAAATCAGTATTATCTAAATTTTTTATGGTGTATTATACAATCATGACTCTTGTATACGATAAGCATGCTTACTTAATTAAATACATTTCCAAAACTTCAATTCTTAACAGTATCTGTACAGATTCTTTTCTGTACAAATGTGTTATTTCAAGATTTATTTATTCTACATCTGTGCCACTTTATAAACATTTGCATTAATTTGACACAGCAGATTTGGTAAATAAGCCACTTTTAGGCTTAACTTGGGATTTATCCAAAGCTTATTGGAATCCATGGGTGCTCTCCTGCTCTCTGTCTCAAAATTCATCCAAAACTCTGTAGTGTAAAAGTGAGCTTTGTGCCAAATTCATCACTGAATTCCAGGGAGTAGCAGCTGTGAAGTTGATATAACACTGTATCATGAACTTTCCCTGAAGTAGTCTAATATCTTTTAACATCTGTGGTCCTTCCACTTTGCCAAGATGTTTAGAAGTTCACAATGAGAGCATGTGTATATGACAGAAGTCCCAGTTTTACACTGTGTTGCACAAAATGTGTAGTGAAGAGCTGATGACAGGCGTTTTGTTTAAAATAAATGCGTAAGATTTTTCCTCCCTGTTCCTCTAAGTGTTCAGTTCTCTTTCCATTGGTTATATATATTTTGTGTGTGTGTGTGTGTAACATGCACACAGGTTGGCACAAAGGAGTTTGAATGGCTATTAAAGGTAACCATCCTCACCTGTGATCTGTTTGCTTGTAATTAATGTATGTACATAAAAGGTCAATGAATTCCTGGACTCCTGACAGACCCTTGCATCTTTCATCAAATGCTGCACTGATGTTTCTGGCTTTTGAGTCATGGAGAAAGCAAAAAATTGTCAAAGTATCTGCAGGAAAAGGTAGTTGAACTGTATAAAACAGGAAAGGGATATAAAAAGATATCCAAGGAATTGAGAATGCCAATCAGCAGTGTTCAAACATTAATCAAGAAGTGGAAAATGAGGGGTTCTGTTGAAACCAAACCACGGTCAGGAAGACCAACTAAAATTTCAGCCACAACTGCCAGGAAAATTGTTCAGGGATGCAAAGAATAATCCACAAATAACTTCAGGTGAAATACAGGACTCTCTGAAAACGTGGTGTGGCTATTTCAAGATCCACAATAAGGAGGCAATGGAAGAAAGATGGGCTGCATGGTCAAGACGCCAGATGAAAGCCATTACTACACAAATGCCACAAAGTATCCTGCTTACAATACGCCGAACATCACAGAGACAAGCCTCAAACCTTCTGGCACAAAGTCATTTGGAGTGATGAGACCAAAATTGAGCTTTTTGACCACAACCATAAATGCTACATTTGGAGAGGAGTCAACAAGGCCTATGATGAAAAGTATACCATTCCTACTGTGAAACATGGAGGTGGATCGCTGATGTTTTGGGGATGTGTGAGCTACAAAGGCACAGGTAATTTGGTCAGAATTGATGGCAAGATTAATGCAGTATGTTATCAAAAGATACTGGAGAAAAATTTGTATTCATCAGCCTGAAAGCTGCGCATGGGACGTATTTGGACATGCCAACATGACAATGATCCTAAACACAAGGCCACATTTTCATTGGCTACAGCAGAATAAAGTGAAGGTTCTGGAGTGGCCATCTCAGTCTCCTGACCTCAATATCATTGAGCCACTCTGGGCAAATGTGCAGTTCATGCAAGACAGCCCAAGAATTTACAGGAACTGGAGGCTTTTTGCCAGGAAGAATGGGCAGTTTTACCATCTGAGAAGATAAAGAGCCTTATCCACACATACCACAAAATACTTCAAGCTGTCATTGATGTTATAAAGGGGGCAATACACTGTATTAAGAACTAGGGTATGTAAACTTTTGATCAGGGTCATTTGGGTAGTTTCTGTTGTCATTATGATTTAAAAAGAGTAAACACAGTTGATTGATAATAAATGGCTTCAGCCAACCACTAACCATGAGTGAAAGAAAAGTTTTTGTGTTATCATTCATATTCTCTGAAAAATGGCCAAGAAATCATAAATTCTGCCAGGGTATGTAAACTTATGAGCACAACTCATAAGTATGCTCCCACAGACAGGGCCTCCTTGGGATACCGTCAGCCAGACATTGTCGGTTGGCGGTGCCCAGGGGCAGGGCCTTCTCTGTGGGAGCACCCACCCTATGGAACCAACTCCCCTTGAGCCTTTGTTTGGCCTCTGATCTCCGCTCCTTCCACTGTGACCTTAAGACCTGGCTCTTTCAGCAGGCCGGTCTGGACTAACCAAGGGGAGGGGGGCTTGTTTTAGAGGGTTTTTAAATTTTAATTGGATTTTTAATTGTTAGGCTTGTATTTGGTTTAATTTCTTTTTATTGTAAATTTGTAATGGGTTTTATATTGTTAGCCTCCCTGAGTCCTTAGGGAGAGAAGGCGGCATACAAGTCTAATAAATTATTATTATTATTATTATTATTATTATTATTATTATTAACTGTATGTGTGGGTGTATGTGTGTGTATGTATGTGTGTGTGTGTGTATAATATATATGGTGCTCAAAAACAAAATGAAGTTATTGTACAAAGGTGATATACTGCATTTCTGAGACAATTTTCTTTTCTCCCTGTTCCCCAATTGGGTGGGAAGTGACAAAGTGAGAGATCAAAATGTGTTCATATATTTGTCCTTATGTATCTGATCTTTCATGATCTCACTTTTTCCATAAGAAGAAAGCAGATAGATTGATTCCCACTTTAAGTGCATCTCTTTTCCTGAGATGTTGAAGCATAATCTTTCCCTTATGAACCATCTAATAGCTTCGCTAAGGGAAAAGGCAGATATGTGTACAAAGATCACCCAGCTGTGTCTAGAATGCTGATTTGTCTGCAGATAAATGAAGAGATTTTCTTTACTGGAGAAAGGAAAATCACCCTTGGGAAAATAAATGGAGTTGCCATTGTCTTTTTCTCTAGAGTACTGTTTGAAAAGTCACTAAGAATTGTATTTGTGTGTGTATTTAATCCACATAAGGCTTCTACGTTCTTCAAAGTCATGAGACTTATTTCTAAGATCTCCTATTATAGGTAGTCCTCGATTTACGACCACAATTGAGCCCAAAATTTGTTGAGTTTTGCCCCTTTTCTTGACACATTTGTGAAGTGAATCACTGCAGTTGTTAAATTAGTAACACCATTGTTAAGTGAATCTAACTTCCCCATTGAATTTGCTTGTCAGAAGGTCACAGAAGGTGATCCCATGACCATGGGACACTGCCACAGTCATAAATATGAAAACCAGTTGTCAAGCATTCGAATGAAAATCACATGACCATAGGGATGCTGCAATGGTCATAAGTGTGAAAAATAGTCATAAGTCACTTTTTCATTGCCATTGTAACTTTGAAGTCACTAAATGAACTGTTGTAAATCGAGGACTTACATGTATACATGTCTAAGATTTGTTTGTTCATGGCATGACGAATGCCAGTTGTTGAAGGAAAAATGGCTGGAAGTGATAGTTGTTGTGGTTAGTTAATGAGTATACCATCCTTACAAAGTGATTAACATTGTACTAATTTCATTACAATCTATTGCAGTTCACCAAAATATAATCTCAAAGTTCTTTAAGTGACATAATTGGGAACCAAGAATTTAAGACTTGAAGCCAGAGTTGGGAATTCTGAATCACTGAAAAACAGAGATAATAGAGCATTTTCATCTTGGCCACTTTAAGGTATGTGGTTGTCAACTCCCAGAATTCTCCAGCCAGAATTCTGGAAGTTGAAGTTCGCATATCTTAAAGTGGTCAAGGCTGAGAAACACTATAATAGAGGTTGTTTCCAGAGTGATCAGAAAACCTTACAGAACGTTTTAGTGAGAAGATCCAATACTTAGTCTGAGTCATTCCAAAATTAAATTGAGGAAATGCTGCAATCTCTGAAAGTTCACCAGATGCTCACAGAGTTGTACATTTCTGATTCAAACCTCATCTTCTCCTAAACCTTGTGCTCAGGACTGGATGGCATTGCCTGTTTTGGAAGACATTTCAAAATACTGTTTTTAAAGTGGAGCAAGAAAATATGGGTGGGACTGCCTTCATACAGGCCAATTGAAGATGAACTTATATGTTCATGTTCTCAACAGTTAGGGGGCATCTTCATACAATGACATGCATGATGTGCTGGTAAGTGCTTAGCAATTCACAGAGTTATTTATTTATTTGTTGATTGATTGATTGATTGAATGAATTGATATTGCTGCCTATTCGCCCATGGTGATTCGAGGCATCTTACAGAATATAAAACCACATTTCAAACAATAAAAACTAACAAAAAGTATTATTCCTAATACTTTCATATAAAAAGTCATTGTGGGGAGATTAGAATAAAGGAATCCAGTTAGTAACTTTTTCTAAATGAAGCTGAAACCTAAAAGCCCCTTTCCACTCTTCCATTATATGAGATTTCTATAAAATGTAGCCAGATTTTTTTAAAAAAATTCTAGTTGCCAGATATAGCTCACAATATGTTTTAGTTGATACTTCATTGTTCAATGATTGTATCCTTTGTTTATATTTCACCTGCCAGTCAAATTAGCACCTTTACTTTACTTTACTTGCCTGTAAGAGGCAGAAAAGGAAATTGAATTGTGAATGTGTGGGTAGTGTGGACTTGATTGGCACATAAAATAGGAACAGGCAGGAACAGACAGAACAGACAGAACAGACAATGTTTTCAGTGAGGGCATTTTGCCAAGTTGATGCTAGATAAATAAAGAAGGGTAATTCCTTCTTTCAAGTAAAATGGTAGTTCAGAGTTATTTCAGTCAGAAAAGGTAGGAGAAGTCAACAAAGGTATTGTTCTTTTAAAATAAACTGTTATTTTTCTGCATCTTACCTTTCCAAATTCTGAATCAACATGCATTGGGGCCCTTTTTCAAGTTCAGGAAAACTAAGACATGTTTTCCCATGGTGGTGTTCTAGTTGAGTTACATTGGAAAAAGAAAAGTAGATCACTTATGATTAAAAAATTGTACAATGTTTTGTTCCAAATCTCTCTCCCTCTCTCTCTCCCCCCTCTCCCTCCCCCTTCTCTCGTATGTGTCAGTTTCTCTTTCATTTTTATCATGCCAGCCCTTCAAGGCTGCCTGCACCAGAATCAAGTTTTATTGAGCTAGACTCTATTATTAGAATATTGCAACATCTTTCTGTGTTTGTTGTTCCTGTCCTTCTTATACACCATTAGCTAGAAACTAGCCTGAACCTTTTTCTAATACTATCTCCTTTCCCTGACCTCATGGAAAATTTGTATCTTTTTTGGTTTTGGAATGGCTTCTGAATGTTTTTTTTTCAAGGGCATATATATGGCTTCCTAAATAATCTTATATGAGTTATTCTGAGCAATTTATTTGAGATGCAATTAAAATGAGGGAATCTGGAAAATGTATTTTAGAAACATGTAAAGGAATTATAGTATACTGATATATTGAAGAATGGAGTTGGTGTTTATTTATTTATTTAGTGTATACTAAATACATGGACTTATACTGGTTCAAATGTTAATGCCCAGTCCACCCAGCCATTCTAGGACAGAATGATCTATGTTGAAAAAATCAGATATTGGATGGGTGTAAACTCTTGATGGCCAATAGGACACAATGTGATGGGTATTTTGTCAAGGAGCACCACAGTCACACTGAGGGGCAGAGAGATTGGAGTTGGTGTGACTACAATAAATGGTAATAAAGAAGACAAATGATAAATATGAAAAAGGTAAACAACAGTGGTGTTCTATTTAGATTATTTTTGGAAGGAGTGAATTGACAGATGTTTACAACCAGGGAAATGATAAAATATGAATGAGACTATAGTATAGCCTTTTTGGTCTTCTATACCAAAGGAAAATAGAAAGTGTGAATGTAAAAATTTTTGAAGGATTAATTAGTAACCTGTGCCTGGGAAAGTGAGTGTCAGAATTCTGATTAAAAATAGTAAATTTGGGATGTGTCTTTATGCTAGACAAAGGATGTGTAAAGGTTTTTTTTTTACTTTTCAGTTGGTCATTAAGAAACGTATGAATGTAACAACAGTATTCTTAATTTAGAGAATTTAGATAAAGGGGGTACCTTGGATTATGATATTTTTTACACAATTCAGAGGAGTTTTATTTGTCAGTGTGGTGAGTAAAGCATGAGTGAGAATAAATGAAACAATAAATGCTTAGTGAATGCTTTAATATTGAACAAATCTTATTTGTTTGATGCATTTATACACAAATATATCAGGCATTCTTGTGATGCTAGCAGAGGGAGTTAGTTGGTGTACTTATTTGCTGAGAAACTGAACCATCTGAAGCCCATGTAAGATGGCAAGATGCAATAAGAAGTATTGATCTGAAAATTAATATACCAAAGACCAAGGTAGTTGTGTTTGATAGGGATAATGAACTGAGCAATTTCATCATGCATAAATGATGAAAACTAAAGCAAGTGAGTTAATTTGTGTCTCTTGATAGAGTGATTACTATTTTTTTAAAAAAATTAGACATACAAATGCTAGTAAAAAGATGGGAATTAATATATGAGGTGTCATGAGACATGACTCAATATAAACCAATTTGAATTAAGAATGACTTCTGCTTAGTGTTATGTGGAAATGAGCATTAGATGTTTGAGGAGAAACACAGATGTAAGTTGTGTATGGTGGGAATGGGATCCTTATATTGGTATGATAAAAGAAATACAATTAATGAATTAATGCTGAATTAATGTGGATTCAACAGAAAAGTGAGTGACCAGTATGAGTAATATTTGTTGCTGTTAATAAGAAACAAATTGCAAAACAAGTAATAAAGGCAAGAGGAATGAAATGAAAGAAAGGGGAAGACAAAATGTTATTGGATAGAGTCAATGAGATCTCTCCCCAAAAGAAGAGTCAGATGTTTGAAGAAAAAAGAACAATATCTAATGCAGGGGTGTCAAACTCAATTTAATTGAGGGTCACATCAGGGCTGTGGTTGACCTTGGGGGGCTGGGTGGGTGTGGCCAACTGGGTGGGTGTGGCCAGCTTGACACTACTCCGCAAACTGCTGGCATGTTTCCTCTTTGCACTGGTTAGACTGGGCCAAAGCCATGCTGGCCCAATGTTTCCTCTTTGCATTGGGTAGGCTGGTCCCTTACTTTTTCCAAGATGGCCCCATGGGACAGATCTGAGCATATCACTGGCCGGATCTGACTCACTGGCCTTGTGTTAGACACCCCTGATCTAATGGGATGTATGGATGTGGTACAAGTAACCATGATTTACAAAGATTGAAAGGTATGGAGAAATATCATGAATGATATTAGTGCAAACTAGTTTTTAGATAGGCTTTCTTTTTCTTATTTGTTGCCTTCTTTTTTTTGCTTTTCTATTTCTTATTCTCTTTATGTGTTCTGTATATTGCTGCTTGCTACAAAATGCAACAGTGTGATGTGGAGAGGCAAATTTTAAACCACTGTCATGGTTTCACATAATAAAAGGGAACACCTTTGAATGCAAGGTTGTGGTTGCCATTTTGACTTTTTTAAACAATTTCTCACTCAGCCTTAAAATAAATGGTTGTTTTCAGTTGGGATGGCCAAGTCAGTAGATTGTGATAATTTGACTTGAACTATGAAGCAATGTAACTTTTTCACATGAAAGTTCTGAAAATCATTTTGATCTTTTAAAAACAAAGTTCAATCTGATATCTTTCTGGTGTGCCCCATTTTTCTGGGTCTATTAATTGATTTTTTTCCTGTTAAAGGTAGTCTTTTGCAAAGCTTTCAAGGAATATAGCTCTGGCTGTCCTTTTTTGTTGCCTCAATAATTATCCTTAAAAGTATCTTCCATCAAGTGCCTTTCTTTACATTTGGCACCCAGGTTGTGCCCATTAATGACAAGGAATCTGTTTTATAAGACCATTGTGAATATAGCTGTCTTAAATTGCACCATTGTGCTTATAGTTTTAGAAGTACCTGCTTCAAGCAAGTAGGTGAAAGTAAAAAGTATGGCAAAGGGGTACAGAAGGTAAATGACAATCACTGTATTTCAAATTTCAAATCCAGACAAACTTGTGATATAAATGTCTCAAGATTTTTTGTAGCTTTGAATATTTATCAAAATAAAATCCTAATTTACTCTAAATGTCTAACTATTCATGGTATTATGTGCTATATGCTTCCTGGATACTACCTTAGCAAGGTAATAGGTATGTGGTATTGTTGATTTATAAAGGAAATCTTACACAGATCGCAGCTACAGTATCCATGAGAGATAATTTCCATGGATAAGCATTTCTAGTGAAGTTGAGCCCATTATCTCCCAAGGAAGCATTTCTTAATGTGTAGCTGAAATCGTCTTTCCTGCAGTTTCTATCTGATAGTTCTAATCCTGCCTTCTAAAACAACAGAGAACAAATGCCAGCTTCTCTGTGAAAGTTCACTAGTTAAAAACAGCTATCAAATCTTGATAGTTTTCCTTGATTGTTTTCTGTTCCAGACTAAAATTACCCAACTCTTTCAGCTTGATTTTTTCAAAGCCCTTAGCTACCCAGTTGCCTTTCTCTAGATACATTCTAGTTTGTCAATGTAGTATCGAAAGTCTGCATTTTTAACATTGGAATTCAGTACTAGAAAAAGAAGTAATTAGTCAACTTTTGTTTCCCCAGAATTTTCATTCTGTTTTCTTTCACCAATCCTTTTGCTATCTTTTGTAGCAATATATTATAGAAGCAGACCAAAGAATTTTCTCAGAGTGATACTGAGTCCACCAATCCTGTTAGCAGGATAATAGCATTTGGATAGAGTAAAGACTATATTGGCTAAACCAGCCAAGCAGATTTTTGTCCCCTTCTTATTTGATATTTTCTTCATTTCGTCTTAAGGAAGTATCATACTTCGCTCAAGTTGCCAGAAAGTTAGTGTTATGTCTCTTCAATTTCCATAACATTGAAGCAAACACATTCCAAACATAGTGGAGCGCAATGTTTTGATTTATTTTTAAAGTAGTCATTTAAGCACAAACCAGCCATGAGAAAGGAAGTATTGCTACTATTTCATTTCTTTCCTAGGGGAAAAAAAATCCTATTGACATGCACAGAAAACACTCACAGCCAAATAACCTAGAGGCTTAGGAGCTCTCAGTCACAGCAGTCTATAAAAGTCCCCAATGACTGTATCACATAGCTATCAAAAATATTTTTGTCTTCTGGCTGCATTTTTGTTACTTTGTCTTTGAATCAAAGGACCAGGTAATGTACTTCCAAGGTTGGATCTGAAATTCTTTCTTTTCCTTGGATTTAACCTGATGGATTCTTCTTTCAAAATACTTGGGACAATGCTCTGCACAATACAATAAAAAGGAGGCTTTAGATTGCTAAGAAATATTTTGTTTTAATAAAAAGTGAATTACATCACAAGTGGTAAATATATGATTTTGATAGACAGCTTGAGCCAGTTTTTTTATCCTTCTGAAGAAGGATTTCTCTAATTATTCATCACTGTTGATGACTGAATGACCTTTTAGGGGAATATACATGGAGATTCTTAATCATCCAGGTTATGGTTGTATCAGTGATAGAATTCAAAAATTTTACTACCAATTCTGTGGCGTGGCTTGGTGGGCATGGTTTGGTGGGCATGGCAGGGTACTATAAAATCCAATTCCCTCCCCACCCCACTAACCTGCTTTCCAGTTCCGTTCTCCTGTGCAGGTGACAAAAGAAGGCTCAGCCAATCAGCTGGAACTCAGGAGGCAGAGAATAGATGGGGGTGGGGCCAGTTAGAGGTGGTATTTGCCGCTTCTCCGAACTACTCAAAATTTCCTCTACCGGTTCTCCAGAACTGGTCAGAACCTGCTGAATACTACCTCTGTGTTGTATTCTTTGAAGATGTTTTGCTTCTCATCCAACAAGAGCTGAAGAAGCTTCTTGGATGAGAAGCAAAACACCTTCAAAGAACAAACAAGAGTCCAGCTGCCTCTTGAAAAAACACCTTTTAGAGAAATAACTTTGAAATATCAGACATAGAAAGTGATTACATAACACAGTCATAGACAATCTGTAAATGAACAAAATAAATCAATAATACATAAAATAAATGCTTAGTAATAATAATTCAAATGGAAAATGCAATGATTGTGAATTGAAAGTTTTACAGACAGATTTAAGTAAATAAGATTACTTATTTATTGGGAACTTACCCAATTTGCAGATGATACTAAGCTAGCAGGAATAGCTAACACCCTAGAAGATAGGCTCAAGTTCCAGATGGATCTTGACAGACTTGAACACGGGGCCCTATCTAATAAAATGAAATTCAATGTAGAGAAAAGTCTTACACTTAGGCAAGAAAAAACAAAAGTACACATATAGACTGGGTGAAACCAAACTGTGAGAGAGCTCTTGGAGTCTTAGTGGACAACCAGCTAAATATGACTCAGCAGTGTGCAGAGGCAGCCAAAAAAAGCCAATGCAATCCTAAACTGCATTAACAGAGGGATACAATCAAGATCAAGTGAGTTACTAATACCACTCTATAAAGCCTTAGTAAGACAACACTTAGAATACTGCATCCAGTTTTGGTCACCACACTATAAAAATGATGTTGACTCTAGAAAAAGTGCAGAGAAGAGCAATCAGAATGATTAGGGGACTGAAGACTAAAACATATGAAGAAAGGTTACAGGAACTGGGCATGGCTAGTCTAGTGAAGAGAAGGACCAGGAGAGACATGATAGAAATGTTCCAATATCTGAGGGGCTGCCACAGGGAGAAAGGGGTCAGAAATTGGACTATATCAAATGGTATAGGGTCTCCTGCTTGGCAGGGGGTTGGAGTAGATGATGTACAAGGTCCTTTCCAATTCTGTTAATCTGTTAATCTGTAATTCTGACCTATTTTTTTAAAAAAACTTTCTGGATGAATTAAAGTCATTATTCAGAGAAATAGAATTACTGATTTACATATTTTTATTTTAGCTTAATTGAATCTTTATTCCAAAACCTGTAAATCTTATGTCTATAGTTCTACCTAACTAATGGTGTCATCTGATTTTTTTTCTGGATCTTTATGCATCAATTTTCCTCAGCTATCATCACTTCAGCTTCTTGGGAGCTATTTCTGGACTTCTTTCCCAGCAGACAGCTATATTGTACATTAATTTTCACCTCTGCTCTTTGATCAATTAAACTAGTGTACAGGTGTAAATTTGATAAACTTTCCACTAGCTTGTGCATATTAGATGCTTATTTTCTATTTCTAAATTATTCTAATTGATTTCACTTCAATTCAACTCTGATTGCCCAGCTACCTAACTCACTGGAGCTTTCAAAGACCCATTTTCCCTCATAAAATGATTTATGGGTTTGGAAAAAATATTGAACAACAAATCAATCTCACCATAGGTACATTTTGAATTTTCTGTTCATTATGAGTGACAGTAGAGTTCTACCTCTCACCTTGAAAAAAGTCAGTCTGTGACAGTACTCATTTGATGTGCTTGCAAAATATTAAGCCTTTCCATTTTTGTAGAACTGTCACAGATGTGCAAGTGTTCACTTCTGTTTCTTGTTTTTTTAATCTCTTTTTGAAAACAGAAGCAGATGCAACAAAGATACTAGTCATTTTCTTTCCCTCTTTTTTTTCTTAAACTGAAAATGAGGCTACAAGTAGAAAAGAGAAATGGAGAAGTTATTGTCCTAGCAGAGCAAGGCAAAGAGATCTGTGCTTGTTTTCTGACCCTGAATATTCACATCTATCCTTTCAGCTTATCTATTTGTTCCATTTAGATCCAGTTAAATATAAATGAGTTCCACATGACTAGGTGTCTTAATTTACCAGCTTTGATAAATTCTTGTCCTTCTTATAATTCTCTTGAAAACAAAGTAATATGCCAGCTGATCTGTTCTGATTTTCATCCATTCTTAAAAAAAACACTTTCTGAGAATTAAGACTTAGTTATGATAAATTTGTTATTGTGTATTTTTATTTTGTATTATTGGAAAAGAAAAATATGAAAACTGAAGCAAATTAGAAAAATTCTTGGAACTGTCCAGAGTGCTGAAAGATCCACTTACAATGTAATTCTAGCAAGGAAATCAGTGACATCTGTTCTCCTGATGTTTTGTTAAGAATTGTTTTGATATTACATTAGCAATGATTCTGCAGTATCAGAAATTAAAATTGTGAAGATACCTGAATGAATATTGTTTGAATAACTTCCACCTGGATTCTAAAATTATAAGAAGTCTTTATTTAACTGCTCCACACACACAATCCACTGTACAGTAGTATAGTAATCCAAGCATAAGATTAATTTCCCCTCTGAAATCAATGAGACATAAAATTGCTTAATTGTGGATGAATCATCTCCAATATTTTCACAGTGTGACTGAGAGTTCTTTTATAGCCGTGCCTTTAAGGAGAACAATTACTTCACAGACAGTATTGTCTTTTCTTTGGTTCTTTTATTATGTTCAGGTGTATTTTCAGGAATCAAGGGGAAAACCAGAACTTTTTACAGCACAGTGAACTTATCTGTCTCTAACTGTCTCTGCCACTGTCACATATCTTTGCTAGCAACCACCCTCTCTGTTGCTTAGCTACCAAGTCACCCCATTTTCTCCTCCCTTCCACTCAACCTTTCACTAAGAGATGAGGAAGGGGAACAGGAAAGGAACTGGATGAGTTGCTTTAGTGTATGCCTTTAAAACCTTTCTTCATGCTTTTCTTCTCCACAACTGTGTTTAGATGTTGTGGAATGCACCTCCTCTGACCTTTTTGCTCTGTGTTTCCCTAGGGCTTCCCTAAAGACTCCAGGTGTCTATCTGCTGGCCAGCCACTTCCTTTTGTTCCCTGTTGGCTTTGGGCTTGTCCGGGTCTTCTTTTATTTTCTCTCAAGGAAGCTCCAATCAACATCAATTTCATTCTTTTCTCCCCCTGGGGCCAAAACCTGGCAACTGCACATTCCTGTGTCCCAGCAACTGAAGAGCGTTTCCCTCCCTGGCTGTATATAGTAGATTTGACCAATCAGAAAGCTGCCTCCATCTGCCCACAGCAGTCCTGGCCAGGGCAGCTCATTTGCAGTTATGATAACATAGCTGCATTCCAAGATCACAGCTGAGCCCTCTTCTCCCCATTTCTTTTTTTCTTTTTGCTGACCCATAGCACACGTTACATAAAATAGCATGCTCTACTCATTGACATATGCTTAGTAAGTGTGTAGGGTTTTCTTTCTTTCTTAGCACCCCTAAGAGGAGCATCTATTAATTTTCTATTAAAAATTAGGTATTTAAGTAATAATATCAGCTTAAGTTAGCACATGCTCTCCCATGCCCCTTTTTGGCTGCCAGAGTGTTGTAGGAGGCCATCCTTGACTCAGAAGATTATAAAAGGGAGGAAAGATAAAATATTTTACCTTTCAGGCTTGTAGGATCCTGCTACTATAGCCTATGTCAATAATATATAGTTCTAGTCTTCCTATGAAGTCAGTTTCTTGATTTGGTCTCTCATAGGGTAATCAAGTAGATTAAGTATGTATTAAAACATGAGGTGTGGTCCTGTGTCATGCCCATCATGACCATGCCCACCACAACCATGCCCCCCTGCCCTCCAAGGTCAAACACAACCCTGATGCAACTCTCAATGAAATCAAGTTTGACACCCTTGATCTAGAAGGAATTAAAGATTACAATTAAAGAAGAAAATTTAAATTTGATTTCATAATAGAGATTGGACAAAAACATTTTAACATTTGACATATTGAAATAATTAATGTAGAAGTCAATTTTAAGAATGTCTGCCTCTATAGATTGTATTTAAAACATGTGATAGAAGAGGAAGAAATTTTATCTGACAAAATACAGACTTGATATAAAAGTGGCTTCAAAAAGTAGAAGCTATAAGTATTATATGGAAAAAGATGCTAGTGGACATGCTTCTGGACATATAACAGAGATCAGCTGCTATAATAATAATTAAAAGGGACATACAAATAACATACCAAGAGAATAACCTGGATAATTTTTCTTATTGGATCAACAAAAAATCCAAAGATTTCAAGAATTTTTTGAAATGGGATGAAAAAAAGTAAAGAAAAGAAATATCGAGTTTTAGAACATTATTTCAATGAACAAGATCAAGATTGTTAAAATTAAAAGCAAGATATATGAAGCTGGTTTATTTATATTTAGTTTAAAACTTATAATAGATGTTTTATCTCTGGTAACCCTAAATGGACTCTAGGATTGTAGGTTAAGTAGGAATGTCAAAAATAAAAACGGGAAGAAAATATCACATCACTTCCATACTAATGCTAAGAAAACTACATGAACATGAGCTTGATTTAAGTTGACTTGACTCTGATGTCTTTATTTTAAATAGCATTGTGTTTGCTTCCTGACAAATTTGCACAGCTTTCTTAAGTCATGTCTTAATAAAGTCAAGTGATAAATGCACTTACATTAATTGACTGGTGTGTTTCAGCCAACCATTGATATAATGACCTCTGCAAGCTTGAAGACTTCATTTGACCTACTTTTTGTTAGCTGTAATTAGGATAATAGTGGGGTATCTCTTTCACTTTCAATAGCCTGATGATATCAAGTAGTCAAGGCTTGAAATATAAATGCAATGATCTCTCCTAGATAAGTAAATGCTCCTCCTAAAAAAAGAACAGGGAGTAGGCATGTGGAGACCAACAGCTTGATAGGCCAGCTCAGTGTTGTAATTACTACTATAAGCAATGAGGCATGTGAAAATCATTCACTGCTGAAGAATATTTTTAGCAAGCTAAACTTATAGTCAGTGGTCAGTCAGATGCATTTGTACAAATTAAAAGCAAGGCAGGCTTTGAGCATTTTCCCTAGTGGTATGACTGCTAGCTTAAAAAAGCTAGCAGTCTTCAATTACTATTACTTTTTCAACTCTCACAGTCCCTTTGGAATTGATTCCTTTTTTTCTTGCTTCATTCTGAAATACATGTTCAAATTTCTTTGATATGCTGATTTTTCTAATTGCTTTCTTATAGATGATGGGAGCAGTGATGATGATGATACAACCCAGTGGGTACATGAAAGCTGGAAAGGTTAAAGTTGTTACACTGGATATGTAAATTGCAAAATTCAGGAATCAGGATTTGCAGAGATGGAAAGCAAATGGAGAACAGTTTTGGGATGAGATAGAAATCTCTTCTTGCTGTGAGAAGTACTGGTTTGGGTTTTTTTGTTTAATTAGAAGCAGCCTAATGATGAGAAGGAGGGTAAAATTGGGAGGAAGTTAATTGGGGGGGGGGTAGAAAAAGAAAGAGTTAGCTAGTTCAGAAATTTTATAACACTCTCCCCTATGATTACAAAAAGTACAAATCAACAAAGGGTAATGAAGATAAATCATGAAGCTACATGCAAAGATGTTCAGAACACCCCTTGACAAAAATAGAATAAAACAAGAATCAGTTGAACACACCACAGAAACAAAAACCTTTGTAAATATATAGTATTCTTTTCAGTTTCTTTTTTAGGGATATTATCCTAGGTATGTACATGGTACATCCCAAGTGGGAACATGCCTTTTTGCCACATTTTCACTTTGCTATAAGGCACACATTGCTAGTTTTGTCTATTTCTTAAACTAGCATGTATTTATGGAGCAAATTTCAGTATTGTGTACTCAGTTCAGTGACATATGATAGCAATAACAATAGCACTTAGACTTATATATTGCTTCATAGTGCTTTGCAGAGTTTTTAAAGTGGTTTACAGAGTCAGTATATTGCCTTCCACCAGCCTGGATCCTCATTTTACTCACCTTGGAAGGATGGAAGGTTGAATCAACCTTGAGATGGTAAGAATTAAACTCCTGGCAGTCGGCAGAGTTAGCCTGCAACACTGCATTCTAACTACTGCACCACCATGGCTCTTGTACTACAATGATCAACATTGTATTAAAAATTCTGATTAAATTTAAATGTAACCTCCCAAAATTACCACCAAATTTTGAATATTTTTTTAAAATTACCTTTTTAAAATCCTGCTTCCTATTTTTTTTAACTGAATGTGGAAGAATGCCTAGTAGATTAAGCTGTTTGGTAGTGTGTGAGAGCAAACTGAAACCGAATTTGGGCAGGACATAATGAATTCTAGTTTCAGGTGCTGATTTTTGGAGTATGGTGATATCGCTATTCTTCATGGTGGTGTATTCCTCCTTAAATAACCTGTTTGCTCTCTGAAGGTCCATCTGGAATTGGCATTGATGGTATATAGACTACACAAATGTGGCACACACACACACACACACACACACACACAGATACACACAGAGCAATTATAGTCTGATAAGCAAACTGTTCTACTTCCTAGAGGAGAAAATGCAGGATCAGGAGTTGGTAAAATATACTTTGCATTTTGCAATGTGCTATTTGTGAAGTGGACTTCAAGACTCTGAAAATGGTAGATTCCCAAAACAAGCCATGATACTGCTGTATTGAAACAGCTGAAGTTCTTGCTGGCTGCCTTCTGAGACCAGTTCTAGAGCCTTAAGTTGTTTGCACAACTGCCTATGCTTGTGCAATTGGCACTATACATTGGAAACCCTTTGCTGATCTTGTCTCAAATAACATCAACATCAAGTGTAACTTCTGCTTTTTCCATGATGGAACCTTTATATGCATTGAGGCAAGTCCTGTCTCTGTAGAAGACAGTTTAAAGGAAATTTATTTACTCATATCCTTTATTTTTTTAAAAATAATATTTTTATAAACTGCCCAGAACAATACAGGGAGTAGACAGCAAAGAGGAGGGCGGAGCTGGTGTCGCGGCAGTACGATGTGCGATCTTAATCCCCTAAGATCACCGTCGATATCTTTGCTGCTGGATGGTCCTGATGGACCTAAACCATCCCGTAAAGATGGTGATTGTTTAGGGCACGTCCTGCTGATCCCAGGGACATCGCAAAGTCCCTGGTTGATCTAGGAAAAGTCCTTTTTGCCGGCGGTGGAGAGGCAGCCATTTAAGCTGCTGAAGCTGGGACAGCTCGGAAGTGATTGAAAGAAAGTGTGTCAGTTTGGTGAAATGAACTTTTACTTATTGTTTCTTGAAGAGCACACCCCGAAAGATTTAAAGTGAACAGAAAAGAGTTTAAGCGGTGAGATTAAGCTAATTAAAGTGAAAGTTCCCCCCCTTTTTTTAATTGGAACTTTGCACTTGGTTAAGCTTCTTAATTTTAAACTGGACTGGTCTTTCTTAAATTTTTTATTCTTGTTTTTATTTCTTTTCCTAACAATTCTTTTGAAAGTTTGTTTGATTAAAACTCTTTTTTTATTTGAGATTTACTTTAAAAAAAAGAAAAGAAAAGATTTTACTTTTTTTTCTATGTTCCTGGCTTTGGATATATGAGGGGGAATGAAAGTGAATGAAAGTGAAGGAAAATAAGTAGCACTGCCACCTAGAGGATTAGATATATTGTTTTCTTTTTTCTTTTACTTGTTTATGTATTCGTGTTATACTCAGGGACTCTGAGCTTTGCACTGGAAAAGATAGTGGGATGAGCATGGCAGATTGTTTACACAGGTGCTCATCCATGAAACAATAGATAGCTGGAGTCTGGAGCTGAAGTTGAAAGAAAGAAGATTGAAGTGACCTTGAAACTATTGGAACTGGAAACTTTGAGTTGATTCATTAAAGAGCCTTGGATATTCAGTGGCAGAGGCTTGCTTTACATTAGAACTGTTTGTTACTTTTTATTTTATTTTCTACTTCCCCTCTAGTTGGTTTTTTTTTTTAGATTTCAATTTTTCAAACCAGGAACTAGAATGCAATTTTTTTATTTTTGCTCTCTTTCCTCTTTTTATTAAGAGAAATATATAGACTATTTTTTATTTCTTTGTTCTTTCTCACCCTCTTTTTCTCTAAAAGAAAAATCCTATCTATCCCTTTTTCCATATTTTCTTTTTCTTTTTGTATATACTATCGCAACTAATTGGATTAAGATAAGTATTACAAGATGAGTAGAAAGATAACAGCCCCAGCTTCCTCCATACCAATGTGAAGACAGATTCAAAAAAATTGAAGAAGAAGATATACAAAGAGATAAGAAAATTAGAGATATTGATACTCAATTGAGTGATGTTGAGAAGGGCAGGAGTCAACCATTGGAATGGGAAATCAATAGATCAGAATTTTATCTGAGATTTCAAAATGTGGAAGAAGGAAAAGGTGAAAATCTTGCTGAAATAATGACACAAATACTGGCAGAAGCATTAGAGATAACCAAAGAGAAGATGATGGATGGGATGGATGAAGTGTTCCATGTCTATACAAGATATACAATGAGAAACAGGTTACCAAGAGAAGTCCCCATTAAATTTACTAAGAAGATTATCAAAATAATCTCTTGCCACCTGCAATATCTGTAACTGCAGGTGGCAAGAGAGAAAATATTAAAGTATAAAGATAAAGAAATTATGGTGCTGAAACGGGTACCAAGAAGAGTAAGAGAGATGAGAAGAGAATATTTATTTCTGACCAAAGAGTTACTTAAAAGAGGAATAAACTACAGATAGTTGATGCAGAAGGCCTCTTGTTCACTTGGCAGGAACAAAGACACAGAATTGACACAGTCGGAAAAGCAGAGCTATTCAACTTAGAATATTTTAGAGGAAAGGAGGAAGAAGAAAGAAAAGAAGAGTCACTAATTGAATTTCAAGAGGAGTGTGTTGCAGTAATTGGAAAAGAAAAAGAAGAAGGTTCAGTAGGTGGTGTACCCAGACAGCAACAAGAATTAAGATCTACTAGAGCAATAAAGCCCTCTTATAAAGCTTAACATGGATGAAAGAAAATTGATTATGATTAACATAAATGGACTTAATTTGGCTGCTAAAAGAAGAAAAGTATTCCATAAATTAGAGAAATTAAAATTTGATATAATTTGTTTACAAGAAGTACATATTAAAAAACAACATGAATATATATTGAAACAAAAAAAATTAGGGAAATTATTCACATCGCTGACACAATTAAAAAAAGAGGCGTGGTCTTATATATTAGAGATACAATTTTGGCAGTACTAATTTATACAGATGATGATGGAAGGATTTTGATGGTGGAAATAATGGACAATAATGTTAAAACACTTTTAATTGCAATCTATGCCCCAAATGATAACCAAGAAAAATTTTACAGGAAATTACATATGAAAATAATTGAATTGGACTATGTTAATATTTGTATGATGGGAGACCTTAATAGAATAATTAATGATCGGTTGGACTATAAAACACAGAAACCAACAAAGAAAGCTAGAAAGATATTACCAAAGTCTTTCTTTCGAATGATAGAAGAATTAAATTTAAAAGATGCATGGAGAGGGAGAAATGTGGAAAGTAAGCAATATACCTTTTACTCAAACAGACATGCATCGTGGTCTAGAATAGATATGATATGGATGTCAGCAGAATTACTTATCAACATACGGCAAATTGAAATAGAAACAAGCATTTGGGTAGATCACAACCCAATGACAGTTATCTGGAAAGGACATAAGAGGAGATCTCGATGGACTTTAAATAATACGATACTAAAGGAAAAAGACTTTAAACAGAAAATAAAGAACTGACCTTTTTTAAAGAAAATAGAAAAGAGGATACATCTTTGCAGAATCGCTGGGGCATGATGAAGGCCTACACAACAGGTGTGATAATAGACTATACAAGGAAAAGAAATATAAAACAGAAAAAGACCTTTAAAACACTGGAGGATGACTATAAAAGACTGGAAAAAGAGTTATAGTAGTTCCCGCAAAAAAAAAATATTAAGAATAAAATGGATATAATTAAACACAAAATGGGACTAATGGAAAAAGAGGAACTAGCACAAAAAATTAAAAATGCTAAACAGAATTACTTTGAAGATGCAAGCAAACCAGGCAGATGGCTAGCCTATAAATTGAGAAAGGAAAGAGAATCAAGAAGGATTAGTCAATTAATAAATGAAGAAGGACATGTTTGCTATGGAAATGAGGAGAAGAAAAAAAATATACAAGTTTATTATGGAAAATTGTATTTTCAAGAGAATATTCCAGAAGAAAAAGTTAAGCAATACTTACAGAAAGCGAATTTACCTCAGATACCTAAAGACATTGAAACAATGTTAGAAAGGAGCATAACGATGATGGAACTAACAGAAGCTTTAAAAAAACAGAATGTTGGAAAAGCACCAGGTCCAGATGGATTGCCAGCGGAATTTTACAAGACCGTTCAGGAAATACTGAATCTTCACCTGCTAGAAGTTATGAATGAAGTTATGTTAAAGAAAAGAATACCCAAAACATGGTCAGAATCATATATTACATTTATACCAAAGGAGGAAAAAGACCTGCAGCAAATTAAAAATAGACCTATATCCCTATTAAATTCAGATTATAAAATTTTTGCTTCAATTTTGGCAGAAAGACTGAAAAGATACTTAAATAACTTTATCCATGTTGATCAAAATGGATTTCTGCCAAAGAGACAAATTAAAAACAATGTGAGAATAATTCTGGACACTTTGGAATATTATGAGGCACATCCGGAAAAGCAAATGGCCTTGATATTTTTAGATGCACAAAAAGCCTTTGATAATGTGAGTTGGTGATTCATTTTACTGCAATTGAAAGAAATGGGCTTTGGTAAAAAATTTATTCAAGCCATTGAAACGATATATTATGAACAAACTGCAAAGGTTATGGTAAATGGAGAATTAACAGAATCTATAGATATAAGAAAAGGGACAAGACAAGATTGCCCACTGTCGCCTCTGCTGTTTGTGTTATCATTGGAAGTGTGGAATAGGAATATTAGAGAAGAAAAAGAAATAAAAGGAATGAAAATCAAAAAGGAAGAGTATAAATTGCAAGCTTTTGCAGATGACCTGGTATTTATATTAGATGATCCATTGGAAACAGCACCTAAATTAATAGAAAAGATAGAAGAATATGGAAAAGTAGCAGGTTTGAAAATATATAAAGATAAAACAAAGATATTAACAAAGAACATGTTAGTGAGATGAAAGAAAGAGCTGGAGGAAATTTTAGAAATGCAGGTCACAAATAAGGTTAAGTATTTAGGAATATACATTACACCAAGATGTAGCACGCTGAAGGAGGACAATTATCTTAAACTCAAACAGCAGATTGCGACAGATTTGGCAATATGGGAAAATTTACAACTCTCATTGATTGGGAGAATATCTACAATTAAGATGAATGTATTACCTAGAATTTTATATCTATTCCAGACAATTCCAGTTTGGCTAGGGAAAGAGTTCTTCTAAGACTTAAATAGAATTGTATTGAAATATATTTGGCAGGATAAGAAAGCAAGAATAAAACTTAAACTGTTACAAGATGCAAGAATAAGAGGAACGTTTGCCTTGCCTAATTGGGAGTTATATTACCAGGCGACAAGTTTGATGTGGGTAAAGGAATGGATAACATTAAGAAACACTAGATTATTGACTTTAGAAGGGCATGACTTGCTGCTGGGATGGCATGTTTCCTTTGGTATAAGGGAACTAAAACGCAGGGGTATTTTAGAAGACATATTCGAGAGGCACTGTTTTTGAACTGGGAGAATACAAAAAGACAACGTTACTTAAAAATTCCATTATGGATATCTACCATTGAAGCTTTTTCCTATCCAGTAATATATAAAAAGGAACAAACAGTTAGATATGGTGAGATATTGAATGAAAAGAGTGAACTTAAATCTATGCAAGCGTTGGAAGAACAAGGTGTAAAAATGAATTGGTTTTCATATTTGCAAATACAATCTAGATTTGATAAAGATTTTAAAACAGAAGGTATTTATGATAAGTTGACTGATTTAGATAAAATTTTGATGGGTACTGATGAAAAGGTAATTAAAAAACTGTATGGACATTTATTAGGATTTAAACTGGAAGAAGAACAAGTTAAAGAAACGATGATTGCTTGGGGGGAAAATTTTGGATATGGGATTGACTTAGAGAAGTGGTAAAAATTGTGGTCCAAAATTATAAAATGACAATGTCAACTGCATATAAAGAAAACTTATATAAGATATTTTACAGGTGGCATCTACCCCCAATGAGAATCGCGAGAATGTTTAAGAACAAATTGGATAAATGTTGGAAATGTCATCAGATACCTGGTTCATATTACCATATGTGGTGGACATGTTCGGATGCAAAAAAATATTGGACTAAAATCCACACATGGTTGGCAAAAATGATAAAACAACATATAGACTTTAAACCAGAGATCTTTTTATTGGGAATTATACTAGAAATATACAATAAAGAGTTGAAATATTTTATTGTAAATGTTTTAACAGCGGCTAGAATTGTATTTGCTAAGAATTGGAAAATGATAAAATACTTATGCAGAAGGAAGTTATTAAGAAAATTATGGACTGTGCTGAAATGGGTAAATTGACATTTGAAATTAGAGAACAGGAAGATAAACAATTTTATATGACATGGGATTTGTTTTATCAATGGTTGAATAAAAAGACACAGTAATATATTAGATTTGATAATTTTGTAATAGAAGTTTAATAGATTGATATAAAATATAATATAGACATATATACATTGGATGAAAGTATAATATAAATTTTAAAACAAAATTGGATTATTAATAATTGATTATTAATAATTGATAAATATATAAGTATATATTAGTTTGACAATGTGAAACTTTATATAAATTGTGAGTAAGGACTACAAAAGGATAGCACAAAAGATTTGTAACCGACTGACACATTGTATGTATATATAAAATATGGTTTTATATATATGACGGTTTTTATGTTTTGTTTGTTTATGTTTGTCTTAAAAAATAAAAACCTTTTCAAAAAAAATATAGGGAGTAGATAGCACTAGTAACATTCCCCCCCACACACACACACCTTTAGCTGTTACTTTGGCAGAATGGGTTTTTTCACCATTATTGCATCTTATTCAGTCAAGTGGGCTATTTCAATCAATTGGGGATCACTTTGTGAACAGGATTATGCAAGGAAAATATGTCACTTATATGACTGAAGATAAGTAAAACCAATTCACAGTAAGGGAAATGTGTCATGCATAGTAATACTTTAAATCAATCACAAAATTATCACTGAAAGAGGAGAAATTTTTACCATTGCTAAAAATGTCTAGCCATATCTACATTTGGTTGAAAAAGTGTATGATTCCAATGGGAAGCAGCAATTGAAGTTTTGAAGAACTGGTATGTGCAGCACGTTGCTTCCCAGCTAAAATGCTTAAATAGTACTTGTTCAATTACTTTGGGAAAAGTTTGGATAAAATGATTTCTAACTGAATCTACAAATATCAAAATGATACTCTGAGGCCATGTCAATCCAGGCAACATTTCATATGACTTTAGAAATCTATTGGATTTCCTGACATTTATTTATTTTTTAATGCAACTAATTCATGTTTTATCAGAATAGTCATCAGGGTCTCCACTAAGCCTTTTTATATCTGCACCATTTTCTCAATTCATTTTCCACTTTCCTTATCCTTCTATTAATCTAGCATGAATTGCAGGAATTTTTAACTTCAGCAGGAATTCATATAAGATTGTTGCATTCATTTGAATTTAACAGAAATCTTTGTTTGTTCTAAAAACATTACTCAGTTGAGATCAAACATCACATTCCCTGCTGTTTGCTTTACAATCTGAAAAATGCAAATAAAAATGTTATTTACCTTAGAAAATACCGTAGTAGAGCTCTCAGAATGATATAATTTGATGTTACTTATCTCTTTTGTTTTAATTATTTTCAACACTGATATTTTTATGTCATGATTTCTTCTTCTTATTATTATTATTCATAGTATCTGTGTAATCTCCTAATTAATATTTAGTACTTTTCTGGAGAAAACTCCTATTTTATGACATAGAAAATAGTCTAGGTAAAAGATACATGCATGTGAAATAGCAGGTCATCTGCCTCATCTTTTTTTATTTCCAGATGTTTTTAATTCCTCTCACTGATTCACTGGCAGGACAATATGATGTGCAAAATGAAAGAATCGTGTAACAAGACCCAACTTATAAGCTTTGTGATGAGCTGGGCAGTAAATAAATATAATAAATAAGATAAAATAATAATACCAAACTGCCAATGATGGAAAGATGGTTAGTGGTAGATCTTTAATTGTAGAACTTTCCCTGGGCATCTTTGGTTGCTAGAAGGATATGCAGACCCCTAGTAGACCTGCTTTTACCATAATTAAAAGGAGTGTAGTGGCTCATGAGATTAGGATTCTGGGCAGATGATTGTTAGGCTTGCGTTTGAGACTCGGTTGCTGCCATGGAATGGTTGAGTTCCCATCACATGCTCCAGCTCCTGGTGACCCTGAAGTTTGAAAATGAGAAACTGCAAGTAGATGAATGGGTACTACTTCAGTTGGCAACTTAATGGGGACATACAGTAAAAGGAGCACCCAACTCTGTCCCCTGGGCAATGGCGATGTCACTGTTTAATATCTTAACAATCTTAACAAAGGTGATAACTCTCCTCAGATTCTAGATTATTAGAGACTGTAATATTATCAACAGTACTAGCCTGTATCTCGATTTCTGACTTCATGTGCTACACCATTCAGAATTTAAAAATCTGTTCTTTTCGAAGACTGAGCCAATTGCTGTCTACCAAAGTTAGTGCTTTTAAAACCAATATAACTGATGTCAGCTTTGCAGTCAACTTTGAGATGGGAAACTGTTGAAATGATTGAGGCTTCATCATTTATTCTAGCATTGAAATCATTCACCCAAACTGGCAACATTTATTCCAGTATTCCAACCTAAGCTTTATTGTATTCGCATCAGATTTATGTCAGCTATTATCAACTCAGCATAACTTTTCTTGTAGGTGGAGATAAGCATTGACACATTTTAACAGACTTCTAAATATATGATCACTAATGCATGGGATAACCAAAATACTTAAAACCTGATGCTTATTAGTAAAGACACATTCAGCCTTATCTGAAACTTAAATGTGGCTTTAAGTGAAAGCATTGTGTTTCCAAAGTCTTTAGCTCCCATGTCTTCTGTAAAAAAATAAGATCATATTTACCAATTAAATTAAAAAAATGCTTATCACATGGCTATGTTACTGAATATCAGTGGCATCATATACTTAAAGTCTCCTTGAAATTATTTAAGAGTCAACATAGAAACAGTGCCAGGAATTAAGTATTGCTATAGGATATGTTTCATCTTGCTTTGTAGATTCTAGCCCCACTGTATATTTCACTACAAATATATGTATATACACAGAGAGAGAGGGAGAGAGTACAAAAAAAAATCAAGCTTCACTATATACCATCTTGCCCACCTGGAAGCTGCAGCTGGTGCAGAATGCCTTGGTGTGGGCATTTAGGCTTCCAGAGGTAATGAAGATGCTTTATTTCACCTTTAAAATCCTTCATGACATGGGGCTGAGATACTTGTGGATTGCCTATCTTTAATTGAATCAACCTCTTTGACAAGATCCACAAAACATATGCTCTAAGTCTCTAAGGTGGTTACATATGATGAGACTCAGGACCACTACTTCTCTGTCATGGTATCTAACACTAACCCCATGAGATAAGGATGGCCCAACCCTGCTAGTCATTTGTAAGTATCTGAAAATGGGCCTGTTTCTCAGGAAACCAGGACAGTGTGATGGATGAGTGTGGCTGAAATGTTAAATGATTATGGGTTGGCCTCAACTGCGTTGTATCTTTCTTTGCATTTTGTTTCTGCATTCTTCTTTTTAAATCATATCCTGTCTGCAACCTGTTATCTTCCTATACAAATTTGCAGGTTGGATGGTCATATACATTTATTAAATAAATACCACATAGTACAACAAGCTGGATTCTGAGATAGTTTATACAGGAAAGGCTCATCTCAGTTGCCTATTTGGTGGGGCAATGCTTGGGGCAGGAGAGTTTGCTTTGCACTCATTTGCTTTGAAATGATATGCTTTCTTTTTGCTGACTGACTGTGACAAAAAGTTGTTGAGTCGGGCAAGAATCACTTAATGGCTGCCTTGCTTAGAGATGGAGATTCTGATCCAAGTTGTGACGCTAAGTCCAGGATTACCTGTAAAAGATTGACAAAATGTTTATCATACTGTAGTTTGTGAAATACATTTCATAATTCTGAATAGACTATACAATAAAATCTGACTATGTTTCAACCAGAATGATGTCTGGCCCAAGCTAAATTGATTTCTGTTTTTAAGGCCCATAGGAACATAGATTAGACCTTCTCCCTAAGCTTCCTGTATGAGTTAAAGAAAAGTATATTAAATGCTAACAGAAAAAAGAGGAAAACATAATTATATGGCTGGCAAGGATTAATTCAGATAATTAAAATTAAATTCAGTGGCTTTTTGGCAATTCATTGCCGAGTCCTCTGGGAGAAGGCTTCTTTGTGTAGAAGAATCAATCCAATCAATTATATGGGAGAAGTATAAGTGAACTTTTTTTAAAGTAAAAACTTTGTTTAATTGAATCAAAAATCCATCTCTGAGTGGTCATTGGAATATGAAAGCTGTAAGCAGATTAATTCCCATCAAACTACTGACAAACTAAGACTGATGGATAAGCCCTGACTTTTGTGACACTACATATTGCCAAAGGCTCTTCCACTTAAAAGATCTGAGAACAGCCTATTACTGTACTTTTTTTTTAAAGGAGATGTTTTTTAAAATATATGCAAACAATGTATATATTGGAAATTACTAGACAGTTAGCACAGGATAATAGTCTGATTGATGTGCAAGTGATGTTAAAAGAGGTAGCTTTTATATCAGCATTCACCAGGGAACTGAGCTTGTCTTTATCATCTTTGACTCCTGAGTCAGCATCTTTGGGACAGGCAACTATTAAATTAAAACATTCCTCCTGGCCTCTCCTGGACTGGAGAGTATTACTCCTAATTAAAAAATTTTATGATGCTATCTGGCACTAGTTCTGGGAATATGACAGCCAAGATAATCTGTTTGTTCCAAACCCTATTCCCAAAGGATTTCAAAACAGTCAAAAAACAGTCGATTTTGTCTCCTTTTATTTTCAACATATTTGTGAATTTGATGATCCAAGAGTGTGTAAAGTATATTTTTATCCCCCAAAGTTAACAGACTTTTCTTTGTGCTTCTATATTCTGACAGTATGACCATTTTTTGCAGTAAGTCAAACAGGTTTTTGGAAAAACTTCAAGTCCCTTGTCAGGTACTGTGAAGAAAAAAAAAACAGATTTTACCAAAAATGAAAATTATGATACTGTGAATTAGATAGACTCTAAATTATCCTAAATTATCCATTTTTCCAGTCCTCTCAGACTTGCAATTTCTTCACATATTTCCAGTATTTTCTGGCATATATTCCTACTTGAAGGTTTCAAAGGCAAGAGTGTTGTATGGTCCTACTCTGAATTCAGTGAAAATGTTTAAGAGTTGCATTCTAAATATGCTAATATGTTCGGAATTAGGAACATTTCTTGAAGTATGGATGTTTGCCATTTTAATTTTGTCTTATGTTGTGGAAAAATGAAATTAGAAATGCTCATCTATGGCTAGAAAAAATGACAAAACAGCATATAGACTTATTTTTAGAAATATTTTTATTGGGTATCTTACCTGAAGGATACAGTAAAGAATTGACATATTTGAATATAAATGTTTTGACAGTAGCTAGAATTGTATTTGCTAAAAACTAGAAAAGCGGGAAAATACCGATAGAAGATTATGAAAATAATGGAATGTGCAGAAATGAGTAAATTGACATTAGCAAGCAGAGAGCAAGAAGATAAAGAGTATTATAAAATTTGGGATTTGTTTTATCAATGGTTAGGAAAGAGAATAGGGAAATAGGATATAATACAATACAAATACAATGATAAAGATAAGACAATGTAATATGTTATAATGGATTATAATGAAATGAATATTATGAACTGAGATATTTTAAAAATTGAAATTTTCTTGAAAAGGATGATACAGTCTATAAGTAAAGTCCAATAAGTAGTTAATAATAATATAATACAATATGCATATTCATGTAAAATAAATTTTAATAATGTAGCTAGAAGGGAAGGACTGCTGATACTGTGCGCAAGAAGATCTATACTGACCGACACACTGTACAATGGAGAGAAAGTTTTATGTTTTGTGTTTATGTTTGTTGTTAAAAATATGTTTTGTGTTTATGTTTGTTGTTAAAAAAATTTAAAAAAATATTTTAAAAAAGAAAGAAATGCTGATCTGTATCAGAGGTGGTATTTAGCAGGTTCTGATGAGTTCTAGAGATCCGGTAGCGGAAATTTTGAGTAGCTCGGAGAACTGTCAAATACTATCTCCAGCTGGAGATTTTACAGTATTCTTCCCCTGCCATGCCCACACAGCCACACCCA
Source organism: Naja naja (assembly GCA_009733165.1). Taxonomy (NCBI): domain Eukaryota; kingdom Metazoa; phylum Chordata; class Lepidosauria; order Squamata; family Elapidae; genus Naja; species Naja naja. The sequence continues at coordinate 32,474,181 of CM019150.1, forward strand.
CAGAACCAGTAGTAAAAAATAATAAATTCTACTACTAATCTATATCATAGAATCTTGATGTAATGTTTGATTACTTTGGTTGTTAAGACATTAAGACTGAAGAATAGATGGTGAATATAGAGCAGCAAAAACTCTTGAATGTAATGTAACCTATTTAAATGAAAGAGCTAAGATGAGGATATTTACATCTGCAATCTATTATTTAATGTTGCCTGTGTAGAGTTTCAAATTTTGCCATATTGAATGTTTCTTTTCTTTTTGGAAAGAAAAAAAAACATTACAGTCAAAAGAAATTTGTTCAGGTGACGTTTAAGAAATAGAGACACTTTGCTGTGAGAAATTCTGTATTCTCTAGGTTATTATTCTGAACTATTAATATAACTTCTAACCACATATAATAATAGGATGATTATATATATATATATTACTCAATTACTTGTAGATGAATATTACAATAATTACAATAATTATCACAATAATTTGAAGTAAATTGTGTTCTGTTCCTTTCTATTTAACAGATCAGACTTTAAACCTTACTGTTAATGTAGGTTGAAGTATAAATATAAACAAATACTGTTGTTTTGATTAAATTATCAGTTGTGACATATAGCAGCAGTTCTTGTAAGGATGTATAATGCATTTCTGGTTTATTTAAAATTTAAGTGAATTCAGTTATAAATCTGTTGTGTTCTATTTAAAAATATGCACATACACACACACATAACATTTGAAAATAAAATGGAAATATTTCTTAAAGCACATGATTTTATTCCCTGTACAGTAGTACTTTTATATGCAGATTGCCATAAAATAGGATTTTATGCATGTGTGTTTATGTTCACATTGAACTAAGAACTTCATTATAAAATGTGGGGATGTGTACAAGTTGAAGAATAATTGTGTTCTGATCTTCATAATAGTCTGGAAAATGCATGTTAGCTCTGTTTGCTGATAAAAACAAATTGAATTAAATTTCCCAGCATCCTGTTCTCGACCTTTTTTTCAAACTTCTATCAGGCCAGTCTAAAATATGCATGCTGCCTATATGCTTATTAGTACCTGCTTTGAAAGAGGTTGTAAGGTCCTGCCTCACCAATCTCAAGAAAGCAGAACTCTTGAAATGAAATCCATTTCAAAAGGAAATTTTTATTGGAAGCTGACAGCAAGAGATGTAGGCAGGAAGTGACATTTCTAGCCTGAAATATTAGATTAAACTTTTGCAGACAGAGCCCCTCCCAAAGTCCAATACATCATTGAGCCAATCCCAGTGTATGAAGATGTTATGAGAAACTTTGGAGGAGAAGGTGGTAAGGCAATGCTGCTGCACTACTTCAGAGATGAGATAAGGCATCTGCTTGAGGCACATTCCATTCCCCTTCCCAAGGCTAGAAAATTACAGTAAAGCAAAGCAAGAAATAGAAACAAAAACCCCATAAAGAGATCCCTCTAAGCCTCACCTCTCCCACCAGAATGACAGCAATAGGAATCTATGGGACCTGACAGAGCTATTTGGATTACATGGGAGGGAAGAGGTTGTACACACCTACCAGCTGGAAAAAGTCGAGACTGCTTTAACAAATAAGAGACACTTCATATACTTCATGAAATCTGAAGTAGCTCTTTGAAAGAGTTTTCACATCTATGATGGCCTTAAATCAAATTTTTAAGTTAACTTTATTGAATTTTTGTAAGCATGTAATAATAAGAGATAATACAAACTAAACTCAGAAAGGAAAAGAAAAAGAGAGAATAGAAAGTACAAGAAAAATATCTAAAATCAACAGTGTATGTAAATTTATTTTTGAAAGACAATTCAATTTTCATATTTTAATGTGAATAGGAAAGACCTGGTACCATTTGTACAGTAAATGACCAAAATAAGGGGCAAATTAGTTTTTGAAAAAAAATGTAAAGGACATCTTTCTGATATAAAACACTATCCTTTATAATAAAGGACATATGATCACTATATTTATAGAGCAACTTATAATAGGAAGCTATTTGGTTATTCAGTGATGTCATCAAAATAAACTGCATGTGATGATGTCATCAGAACATATGCCCTACATGATATGATTATTACATAATTTCATTAAGAAAGGGCTGCTTTAATTTAACTTTCAATAGGCTTGCAATGATTTGTAGTAACTTTAGAAGTTGAATGTACTGAAATCCTGTGTTTTCAAGCAAACCCTATTTTGTGTACTTTTGCAAGAAGGAAAGGCATAATCAACTTTTATTTTAGCTGAGTTCTTAAAATTAATGCTTTGAATGCAGAAAAAAGGCCATTTTAATCTACAGTCTGATATAGAAAAAACAAATCTTGAACCCTATCCTAATTAAAGCTGCTTGCCTCGCCTAAAGTTAATTATTAATATAAACTCTCCCTTTGAATGCATCATGCAGAGGTAACTTTAACCCCACTTTGAATGCTTTTGAAGTAAATAAAACTCTAATAAATTTATAATTTTGCTTAACTTTTAAAATCAGCACCTTAAATGCAGGAAAAATACTTTAACTTTTCTGAATATTAAAGACACTGGAAATCTCCACCAATTAAAATGCAAGAAAAAAGAACTTTTAAAGCTATAACTTCCTTTTCTGATTTCCCCCTCCCAAAAAGACACATAACAACACATAGTTGGAATCACACACAAAAGCACACTTCAAATTTTGATTAATAAATGCTCTGTCTTACATATTGGTAAATGTAATCAGAATGTTAAGTATAATCTGGATGGTAGCAGATGACCCTCACTTTGTTAAGGACCTAGGTGTACTCCTCTCTGATGATTTATGCTCCAAAGTTCATTGTAACAGCATTGCTAAAAAGCCCTAAGAGCTGTTAACTTAATTCTACAAAGTTTCTTTTCTGGAAACACTGTAATGCTAACCAGAGCGTATAAAACTTATCCTAAACCAATCTTGGAGAACTGTTCAACTGCTTGGAATCCCTGCCATGTATCTGATATTAGCACAATCGAGGATTCAGAAGTATTTTATGAGAAAAGTTTTGTACTCTTCTGTACATAAATGAATTCCCTATGCTCTAGGCTCGAAATTCTTGGTTTGGATAACCTGGAACTGCGTCGCTTGCTGTCAGACTTAGGTATTGCATACAAAATTGTATGTTGTAATGTTTTACTCCTAAATAACTTTTTCTGTTTTAATTGCAATAATATGAGCACAAACAACCATTTTAAACTAAATGTAAACCGTTCTAAACTTGACTGTAAAAATACATGATTCAGTTGTCTCGGCTACAATTTTCATAGTTTTCACAGTTTTAGTCACAAATTGACTTCTGTGGACCTCACTTCATATTTAAGAAGTCCATAAAGGAAGCATGCATAAATATACTAACAGAAATTTCTGGTCTAAAAGTTTTTATTATGTGACAATCATATACATCTTTGTGCTCATTGATCTCTCAGTGGCTTTCTATACCATCAACCACAGCATGTTTTTGGACCAGGTTTAGGGATCATAAATGGGACAGAATATTTTACAGTGGTTCTCTTCCTTCCTTTATAACTGGTTCTAGTCAGTATTAATTGGGTGGACAGATCATTCTCTAGGCGGGAATGTGGGGTGCCACTGGGTTCAATTCTCTCTCTTCTAATCAATAACTACATGCAACCTCTGAAAAGTCATTTTGGAGTTTAGTATCATCAGTATACTGATGACGTCTTTTAACCCAAGGCCAGCCAAGTGAGTCTGTTAAAGTCCCATCTCTACTTCAATCAAGATTGAGTGATTGAGGATTTTGTGATCTTCTGGTTCTGGTGATACTGTATCTTTGATATTGGATAGGGTTGTGTTCCCTCTTCAAAGTGGTATGCAATCTGTGAGTCTTCATGGACTTATAGATCTTCTCAATGAGCAAATAGCAGCTGTGGCCTGAAAAGTCTTTGCACAATTTCACCTGATGCACCGGTTGCATATTTTCTTTGATCTGGAGGCCCATCAGTCACTAACTCTCTAGTCTCCTCATGGCTAAATTATGCCAACATGTTCTATAGGGGTCTGCCTTTGAAGACTACTAGAAGCTTCATCTGGTCCAGATTCTAACAGTTCAATTAGCTATGGGATTGCCTAGGTATGTAACATGCAAACATGAAACTTCTTTATAGAGATCCCAGTACTTATCAACATTTATTGAAATTTTAAAATATTAATTTGCTAGCAGGTAACTGGATATTTGTATGAGAATTAGAATGCACTACTAGATGGCTATTTGATTTTACTGAGTTGGAAACTCTTTATGTTCTTCTATATTTGCTTATTTGCTGAGATAATTAGCAGTTCTTTATATGGTGAGAAGCATCATTGTCACCTTAGTATAGCACCTTAGTTGTTTAATTCTTTCTCCTTTGAAAAACTAACACAATTTGTTCATAACAATAGGATGTGAGGGCCTGTATATGGCTGGGCTGATGATGAAGACTTTAAAGTCAACATAAAGAAGTATGTGTCACTCAGAACAGGAAGTATTGATATTGCAAAACTGCTACTAAATTTCTATTTTCAGTTAATAAATGGTCAGAACAAGTATTTTGTACCATGCTTGAATAAGCCATTCAGACTATTTCTGGCAATTTGGAAAATGATAGCCCTCTCCTCCCTCCTCTCCCTCCCCCCCCCTCTCTCCCTCCCCCCCCTCCCTCTGTCCTCTCTCTCTCCATCCATTCATCCTCCATCACTCTATCCATTCATCCATCCATCCATCCTCTATCTATCTATTCATCATCCATCTATCCATCTATCCATCTATCCATCTATCCATCTATCCATCTATCCATCTATCCATCTATCCATCTATCCATCTATCCATCTATCCATCTATCCATATATCCATATATCTATCTAATTTTCCCACTTTTCATGTTTCTTTTTCATTCCTGATATGCCTTTCCCGCTGCTGGTATTTTATATAAATCTCAAGGAATAATATGCTACTGCTCATTTTAAAGATTTATCTGATTTATTGCTGAAACTGGGTCACAGGATAAATAAAAGGGACCCCAATTTAAGGAAGAAATGACTATATAATTTTTTGTCCAATAATGTCTTAGTCAAAAAAAAAATGCAGAGGAATGCTGCTGTTTGGTTTTGCTTTGTTTTTTAATCTTCAGTCAGTATTGATGAGTGAGAGATGTGTAAATGGCATCTTTAACATGCATTTACTGAAACAACTGCTTTGTTTCTTATCTGAAACTATGAATAAATAAATACATCTAGAATAAAAGCAATGCTCTCCCTGACCTCATGAATAATAATCTGTCACATTACCATGTTGTATAAGATAAAGAGAACATGACAGCAATAATTTATAATCTTCATCTTCTAATTTTTACTGTACCTAGCAATGCATATACAAAGAATATAATAATACTAATACTAATACTAATAATACTAACACTACTACTACTACTACTACTACTACTACTACTACTACTAGATTATGAACAAATGTCCAAAAATAATTGGAAAAGAAGCCTTTCATTCTCTGTGGGTTTCAGAATCCAGAGCAGATTATCTTCTATTTTCTGTTTGGCTGCCCAAACTATATGATTAAATTGTGACAAATGTCATTTACGTATCAAATCAATCACAGTGAGTATCACAGATCAGTAGAGAGGCAGCCAAAAAGTGTTATCTCTTAGAAAATTAAATTCCTCCCCCATTACCCCAACTTTTTCCATATGGGCAAATTTCAAAGCAAAGTACTTATGAAAGAGTAAGGGGCTACATGGCTGAGAACACTGGCTGCCATTCAAATAACTGTTTATCACCTTTCAAGCCGGTGATCATCTGAAACATGGGTATCAAACTCTCCACATCACATTGCTGTCATGTGACATTTCATGATGTTTTTTCCATTCACAGAGCTGGGGTGGGCATGGCCTGTGCATGATGTGTCAGCCTGCCAGTTTGACACCCCTGATCTGAAACACCAAGAAGAATGGTTGTACTTCGGGGTCCTATCAAATCAATAGTGCCATCTTCCAGGAGCCAAGAACCATACATTCTCTAATGCAGTGCCTGCAGGGGTGGGGTTCTACTGGTTCAGACCGGTTCGGGTGAACTGGATGTGCCCCTCCCCTCCCAGGAGTCTTCACACGGCCCATTTTCAATGCAGGTAAGTGTAGAGTCTGTGCAGATACTCTGGGAGGGGGGGAAATGGCTTTCCGGAAGTTCAGAAATGGGTCTGTGTATGGAGGAGGGCTAGAGCTGTTTTCACCCTCCCAGAAGACCGAGGGAAGTCTCCTGACCTTTTGGGAAGGCAAAAAACAGTCATCTTAGAAGTACCAGAAGTCACAAAATGGGCCTGTTTCCAGCTTCCAGAGGACCTCCAGAGCCTGGGGGAGGCCATTTTCACCCTCCCAGAGGCCCAAGGGAAGCCTCTGGACCCTTGAGAAGGTAAAATATGGCCCTCCCAGAAGTTCAGGTAGGCCACGCCCACCATGGCAATGCCCATCCAGGAACTGGGCAGCAAATCAGTTGCTGGGATTTTTGAATCCCACCCCTGAGTGCATCCCCTCTGAAAAGATGTCCCCTTCTTCCCTCCTGAGATTTGTGTGGTTCCCATCTTTGTGATGCTTAGGAAACCGTTCAAAGCCAGGCCTTGGGAGAGGGTGGTTAGAGATGGGCGTGGTATCATTGTTTATGTTTGTTATGTCTAGCAAATATATTGGCGTGCCAATACTGGACATTGATAAATTGTTTTATCATTTCTCCCTATGCTTTTTTTATTTGTAATCTGCCCAGAATTATTAAGGAATTGTGTGGCCTCTAAATTTGGAAATGAATGAATGAATCAATAAAGGAATCAACAAACATTCTGTCTTACTTTTCTCTTGTTCTATCATAAATATAGTGAAAGCTGAAACTGAAGGTGAAACTTCATAGAAACTAGTGAAAGTTGGAATGGTAGAAGTGAGCAAAACAGGATGAGGGTTTAGCTCCATACCTTTCCAAGGGAACTCCTTCATTTTGTCTGCAAAAGTGAATTGTCAGTATTACTCCATTCATAGTAAATTTTAAATCTGTTTTAGATAATGAAACTGAAATTAGTCATATTGGAGTTTATTGCTTTCTCTTGTAGTAGAAATGTTTTGTAATTCAGTCCTGACTGCTTCAATTGTGACTTTCAGATATTCTGGCATGAACAACTTGGTTGTATTGCACAACTCAAAAACAATTAAACTACATATTCAATTTATTCAATTTCTGTAGTATAAACATAATGGCATTTCCAGTTGAGCTGAAGTTCAGTGACACATATTCCTGGTGCTGCCTATATGAGGATTAGGATATGTCAATATATTTTGTTTGTTACTGTATTGCTTTAACCCAACATGAAATATATGCCACTGAGAGCTGGTTTGCAATTTTAGTGTCTCTAAGTGCCAATAAATAAATAAGGTTTTCTTGGCAGTGATACAGAAATTGTTTGCCATTGCTTTATTTTGAATTGCCTGAGCCATAAATTAATGGCACAGACTTGCTTCCCATCACACCCTAAACCAAAAAGTACAGTGTGTCAAGCAGACATAGACTTTTGATTGTTTAGACAGCAGGTTAAGAACATTTTATTTTCCAAGGCTTTTAATAAAAATGGAGCCTGGAGGAAAACAGCATGTGAAAGGCATCTGAAATAGGAAAAGCCTTAGGGAAATGGCATTCATATAGATAAGTAATTCCAAGTTTATTATGCTTTATTCTACTTCAACTCTCTGCATTTGACTAATATAACCTTTAACTTATTCCAGCTGTTTATTTTATAGGACTTTGAACTGCAATAACGTCAAAATCCCTTCCCTGGTTGCTGCAGCATTCATTGCCACATTGTGTTCCTAGGTTTCATCTTTTTCTTCTGCTTTGCAACTTCTGCCTCATTTCTTCAATCCGGGTATCAGAGGCCCATGCATTTCTGCTCCCCTCAAGCTGCTACATTTCATTCCCCAGGCTTCATCTCAAATATTCCTTCATACTCCAATTTGAGATTTTCCTTTAATTCAGCACTTCCAATTTCCACTTCTCCCAGAACATAGTCCAGATTCCCATGAGGGAGGGAGTGTGTTCCAGAGGAACAAGAGACTGAAGTTTTCATAGGATGGAAGAAAGAGAATTAAGGCAGCTCCTTCCTAGGAGTTCTCAGAGTATATATTTAATGATTGCAAGCAATTTGCTTTAGTTTGACAAAATACTATCTATAGGTGAGGAATAATAAAGGAAACTGTTCAGCTGAACCTCAATGTGTCTTTCTTGATTTTTAGTGCCCAAACCCATTTCTTTAAATAGTTTCTTGCTTCTGTGCTCACCCACCAGAGTCGCATATGGTTTGCTTCAGTGTTTCCTGTTGAATGCAGGGTTATTTTTGAACTTTTACTGTAATGCAGCTTGTTATGTTGCCAGTTTTTCACATAATGTTTAGTTGGATCTCAATCTTAGACATTTCTCTACCTGAGCATATCCTAGAACAGTATTTTTTCAAACTTGGAAATAGGCTGGTTAGTGAAGTCTACACACCTTAAAGTTGCCAATTTTGATAGATGTTATTTTAGATTTTTGGCTGATCAATTCAAATTGAGGGTGTAGAATCGTCCAACTATTGTTGTGTCTAAATCCAGCCAATGAGGACAGGCTTCCTATCAATTCAGTTGGGTGATATACACAAGATATTGTCAACCTATATTTGTATTTTAATGGGATTAAAATATATATTTGAATTAGGAAATAGAACACTTTTTAAATACAGTGGCAATGCAATTTATCACTTATGTAATACTTTAAATTTCTATTTGCTGTAAAAAAGATTAAAAGGTAAGACAAGCCTTAGTAGTGGGCTGAAAGGCTAAAAGTCCTAATTCTAAGAATCCTTTGGCTATGTATTCCCAGTGCAATTGTATACATAGAAGAAGTATGAAAATATAAATAAGACATAATAATATACTTTGGTTTCGTTCTCATATTTTATCAGCTTGTCTTTGCTGAAAGGGACTGTGAAAATCTGAAGCCCTGAGAAATAGAATATTCCAGCAATTGTAGAGTTTGCTAAGCTATTGCCCTTCATGGAAGTAAATTCCCTATACTTTTTGATTAGCATATTCACTGAATATAAGATGGAAAGAACAGGTTCACCTTTACATCACAGGGACAACAAAAGAAGCTAACAACAAGACAGGAGGGGAAAGTTGTGGAATTGCAATGCTCATGAATAGTAGATGAAACTGACAGAGCAGGAACCGACTGAGTAAGTAATATGGAACCCAGCGTGTGAGCCCCCAGGCTAGCAACCACCTGCTTTAACCAAAACAATCTGCATTGACTGAATACAATATTTTTGTCCTTATGTTATTGCAACACTTTTGTTTCTATGGAAACAAAAAAAAATTACAGACAGATAAAGACTCCTCAAGAGAGACAGAGAGAGGTCAAAAACAGAAATTCAGTGCAGAACATAAACATTTTGCATCCAACATTGGATCTATGTAAGCCTAAGGAAAGCTCTGTTGTATCACTTAAAATTCAGTATAGATTGGCTAACCATTTACTATGAAATTCAAAAACATGACATTAAGATATAACCCTTGTCACTATTGCCTCCCTCCCGCCCCCACCAGCAATGAGATATTTTGGCAGCATGCTGCCTCTTAGCACATAGGTTTTACATAGCCGCAAATATCAAAAGTTCATAGAACTGTCTTCCATGAATTAATGGAATCTAAGCAAAAGTGCTCCCCTTTGCCCTTGTTATTTTCAAGGACAAACAGATTGAGAGAATCACAAGCCCAGTTACATTTTGTTTTGCTAAATTTTATCTATTGACTGGCTTCTGTGAGACTAGCATGCTTATTTTGACCCCTTCCTTGCAATGTTCAAAGGGAAAGCTGGGTGTACTGCATATTGGATCTGTACATATTTTCAGCTAGATACTGCATGAGAATGTCACAAGAAGGACTATGAGGTATGTACCAAAGCTATATTTTACAACAGTTTGAGTTGTTCAGAGTTGTAGCCTTTGCTCTCTTATTTTGAATAGAAAATGACATTAGTTCTTTAAATATTTGTTTATTTAACGATTATTTAGCAAAGAAAATATTTCATGGAATTATACAAGAGTAATACAATTTGTATCTCAAGATGTCACAGCTCATCTATACAGCATGGCTGTTGTTATACAGGCAGGCCTTGTTTAGCTACTGCCATTTATGTTTACGATGTTGATGAAAAAGTAACAATGAGCACTCTTCACATTTACAGCCTTCACAGGTCTGTAAAGCAAAGGAACAAATCTTATGTAGGGTCATGGTTTCACTCAGTCACCACTTGCTTAATGACCGAGTTGACAGTCCCAATTACAGTCACTGAATGAGAACTACCTGTACATATTATACTAATGAACTGCTTTAAACAGGTGTCTACATTAAACTACATTAAACAGGTGTCTTTTAGAAAGTAGATATCATTACAGATATCATGGGATTAGTAATATTGCATCAGATTTCATTTCACATTAAAATATGAAAATTGAATTGTCTTTCAAAAATAAATTTCCATACACTGTTGGTTTAGATATTTTTCTTGTACTTTCTATTTTCTCTTTTTCATTTCATTTCTGACTTTAGTTTGTATTATCTTTTATTATTACATGTTTATAAAAAGATCTTGTCAGGCCTTTATTTAACTTAGGCTGCTGTTGTACCACTATTGCATTAGATTTTGTACTGTGTTTCTCATCAAAGCGATGAAGAAAACTCTGAAAGCTGGTGTAGAATATTAAATATTAAGAATTTTTTAATAAAATAAATAGCACAACACTATAAAGATAATGAAATAGTATAGTTTCACTATTTACTTCAGGAACTCGATTCTTTAAATTGAGGTAAAAAGAAAAGAAAGTAAAAAGTAAGCCAAATATTATTGAAACAAGCTTCCAAGATTCATTTGTGGCAGTTTGGGGCAATGGATATGGTGGATAGGATGCATAGAATATAGCTGAACAGATTTCACTTATCTTCTTTTCACACACAATGTAGATGTAGACATCTAAACGCAGACAAACCCACATAGTATTTGGATGTCACTAGCTATGAAAGGTGAATCAATAGAAATGTTGAATCAATAAAAATAGACTCCTCTGAACTGTGGCACTGGAAAAATTTGTTGAGAATAACTTGGATTTGTAAGAACACCCAATTCAGTCCTAGATAAAGTAAAACCAGATTGCTCATTGGAATCCCTAATTATGGAACCAAAACTAGGAGTAATTGGAGAATATCCTGATGTTAGGAAAAATTGAAGGCAATACAAAAGAGGCCCCCCACTACCCCAAAGATAAAATGGCTAGATACCACAATTAATAATACACAAGGGAACTTTCAAGAATGTGAAAAAAACATTTGAGTGCAATGGTTCTGAAAAAAAATGATGTCCATTGTGTCACAAAGTGTTCAGAGTGATTGAACAGATGAATAAGCTTTAGCTTGGCTGTGCAATTGGATTGAAAAAAATTAAAAGACGATAGAGTAAAGTTTTTTCAGGCTTAATTAAACAAACTAGAAACTATCTCTTTAGTTTAGAATGCCTGGAAAAATGGCAAGAAAGTAAGTTGATTTTAAAAAAACTGTGGCTTAGAGAGTAAGAAAGAAAATCTGAAACGAGATTTTGATGTGATAACTGATGCCTAAGGGATTAATTCTGGTAAATGTGGCAAGAGAAAAATGGCTATGATATGAGTTGAAAATGAAGAAAATGATTTTCCTGTTGTAAAAAACAAGAGTTTTAGAGAGAAATTTGGAGGGATTTCAATTTTATTGCAATCATATATTAATAAAAGGGAGCGTCAAAACTATATAAAATATTTTAGGTAAATGTTGACTTATAACCACATAGTACTGGTACTGTCTGTAATAAAAGCCTTTATTTACTTAGTGATAGATAATTTTCAAAGTTCTATTATTATGGTCTTAATTTTGCTATAAACACAATTATTTTTTGCTTGCACAAATTAAATCCATTTTTTCTGTTAGATCATATTGATTATTCCATCCAAAGTCAAGCAAATCTTTGATTTCACAAAAAAAGAATACACAGGTCCCATTGTCTCACTTGATATACACACCCACTCACACTCGCAAGTAGGAATATGTATATGTGTGTATAATATATGTATCAAGTGAGTCAACTTTATTGTGTAGTTTAATTATGTAAATTAATTAAAATGTAATTTAATTATGATAATTTTTAAATCTTCTAGCACACAATATTTTTTTTAAATGAAAGGATGAATCCTAGCACATTAAGTGGAATACTGTTTGCAGAACTGCAATGAAACAGAATATGAAAAAATGTGATCAAAAGAATTTAAGAATTTGGGGGTTTTCAGTTTTTGAAACAGCTAACTGTGAAGGTCTTCTCTTTTTATGTTTTAAAACATTTCACTTTCCAACTTACAAAGTCAAGATAATCTTTGCCTTTTGCCCTTCTGCTTGGGAGCCTGCTTTCCTGCAGTTTGAAAATGATATGCCTTGACTAACAATAATAACAATAATAAAGTGCTTCTGTCTATGTGAAAATAAATAGCTAGTTTGAGAAATTACCATCAACAAAATGTGTTGAGCCACATTCATTTGCTTCCCTTTGTGCAAAAGGTATTGAATCGCTTGCATTTCTTTTTCTTGTCCATCATCAAACTGTTTCCTTGGGGAATATTTTGTCACCTTTGTTTTTAAGTGGAAGTAACTAGTTTAATTCTATACAATCAAAGAAGAACTACATGTTCCAGAATAAGAAAGAAGTTTTATTCTACAGTCAAAGAAAGCAAAACTGTCACCTTTCTCTAGAATTCACTCACTTATTAACCTGCTGTCAATTCAGTGCTTGAGTGTAACTGTCAGAATTCCTATGGTCATGGTGTTATTATGTAATTTTTTAAACTAATACATGGCTTGTCAATAAATTCACCCAAGCATCCAAATTTCATGGGCCTCAATGACATTTGTAAATATTGGTAAAATTTGCTAACCTTCACTAATTCTATTATTCACTATTATTCACATTTTTTTAAAAAGAAAGTAATGTATAGAAAATATTGTGCAATAAACCCAGAGAGTCCCTCTGTGCTGCTGGATACAAAACAATTTTAGGGGATATTTGCAGTGAGATGCAGAACTCAGCATATTATCTTGCTTTTGTTTATTTATTTTTAGTTGACATATACCTTGCCTTTCAAAGAATGATCACTCTCATAGATTCAACATTTAAGTACATACCTCCACAACTCTACAGCCAAGCAGATTTTAGTTGATTGGCTTTAATTGTCCTGTCAAAGCTGCTGCTTTGTGTGTGTTTATTGTAGGCCACACCTAAAAATATTTAATTTCCATTCTCTTTGGAGTAAGTAATGCACACTGACCATATATGTGAAGCAATATGAAAATATTGCAGGATAAATTTCTTTCAAACAAATACCCCCAAGAGATCATTTAAAATGGGAACACTCCACAATTCCATGAAACACTAACCCTAACCCTAACCTTAAACTGTCTTCAGTGGACCTCACTCGATTCCTAAGAGGTCTGTAAGGGGGCGTGCATAAGCGCACCAGTGTGCCTACTGCCCCTGTCCTACTGTTCCCATTTATTCGTACTCATTTATTATGTATACACTTATACATGTTTATACTTATATATTTATATGTTATGTTCATACTTACACTTGCTTTCTCATACATGCTTGACAAACTAAACTAAATAAATAAACACCCCACAATTCCATAAAATATAAATTGTTTATAGATAGTCCCCAACTTCTAATCAGTAGTTTAGTGACCATTCAAAGTTACAACAGCACCAAAAAAGTGACTAATAATTAGTTCTCACACTTATGACCATTGCAGCATCCCCATAGTCTCATGATTATAACCAACCGATTCACAACCAACTCACATTTATGATGGTTGCAATGTCCTGAGGCACATAATCATCATTTGCATTTACTCATCTGGCTTCCAACATTCAAGGTCAATGGGGAGGCCAGCCTGGAAGGTCACAAGTTATGGTCATGTAATTAACAGCAAGTTTTCTGGCCCAAATTGTAATGATAAGTCTTGTATCATGTATCATCACTGGATGCAGCTAAAGCAAAGAGAGTAGGGATGCTTTTTTTCAGATGTTAGGTGTGTTCTATGAAGTAATGGGCTGGACTACAAAAACAACTGAAAGCAACAGTATTCTATAAATATAGTTACTTTCTAAGAAGTTATCTTTATGAGTTCGTCTTACATATACTTGATTCTCCATGTTTATAGTCATCTCCTAATATCTTCTCCCAGCTTTATCAACATTTCCAGCATTCTCAGTGTTTTACATTAGTTGATCAGATCCATTGTTTTCCAAGTTCCTTGTCAATAATTGAGAAATGGCAAGTTTGCTTATTCCATCCAATAGCACATTTCTGTTACAATAGTATATATCCTGTATATTTGTTGATATAATGTTGTAGATTTTGCAAAATTAATTCAACCATATACATAGTATAGTTTTATTCAATTCATAGTGGCTTCTGTGAGCAATTGTCTATGGATACTCATGCACAAACATGCACACACATTTTAATACCTTGTCTACTAAAACCTATTCTAAAGCTTAAATGGTAAGAAAATCTTCTTTTTAGTTCAGAAAATAACATGTTGATGTTTATTTGAATCATAAATGTCAGGAGCTTTTAATTATTCAGGTTCATGTGGTTAAAATAATGGGTAAAGCTGGATATTTTAAGAGTTGGAATAGAAAAGATACTCTTAAGATGCTTATGTTTATCTAGCTAGCCCAGGGGTGTCAACTCAAGGCCTTTGGGCTGGATCCAGCCTGTGGAGTGCTTAGATCTGGACTGTGGGACCGCCATGGAAACAGTGAAGAACCAGCTTGCAGTGCCTCTGTCTGTGAAAACGCGGCCCTCCTGAGCTCCATTTTCACTGGAAGAGGGTTGCAGGAGGCTGTCCCAGCCAAAAACAGAGCCCGTTTTCTCTGGCAGAGTGCTTGAGCCACAGGTGCCATCAACATGAGTGACATCAAGCTAGCCACGTCCACCCTGGCCACACCCACTCTGGCCCCCAAGGTCAAACACAACCCTGATATGGCCCTCAATAAAATCAAGTTTGACACTCCTGAGCTAGCCTTTCTTTCATTATATGTCAATATGCAAAGAAAAAAAGAAAAATGTTAATTTAATACCAGAACCTATATGTGTTGTCCTTCCATAAACTGCTGGAAGCCTGCATTCCTAAACATTTGTTCATTAAAGACAGATAATGTGTTCAAGATTCTTTTCAACATTTCTTTCTGGTGTTTTTTGATTAATATTTATGTGTTAGCCTTTAACGTTAGATGGAGTTGCCTCCCAAACTGGGCTATATAACTAATATAACTTATAAAAATACAATAGAAATATATACTCGGGGGGGGCGGGGACATCCAGCCTCCACATAGCAAAATTTATGGTGATACTTCTTCAACAGTGTTCATATTCAGGGATAATCTGGAATAAATATTTTCAATCTGTAATGTTCAACTAAGTGCAGATACAGAATTTGTTTCTTCCAAGGAAGATATATATAGACAATTTATCCAGAAGATCTCTTTCACTCTTTTCCTCTGTAATTGATGCTTTCATCCTTTTCTTCCCTGAATATTCAAGAATGATCAAAAGTGCTTTGACATTGCCATTTATTTTCCTTCTCTAATTTCTGCATTTCAAGCGGTTTGCAGCTGATTCCTTTCAGAGTAAGGAGAAGCCAGGTTGTCAGTTTCACTTCTACTGGTTCTCTATAGGTTACAGAGGGATAATTTCCAACCCATCAAGTGAGTAACATTTCTTTTACAAGATCTAAAACTCAGGAATCCAGGGGAAAAAATAAGAAAAAAAACCCTTCTAATGTGAAAATGGACCCACAGAATCTTAAAATAAACACATATACACACATCTTATTTCAACTGGATTAGCTGAGCCAATAATGTTGGAAGAAATGGCAAGGGAAATCCTCCATCAGAAATGGATATGTGGCTTATTTGTGTTTTCTCTGTTTCAGATTTAATAATTTGCTTTGGTGATAGCTATTTCTGTCAAGATTGGAAAGGGTTGTAACTAGTTCAAGTTTTACATATAAACAGCCCAAGGTTTTATCAGTGCCACCATCATGTAGAGCTGGGAACAGGGTGGGATTCTCCTGGTTTGGACCAGTTTGGGTGAACCCCTAGCTTTGATAATCAGCTGGCTCCAAACCAGTTTGTTATGTGGGCCTGACTGCCTGCCCCTGCGCTATACTCACCTATATCCGCTCAGCTGATTCATGTGGCAGAGCGATTGCCGCATCTCAGTTGTGTTACTTCTAGTGGTGGGATTCAAAATTTTTTTACTACTGATTCTGTGGGCATGGCTTGGTGGGCGTGGCAGGGGAAGGATACTCCAAAATCTCCAGTCAGAGGTGGTATTTGCCGGTTCTCCAAACTACTCAAAATTTCCGCTACCGGTTCTCCAGAACTGGTCAGAACAAAGTGTATTTACAAGATCCTCCTCAAATAAAATGTCTGTAGAAACCTCAAGAAAAGCTGAAATAAGTAGTGGTATTTCTCAGGAGCTTCTGCTTATCCCTGAAAAAGAATGTGATAAGAAGGTCAGGTGAAGTAAGAGGCACCTACATTATTTATATTTGTTTAAATGTTTAGTAGCTACTATATACTTAACTTAGAAGGGATAAACAAACATTCTACTCACATTTCTTGTTTCTACATTTACTAATTTGCCACTTTAACCCCACTTTAACCCCAAGGTAAAATAATTCTTTAAAGATATAATACTTCTTTCTTGCTCAGTGTATCTTTAAAAAGAGCAGCACTAAGTGCTATTATTATATGGACCATTTCTCTTGATGATATTGTAATTATAACCTATGGTTTTGATATGACTTTAAAAAGAAACCTTTATGTTAAAAAAGAATCTGGTCACACACAAAGAACAATAGCTAAGAATAAGTGTGACAAATAAATAGAATGTGATAATAGCAAGCCATAATATAACATAAACCATAATGACTGGGTTCTGACATTATGTGAAAGCAATTTTCTTGGTGAGATGTATGCACCCAGTGGGCATAAGGCAATTGCCAGCTTTACAGATAGATCAGATGCCATGTAAGTCTAAACCAATGCCATAAAAATCTAAAACTATTCTTATTAGAACAGCTACTGTAACAAAATCTTGTAAATCTAAATGTGTTTTCCTCCTTCCTCCCTTTATCTTTGTGTGTACTCAAAGTACATTGAAATATTTGAGAAGTATTTTCACACTTGGAAGGTAACTCCACTCTGATTTATCATTTAATTTGGGAGCTACCTTTGAGGAGACTTTGGAAACTGCTCTCAAGAAACCACCATATCTTCATATTTTCCTAAGTTTAGCAGTTCATCTTTTCTTCACATCTTTTCTTTATTGGATGACAGAAGATAATAGAAATAGCGAGCCTATATTTTTCATTGCAAGCCTTCTTATTAAGTCTGACAATATATTATGGTAGCTTGATGCATTCCAAACAGATTATAAATGTTAAAAATTGTTTCAGGCTTTACCTGAAATTCATCAGTTAACTCTAAAATATGAACAAACAGTGTGTAAACAAACAGATAAAAATAAGAAACAGTGCAGAACAAAGAAATTATAATAAACATGAAAGCTCAGCCTGAAGTACTTTGAAGACTGGTAGCATTATACCAATGCTCTGCAGTGTTTTAGACTTCTGGTTCCAAGACAGAAGTTTAAACTTTTATTAATGTATATATTGCAGGAATGTTGTTGATGGCCTTTGAAACATTATAGATTTAGACATAGGCTAATTTAGGCATTACATTTTTCCATATGAGCTTACCTGCACTTTGAGACATAATGGAAAGTCCCTTTTATATGGTGCAGATATTATTGATGTGAAGAAGAAAGAGTTTTCTTAATTATCCCAAAGGTGCTTTTCCAAAAGGCAACTCAAATTTTTTTTCCTTGAAGAATTGAAGAAGCATCTTAGATGAGAAGCAAAACGTTTCCAATGAAAAGTCCAGTTGTTTTTTCAAAAAGTACCTTTGGGACAACCATGACCTGGATGACTAAAATATCCATAGTCATTTAATCTTCATAATTGTTACACATAATTGTGGAATTCCCTGCCTTGGGAAGCCAACTTCTAAGGGCCTTGGTGGTGCAGGCTGCTAAATGCCTAGCACTTAAGTTCCAGCTGCCTGCAATTACTGCAGGCTCGAATCCCACCAGGCTCAAGGTTGACTCAGCCTTCCATCCTCTCGGGGTAGATAAAGTGAGGACCCAAGATTGTTGGGGGCAATAAGCTGACTTTGTAAAAAGTGCCGCTTAGTAATAAGCAGGCATATACAATGGAATGAAGGCTATTGCTGAGCGCATTGGGTTGTATCCCAAGAATTGTAAGCTGCCCTAAGTCTTTGGAGAAGGGCGGCATATAAATCTAATTAAAAAAAACTGAAGATCTGATTGGAGAACATATTTTTTTCCACAGGAAATATAAATCTCATTTATTGTAGTTTAGACTACTGTATATGCCTGCTTAATGTTATAAAAATATGTGTGTGTGTGTGTGTGTGTGTGTGTGTGTGTGAATGATGATGTTTATCTGGTGAGAATTCTGAACATTGTTAGTTGTCTTGAATGTTACATCAAAAACAAAGATTTGAGGTAATATATCATTATGGATGGCCTAGTGGTGAAGACACTCATGTCCCACTTGGAAGATTGAGAGTTCAATCCTAGATAGCAGTAGATGTTTCTCTCTTGGTTCAAAAGGAACAAATATCTACTGTGAACTCCACATGGTGTCAGGAAGGGCATCTGATCAGTAAATGATCAGTTCCATCCAGTTGCCCAGACTTTACCCAAATTAAGGAATTACAAGGTTGTAGAATTTTACGGAATTATGTAATTTGTGTCAGTTTTGTCTCATAATTTTCTTTCCCCCACCAGGTGTTTATAGTCAAATGAGTCTGTTCACTTCTTCTCAACTTGGTTTTGTGAAAAGGCATACATTTTAGAATGTACCTGATTCACATTTGTTTTTTTCAGCAGATTGGAAATGATGGATTTAATGAGGCTCTCACAGGCTGCAGTTCAAACTGTAACAACTTCCTTTTTTAAATGGATATCATCAACATAATTATTGCACAGCTTTATTACCATAATTAAGTAATTCCAGGGGGCCTCTATTGGGAAAATAATTTGCAGTAATAAAATTGTTTTGATTTGTTTTTTTGTTTTTCAAAGATATGGTATATCTAGAAGCCTGCCTGCCTGCCTGCCTGCCTGCCTGCCTGCCTGCCTGCCTGCCTGCCTGCCTGCCTCCTTCCTTCCTTCCTTCCTTCCTTCCTTCCTTCCTTCCTTCCTTCCTTCCTTCCTTCCTCATAGCAATACATAATTACTCATAGTACATCTGGCTGTTCAAGTTAAATGTGACAACAAAATATCAAAAACATGTTGCTATTTGAATTGATGTATAAGACATTTGACCCAACATTTCTTTTAGGAAGGAATCTTTACTCCTCTCTCACATTTTATAGATAGAGCTGTAAGTAGCATTTTGTACTTAGAGAAGGAAAACTTATTTAGAATTTTAAGTATTCAACGTTATTTAAGTTTAGTTCTCAACTTGCTAACTCTTTTAGAAATTATTAGTACATTGCTGAATCTTGCCGCCAGTTTTGAAAACATTTTGGTCCCTGCAAAATAAGTATTTTGTTTTTATGCTTTTATTTAAGAACATGGAAGAATATAGTTGAAAATTAATGGGTAGTAGAGGGTGAGGGAGAAATAGAATTTCTGCATTTTATTAAGTACATGAGGTAGGTGAGGGGTTCTCTTTTATTTAAAAGTAGGATTTTTACTTCTTTAAAATAAATAGACATACCGTATGAGGCCCTCCAGAAAGATCAACCCAAGAGTTCTGCAGACAAGGCAAGCTCATATATATCTTTCTAATTAACTTAAAGGATGGACTACAAAATAATCTTACCAGGTTTGTTGATTACACAAAGCTAGGGGGGTTGGCTAATAGATTAAAAGATAAAATCAGAATTCAGAATAATCCAAAAAGCCAGTAGGATGATGTTTAATTGTGACAAGCATAAAATCCAACATTTCAGAAAGAAAAATCAAAGAAACAGATTCAGAAATAAAGAGATCAGGTTAAAGAGAACAAACTTGGGTACTAGCAAGGAGCAACTAACTTGAGGAAATAATGGATTCAGTTAAAAACAATATTGGGCCACATTGACAGAACTGCTTTGTATATCAATGGTTGTATGATCTATGTGTATTACATATGCTAAATAAATAAATAAATCTGCTTCCTCGTTATGGGAAATATTATATACCGGTATTGCTAACTGATGGCCAGCTGAGACCAAATACCAGTTGTTCTTTAGGATTCAAAGAAAATACTCTCAAACCACAGTGGAATGCCAGAAGGGCTTATATTGAAAACCTGTTAAGAGAATTAACAGAGAAAGAAAGAGATATCAATTCATATCCATTCAATTTTCCAAGAATGGCAGTAGAGGAATTCCCTAGATCCAGTAGTTGCATAGCACTGGCTTTAACTAAAGTTGAAATTGTACTACATTTTTATACTAGAAAGAGCCAGGGAGTATAAAACAAAGCAAATGAAGATGGCTTGGCAATACATGTTATTAGGAACTTGATCATAACTTTAGGCAGTGAAATCTGTCTAGCACATTTATAGGAAAGACTGGTCTCTGGCAGATAGTACCCAGAATATCTGATGATATATCTTGTCAAAAACTTGGAAATCCTGATAAGCAATCCTTTTGGTGGTCTATAACCACATAAAAGTTGATTGATTGATAAGTGATCCCCATCCAGTGTAAACTTGCAATAAATCATAAACATAAATAAATATGAGCCAGCAGTGTGATGCAGTTGCCAAAAAAGCCAACATATTTCTAGGCTGCATTAACAGGATAATTTGAAGTGTTAATACAACTTTATAATGGTATTGGAATACTGTATTCAGTTTTGGTTGACACAATGTAAAAAAGATGTTGAGACTGTAGAAAGTGCAGAGAAGAGCAACAAAGATGATTAAGGGATTGGAGGCTAAAACATATAAAAAATGTTTACTGGAATTGGGTATGTCTAGTTTAATGAAAAGAAGGACTAGGGGTGACATTATAGCAGTGTTCCAATATTTCAGGGGCTGCCACAAAGAAGAGGGAGTCAAGCTATTCTCCAAAGCATCTGAAGACAGGACAAGAACCACAGGGTGGAAACTAATCAAGGAAAGAAACAACCTAGAGCTAACAAAAAAATTCCTAACAGTTAGAACAATTAATCAGTGGAACAACTTGTCTCCAGAAGTTGTGAATTCTCCAACACTGGAAATTTTTAAGAAGGGATTGGATGACCATTATTTATTTATTTGTTTGTTTGTTTGTTTGTTTGTTTGTTTGGTCTTATATGCCGCCCTATCTTCCTGGGGACTCAGGGCAGCTCACATAATAAAAAACATACAATAACAAATTTAAAAAAGTTAAAAAATTATTAAACCAATTCGACCAAATAAATTATCTAAAACCAAAACAAACATTTAAAACTAACCCAACCCCCGCCCTTAGTCCAGGCTGGCTTGTTCAAATAACCAAGTCTTTAGGCCATGGTGGAAGGAAGGGAGGTCAGGGGGCAAACGGAGCTCCAGTGGAAGCTGGTTCCACAAGGTGGGCGCACCCACAGAAAAGGCCCTACCCCTAGGGACCGCCAGCCAACATTATTTGGCTGACGGCACCCCAAAGAGGCCCTGTCTGTGGGAGCACATCAGGCAATGGGAATTCAATGCTGGCAGGAGGCTTTCCTGCAAGTACCCCGGCCCTAAGTCATGTAGGGCTTTATAGGTAAGTACCAGCACCTTGAATCTCACACAGAGGGCAACTGGCAACCAATGCAGCTTGTGCAGGAGGGGTGTACCATGGGAGTATTGGGAAACTCCCATCACCACCCGTGTGGCTGCATTCTGCACCAGTTGAAGCCTCCGCGTGGTCCACAAGGGCAGTCCCATATAGACAGCATTTGCAGGTAGTGCTGAGTCCTGCCAGCATCACAGCAGGATACTGTAACAAAGCACCTCTGCCCACCTGTCAACACCGGTGAGGAGAACCACCAAGAACGGTGCCTCCCATACCATGCCTCATTCAAGGAGATCATCCAGGCCATTCAACTGGGCCCTCAGGAATTGACAAGCCACCACACACTCAACAACCTTCACCACAAAGCAAAGGTTGGAGACCGGACGAAAGTTGTTTAAAATAGCTCGATCCAAGGCAGACTTCTTGAGGAGGGGCCTCACCACCACCTCCTTCAAGGTGGCAGGGAAGGACCCCTCACCCAATGAAGCGTTGACCACTGCCTGGAGCCAGCCTCATCTGAAATGGTATAGCGTTTCCTCCCTGAGCAAGGGGTTGGACTAGAAGACTTCCAAGATCCCCTCCAACTCTTTTATTCTGTTCTGTTCTGATCTTTATACTGCCTGAATCTCCTGTTTTCTCTGACCCTTGACATTAATCTGGCCAATTGTCCATTAATGGAAATGTGGGAAAGATAATACAGGTATTCAATGTGGGCTGGACTTAGATCTCTTGCGTGTGTGAAGGGACAAATTACTTATGACATTTTTGATCCTTCCCTCAGGTTCAGCATGGTCATCTCCTACCAGTGGTGGGCTGCTGCCAGTTTGGACCAGCTTGCCCGTATTGGTAGTTACAACCACTGCCCATCTGCCCCGGTGCTATCCCGTCCTATATCTCTGGCTCACTGGTTCCACCCACACAGCCCAGCTGCTTTCCATGCCTCACCCGCTCTACTCTCCACAGTCCCCATGCACAGGAAATCTCTTTTTTTTGCAGAAAATCCCTGTATTTTTGCAGCCATGCACAAGCAATGTGGGTGTGTACACGCACGCTTACATTTTTTGGCAAACCAGTTGTTACAGTATGTGCAGCCCACCTCTGTTTCCTACATACTTTGCTAAGAATATTTGTGAGGCAGTTATTGTTCTACCCCCTCCCCACACTTAGCAAATTTTAGATTAGGAAGTTGGTGTTGTCCCCTTTATCTTTATTATTTCAAAAGGGAATACAGATAAGCAAAAAAGACCAATTAACACTACAACAATAGAATCTGCACAGCTTGCCAAGTAAATTCTAAAGCACTTGTGTGTGGGAATTTGCAATCTAAAACTTGCTAAATTATCCTGACAAAATAATCCTTTCTACACAGATGTGCATGAGGAAAAAAAAGGAGTCCATATCACCACTTCCTCCCCAATCTTCTGTGCTAATACATCTTGTTTAATACAAGCTAGTCAAGCTACATCTGAAGTAGAGATAACTGAGCACCAGACATAAAAGGGAGATGGAAAACCTAAAATGGGTTCAGATGGTAAAAAACTGGAAACCATCCATTTTGAAAAACAATTTAAACGTTTACCTATTAAGCAGTTAAAAAGTTTAACTTGTAAAAAGAAAAAACTAAAAGGAGATATGAAGCCACTCTACTAACACTTGAAAGCTGTTGTTGGCTGGGGGGTGTAATTCCCTCTGCATTGAAGCTTGAGAACAGGATAAGGACTAGTGAATTGTGGATCTCTTCCAAATCATAATAATACATTCTATTATTCTGTAAACAAAAAACTAGTCTTTATATTCAAATGTCCTTTACAACAGTATTATTTCTTAAATGATTAATGTGATTAAAATGGCCATTAAATGTTCATACATATAAAGCACACACATATGCAGAGTTTTGAAGTACATGAATAAAGGATTCCTAATCTCACTCTTCAACATAATTACTTATTACTTCTCACAAAACACTAATGAATATTGTATAGGTATTTTTAAAAGGTGATATAGTGCTCTACATCAATTTGAAGAAAAATAAAACTGGACAAATTGCTTGCAATTTATTTTTGAATATGTAGTAGTAGCAAATACTACAAGAAAAAATTATTGAGAATTTTCAGTGTTTTGAATTTGAAGGCAGATATAGAGGAATGAGTATAGTACCTCTGCAACTCATTAAAACCAAATGAATCTATTTTAAGAATCATGAAAATATTTTCAGCTATGAAGAGGAACAGTATACATGTATATACCGGGGAAAATTTGAATTGCTGTAAAGAATTACAGAGAAGCATTGTGTTTGTCTGTCCACATGTTCTAAATTACTTTTGGATTTGAACCCTTAACAATCCCAATTTATTGAGTGACCATTTTTATTCTTTCTTACCCAACAGAACCTTGGAAAGAAATTTGGTAAAGGGCTTGGAAATCTTTCCATCTGCTTGTCTGTCACCAGAACAATTCTTTAAAAAATGAACAGAAGGGAAATAAAGCTGATGTGGCAGTTAAGATGCAGCCAGTAAAACTAAATGGGAGAGGAATGGAACTATTATTAAGGGTTTGGAGGAAAATTCCATAAATCATAAACCTCATGCTTTCGCTGCATTTTTTAAAATCTGGACAACCATGCTCAGCTGAGCTGCTACTTAAATGTAGATTCCACTAGAATCTGTGAATTAATTTTCCTTGGTGAGTCCAATGAATTGCATTGCAGTTTTCGTTTCATCTGCCATATCAGTTAAATAATGTGTACATGTGTATAAAATGCACGCTGCTTTAGAATATTGGCCAAAAAATTGCTATCAGTCCATAACTTAAAAGACATTGTTAAAATTTTTATCTCTTAAGCACACATAAAATTGATTCAAAACCCAAGCTGGAGATTTAAAAAAAAATTAAGAGAAATGTGGTACAGTGATAATATATGGTAAGAAGATTCTGTTTCACTCTGTCTTAATAAATTTGGATATTCTTCATGGTAAAGGTAAATTAAGAATTGTTAGGCTAATTAAAATATGGCATAAATGTTCCTGTCACCAATTTAAACCTACAAGACTAGAAGTTGCCATTACATTTAATTTAATCAAGAATTCTTAAGGGGAACCTTAACATGAGGTATTTATTTATTTATTTATTTATTTATTTATTTATTTATTTATTCGATTTCTTATTTATTGCTTATATGCCCCCCTCGGGCGGCTTAACATTAAATATACAACAATAAAATACAATTAAATTAATTAAAAAGATATTAAACATTTAAGCCGAATTAATGTTTAAAACCCCAATTAGATGACCCCAACCCAGGAGAGTCAGCACAACCCAGATTGTAGGAAGAGCCAAGTTTTCAAATCATGGCGGAAGGAGCGAGCCAAACGGAGCTCAAGCGGAAGAAGATTTCACAAAGTGTGTCGCAGACGGCACCCCGAGGAGACCCTGCCTGTGCGCCCACACAGGGCGGTTGGCATTAGATGCTGGAGAAGCCGTTCCGTAAATAACCTGGACCCATGCCCTGTTGGACTTTAAATGTTAATACCAAGACCTTGAATCTCACCCGAGGGCAACGGCCAATGCAGGCGCGCAGGAGGGGTGTAACATGGGAGTATCGGAAGCTCCCATCACAACCGCGCGGCCTGCACCAGCTGAAGCCTCCGAGTGGTATGCGCAAGGGCAGTCCAAGGTAGAGCATTGCAGTAGTCGAGCGGGAAATAACGAGAGCCTGAGTGACTGTGCACAGGGCATCCGGTCCAGGAATGGGCGAACTGGCGGACCAGCGGATCTGGGCAAAGGCACCCTGGCCACCCTCCTCTAATTTGAGCCGTGAGTCCAGGAGGACCCCAGATTCCATGCCCTGTCCACGGGGCAACACCTCCTCCCCATGAGCAAAGATGGTACCTCAAAACTGGACTGGGATGTTGGTATGCACAGCCACTCTGTCTTGGCGGGTTGAGTCGAAGCATGTTCCTGTCCATCCAGATCCGCACCACTGCCAGACAACGGACATCACGGAGAGAGCATCACTGATGTGGCCTGGGGTGGAAATGTATAGCTGAGTATCATCAACATACTGATGATAACTCACCCCAAAGCCACGGATGATCTGCCCAGCGGCTTCATATAAATGTTGAACAGGAGGGTGAGAGGACTGAACCCTGCAGCACCCCACAAGTGAGGTGCTTTGGAGTTGACCTCTGCCCCCCTGCCAACACTGTTTGCGGCGTCCCGAGAGGTAGGAGGAGAACCACTGTAAAACAGTGCCTCCCACTCCCAACCCCGGAGGCGCCGCAATAGGATACCATGGTGCGATGGTATCGAAAGCAGCTGAGAGATCTAACAGGACCAGGACAGAGGACGAGCCCCTGTCCCGTGCCCTAGCAAGATCATCAATCAGCGCGACCAATGCTGTCTCCGTGCTGTACCCAGACCGGAAGGCCGATTGGTACGGATCCAGGTAGTCCACTTCCTCCAGGAAAAGTGGCAATTGCTGAGCCACCACACTCTCAACAACCTTGGCTAAAAAGGTTGGAGACCAGACGAAAGTTGTTCAACATGGCTGGGTCAAGGGCAGGCTTCTTCAGGAGGGGCCTCACCACCGCCTCTTTCAAAGTGGCGGGGAATAACCCCTCCCTCAATGAAGCGTTGACCACTGCCCGGAGCCAGCCGCATGTGACCTCCCTGGAGGCATAAACCAACCAGGAAGGGCACGGGTCCAATAAACATGTGGTGGAACTCAGCCACCACATAATCCTGTCCACTTCATCCTCCGAAACAGGATCAAACTCAGCCCAGATCACATTGGCCAAAACACTCGCATTCCCCTCCTCAGACCACTGACAATCCACACGTAACCCCTCCCGGATCTGAGCGATCTTGTCCTGCAGATACTGACTAAATTCCTCAGCTCTGCCCTGCAACGGGTCCACCCCCCCACAATAGGTAGCTATGCTTATGTGTGTTATTCTGTTGCTCTATTTTTAGAAGCTTAAAGTCCAATTGTGATAGATAACACTTCAAATTATATGCATTTGCAAAAAAATCTCTTACAGTTTGACAAATCCCAACATAACTAAATTAGAAGGAAAAGGTATGTGAACTTTTCATTTTCTGTAATTCCTAATGATTCACCAACTTGTATTTGAAACTGCAGTGTTACATCATGCATTTCTGTACTGGAAATGAAGCACTTATAATTGGATTCTCACTACATATTCTTGTTATTAAACTTTTGCCATTAAATCACACTTTTGAAAAGGTGTTTCGGGTTTTGCTAGTTTAACATGTACTTGCATATGAAGTTACATGTGGAAGAAAATTATTTGCTGTGCCATGGAAGAGATGCGTCCTTTTATTGCTGAATTCAATTTCCCAGTTAAAGAAAGACTGCAGGCAAGGCTTTATAGTACAGAAATACTTGGTAATGTACTCAGTTTCCCCTTGTTACTGTAGTTGGTTCTGCTTTGTTAAAAAATTATACTGAATGTTTAGCATGAAGGTTTTCAGAAACAAATATGCATTTTTTTTGAAATCCATTTTTGAAATCCAAAACCAATTGTTGATCTGGATGTTATATTAAATTATTTGGTGTTTCTTTATATTTCTGCAAGTCTGGAGGGTATACAGATCTGATCTAATTGCCCATGTTTCCTCCTTTGAAGGCAACTGAGCACCATAGTTTTTATTTTAGTAGATTGTGGTTATATTTAGAGTTGATTCTGTTAGTGATGTGTCTTTACTGAATTGCCTTGTTACTTACTGTGCTGACTATTGTATTATTTTGTAAGACTGAGCTATTAGCAAGAGATTAACCTAACCTCTAGAAAGCACATTTGTTTACCACAGGCTGCTTACCTCCTGATCAACAGGATATCTTCAGGCATCTTCTTGGCTGAATTTTCATTAAAGATGTGCATTTTATTTTTCTGAATCCAAATTCTATGGAAGAGTGGATAATTTAGAAAAGTTTTTCATTTGTTCAATCCAGTGTGGAAGAGACTAAGAAAATATTTGTACTTTCCAGTTGCTCTGTCTCAAGAATGGAACAGTAATCATTTAGGTCAGGAATGTATATTATTCTGTACACTTATCCCTCCTTGAACAAACACAACCCTTGGATGCATTGTCCTGCCAGTTTTGAATTACTCTTTCCCCTCTTATTTCATCTTTAGTACTCTTCTATATTTTGTCTGGTAAGTTCATTGTAGCCTAACCAAGTAGTTCATTGGTGACTTTGCAGAGTTGTGGTCTGCCGGTGGCCTGTGAAGCTGGCAGCAGAGTCGGACAGTGGGGAGGAACATGCGCCAGTTCTGGAGTCTGGGGAGCGCTCGGACGAGGGATCTCTATCCGACACAGAGAGATGGGGCCAGGGCCATCTGAGAGTTATGTGCTGACTTTGGAGCCTCCAGAATCTGACATCAACAAGGCAGAGGAACAAGGGGAGCCTGTTCCCAGTGCACACTTTTGCAGAGTTGCCAGAAGGCAAGAACTGTTAAGACAAAAGGGGCAACTTGGGAGTAAGGCTTGGAGATGATTGGCCCCTCCCATAAGACTTAAAGGAGGAGCAAAGGGACATGAGCCTTTGCAGGTAGCAACTTTGTTTGTTCTGGTCGGTTTAAAATCTGAAGCTCTGTGTTGACTTTGTGCTTCATTTGGCCTTGTACAGCATTTCAAGGGAGATAAAGGTGGGTGCTTATCAGCCTTATCCCAAAAGACTGTGGCAGACTTCTGTTGGATTATTCATAAACTGTTTGAGACTCATTATGGGCTGTGAATGCCTATAATTCACACCTATTGAAATAATAAAAAAAACAGGTTTTTGGGAACAGCTGTCTCAGGAAGCCTTGGTCAGAACACAGAGAAGGAAATCCTCTTACCTTATTCAGTGTTAGTCATGGTACCAATGATAGTACTAATGGTGAAAACACTTACCTTCAAAATAAATTATATATATTCCCTGTAGATGGACTCCAGCACAAGTCCAAATGCTTGGAGGACAAAACCTCTGCTCTCATTGACCAACCAAAATTGGATCCTGCAGACATAATTTTAATTACAATTTTTCTTTCCTTGAGCTAGCTGCTTTTCCTTTGTGTGTTTGGGTGTGTTTAAACATTTTATTAGATTATAGAATAAAATACAAAATATAAAAGCAAATAGGAAGACACAGGGGGGGAAGGGAAAGAAAAATGAGGGAGGATGGGGAGAAAGAAAAAAAGAAGCATTGACTTCCGACTCCCTCTGTTGCAGTAAAATAAAGCATTAAAATCGAACCACAACTTTTTTTTTACTTTTCCATAATATAAACTAGCTATTGCTATAAAAATAAATTAATCCAATTGGTAAAACCCAAAATCAAAGTTTCCACCTCAAGCACAAAGTCCAGGCTCCATGTGACAACAAAGGTGCTTATATTCTTTAATCAGAATGGTCAACCTAGCCAATTCTGCCAACTCCATAAGCTTCTGTAGCCATTCGTCCATGGTGGGAATTGAAATGTCCTTCCACTTTTGTGTGTATGGTAATCTTGCTGCTGTCAACAGAGCTAGCTGCTTTTCCTCATTTTTCCATTTCAATGTGAAAAATAGAAAGACAATAAAACACTAGAATTTATGTTTTTTAAAAAACCTGAAAAAGTAAAAAAAAATTAAAACTTTCTGCTAAGTATTAAACTTGCAACCTTCTATTTGCAAGGCAAGTACAATAATCATTCTAGTGTAAAAGTACTTCTATTAGACAATAAAACACTAGAATTTATGTTTTTAAAAACCTGAAAAAGTTTAAAACTTTCTGCTAAGTATTAAACTTGCAACCTTCTATTTGCAAGGCAAGTACAATAATCATTCTAGTGTAAAAGTACTTCTATTAGACCAGTGGTTCCCAAAGTGGGCGGTACCACCCCCTGGGGGGTGGTGAGATGCCTTAGGGGTGCACTAAGAGGCAAGGGGGCTGGCAGGGGGTGCTAAGAGGCGGCAGGGGGTCGTTCAAGGTGCTGGCCATTGACTGTAGCATCGCTCTGGAGCCAGCACCTCCAATGCGGAAGCGGTTGCACATTACATGCCACCTCAGCCGCATTCGACGTGCCACCCCCCTGCCGCCTCTTAGTGCCCTTCTATCGGCCCCCTTGGGGATGCTAAGAGGTGGCAGTGAGGCACCAGCCCTGCAGGTTCACTAATTGACTGTAGTAACGCTCTGGAGCCGGCGCCTCCAATGCGGAAGCGGTGGCACGTTATGTGACGCCGCAGCCACATTTGATGCACCGCCCCTCTGCTGCCTCTTAGTGTCCCCAAGGGGGCCGGCAGAAGGGTGCTAAGAGGTGGCAGGGGGGCATTTGAGGCGCTGGCCCCACAGCTTCACTCATTGACTATAGCACCGCTCCGGAGCTGGCGCCTTCAATGCGGAAGCGGTGGCACATTATGTGCCACCATGGCCGCATTCGACATACCACCCCCCTGCCGCCTCTTAGTGCCCTTCTGCCGGCCCCCTTGGGGATGCTAAGTGGTGGCAGGGGGGCATTAGAGGCACTGGCCCTGCAGGTTCACCCATTGACTGTAGTAACGCTCCAGAGCCGGCACCTCCAATGCGGAAGCGGTGGCACATTATGTGTCACCCCGGATGCATTTGATGCGCTGCCCCCCTGCCACCTCTTAGCGTCCCCAAGGGGGCTGGTAGAGGGGTGCTAAGAGGCAGCAGGAGGGCGTTTGAGGCGCTGGCCGGCCCTGCAGGTTCACCCATTGAGGTGCCGGCTCTGGAGCGGTGCTACAGTCAATGGGTGAACCTGCAAGGCCAGCACCTCAAACGCCCCCCTGCCACCTCTTAGTATCCCCAAGGGGGCCAGCAGAGGGGTGCTAAGAGGCAGGGGGCGGTGTATCAAACGCAGCTGCGGCGGCATGTTACGTGCCACCGCTTTCGCATTGGAGGTGCTGGCTCTGGAGGGGTGCTAGTCACTGGGTGACCCTGCAGGGCCAGCCAGCGCCTCGAACGCCCCCCTGCCACTTCTTAGTATCCCTCTGCTGGCCCCCTTGGGGACACTAAGAGGCAGCGGGGGGGGGCGTTCGGGGCACTGGCCCTGCAGGCTCACCCCACTGACTGTTGTACCGCACTGGAACTGGCGCCTCGAATGCGGCAGCATGTTGGGAAAAGCCGCCACCACTGCTTTCCCAAAGTGCCGCCACTGTCGCATTCTGTCTGTCTGTCCATCCGTCCATCCATCCATCCATCCAAAAGGTCTGTCTGTTTGCCTGCCTACCTTCCTGCCTATTTACCTACCTGTCTGTCTTTCTGTCTATCTACCTACCTACCTATCTACCAACATAGATCTATCTACCTACCTACCTATCTACCTATCTACCTATCCATCCATCGATCCAAAAGCTCTGCCTGTCTTCCTGCCTGCCTGCCTGCCTGCCTACCTACCTACCAATATAGATCTATCTATCTATCTATCTATCTATCTATCTATCTATCTATCTATCTATCTATTTACCTATCTATCCTACCTACCTACCTACCTACCTACCTACCTACCTACCTACCAATATATCTGTCTGTCTGTCTGCCTGTCTCTCTATCCATCCATCCATCCATCCATCCATCCATCCATCCATCCATCCATGTTCGAAGCGCTGGCCCCGCAGGCACACAGGGAAAGTATAACAAAGCCAGTCTGGGAGGGAGGGAGGGAGGAAGGGAAGGAGGGAGGGAGGGAAGGAGGGAGGGAGAGAGAGAGAGAAAAAGAGAGAGCGACCTGATGCATCAGATTGAATGAGGCCTAGTTTAGACTGAGGCCCTTTTCCACATTGAAACATCTTTGCTAGCACATTGAAACCTCTTTGGCTTCTATTAAAGGTTTTGTGGACAAAACATGGTCAAGACTATCAGGAAGCTCTCACATTTCGTTAGGCTTTAAACAGGATCCATTGGACCAGATCTCCACCCTAACAATTACTTTTCCCCAATGTATTACAGTGCCAATTCTGAAGAAGGCAAAACCAAAATGTACTGGTAAATTAGAAGGAGAACACACACACACACATTCCTTCTAACCCTGCTGGAGCAGGTGATTGGACTAGAATAGATATCTCATTATCTTTCTCCTCCCTCCCTCCTTCTTTATTTCTTTTTCTTTCTGTCCCTTCCTTCCATCCCCCCTTCTTTGTCCTTTTTCTTTCTTTCCCTTTTCTCTTTCTTTTCTTCCTCTCTTTCTCTCTCTCTTTCTTTTCTGTCTCTCTTTCCCTCTCTCAGGCTCACCCCTTTAGATCAGGGGTCACCAAACTTTTGGACCTCAGGGACCACCAAACTCATAATTTTAAATCCTGGAGACCACTAATATGAATGATGAATTTCATCATCTGGGTTTCCAATAGTCTAATACAGTGGTTCCCAAACTTTTTAAGTCCACCAAAGCTAATAGAAATAAAAAAGAAGTTAAAAGAAGTATGACTGTAACTTTGTCACTTGTATCTTTACTATCTATATTGACTGTTTCCTAGTGTTATTTGATTGCTTATTGTACCCTATGACTATTATTAAGTGTTGTACCTTATGATTCTTGACTCTTGATGAATGTATCTTTTCCTTTATGTATGCTGAGAGCATTTGCACTAAGATGAATTCCTTGTGTGTCCAATCACACTTGGCCAATAAAGAATTCTATTCTATTCTAAAAGAAGTTAATAATGTTTATATTAAAGCTGGTTATTGCATTTGCATCTGTGTTCATTTTGAAGCCTTAGCTTTGCATATATAAGCTCACTTTAATTTATATATGCGGTATGTATGCATAAATATACATATCAGTAAGATCTACCTTCAAGGAAACAACAACAACAACAACAACTGGCAATTGCTTTACTAGAAGAGAGAGTTCTTAGCAGCAGGGGAATTTTCCAGAAGGAGGCCATAGTAGCAACCTGCTGTCCAGACTGAGTTGTCAAAATATCTGAGTCTGGTCAGGATGTTCTTGAGGTTACAGAGGGCATATGAATAGTGGTTTCTTGATTTGGATTTTGACTCACTATGAAGAGGTTTCTCATGAACATCATCATCATACTGCAAAGTGTGTCACCAAGGTAATGGCAGCAAATGGAAGAAGGGGAAATATATTAATCCTCTACATGAAAGTCATTTTGGAGTTGGAAAAAAAAGCTACTAGGTTTAATGACCTTTGGAAGTTGACCAGCATTAGTCATTCTAATCATAGCATGTTGAAGGGAAGAAAGATTATTATTATTTAATTACATTTATATGCCGCCCTTCTCCACATTAAAAAGATAATGAGGGGGTCTTAGTTTTTCTATTCAGTCCATAATGTTGTTCTTCCACATTGACATTTCCATTCCAAGTATTTTCTGAGCTGTTTGGTAGTTCATCTTGTGATTGAATCATTTTATAGAGACCTTTTCATCCCTCTTATATTTCTATGTCTGTTTCTATCCATTCCAGTTTTTCATTCCTCTTTTATTCCCCCTGGAAGAGGCCATTCCCCATCCACTTGTGGCTTTACTCCCAAGTCGACCCTTGTTTTTTAGCTGTTGCCTTCTTCTGGCAGCTCTGCACATACACACACTGGGAACAGGCTCCAGCTGTTCTTCTGCCTCACTGATGTCCGACTCCAAAGGCAGCTGATAACTCTCAGACGCCCTGGTCCCAACTCTGCCTCTGATGCAGAGCACTCGTCAGAGACTTCCCCAGATTGGCTCATGGTCCTCCTCAACCTCCTCACTGTCTGAATCTGCTGGAAGTTCTGCTGGTGGGCCACAACAGTGTTTATCTGCAGATTTTATCCATTTTTCTATATATTTTTCATTTTAACATATTTGTTTCTTCTTTGTTATATTAAAAAAAGTGAACTGTCCCACAAATCATACTAGACAAATCAGCTTATTTTTAGACTCCAGATTCTGAATTAGACTGTGTCATCTCTGCACACTACTGTTGTATTGCTCTCATTAAGATTTTGTTTTTTCCTCAAAAAGCATTTGGAAATGGAGAAATGAATCTTTCCAATCTATATTCCATATGTCTTCACTAAGAAATCTGGCTCAATTCTGTTTTCCTATGTATAGAAATGAGACTTAAGTAGCATACATTTTCTAAAAATAGATATTTTGAATGCATTTTCCCCAAAATATGCATTTTCATCTGCAAGTTTACAGATTTTTTTCTTTAGCTAAGAATTCATATAATTAAGACAAAGCTGTTATTTTGGAATTAAATTTATTCAGATTTGGATTTTGTCACATGAAGCAGAAGTTAGATTGGTTCACATAAAAATGGAAATTGAATGATATTTTGTTTTGTTTTGTAATTGTTTCTGCCAGCATGTTGTTATTTGTTTGTTTTCAGATATCATTTTGACCCAGTTTCCATTTATTTTCTGGTTTATAATTGGCTAGCTGTGGGGAAGAAAAGTGGAAGAGAAATGTCAATAAAATAGTTCTGTTTAGGCATATATTAATGCTTATGTTTATAGTTTCATATTGGCTTTATTTTGCAAGTAAATTAATGTGCATTGCTCTTACTTGCAATCCCTATTGTTCCTCCACAAAGCTGAATTTCTACTTGTCTATTGTTTCTTCTGTTTATTTCCTTTTTTCTGGGTTTACATAGATTGGGATATTTTAGATACTCAGTTTTATAGTTTATGGGTCCTGCTTAAAAATATCTGAATAGGATGCTGGGTTCATTGTGAATATTGAAGCCTTTTTATTTTATGTGGTTAAGAGCAAAAATTATTTAATTGCCTGAACAATGAACTTGTGTCATGATACACTGAAATATGGCCAGATCTAATCTGATGATCCTGGCATTATATTACCTGCAATTTGTCAGCAGCTGCTTTTGGCTAGGACAATTTTGAAGAAAAGGCTCTGTACAACAATCTCTTGTGATGGATGAGGTACAAATAGCCATTTTAAATCTTTTTCCTTGTAAGGTTAAAAGATTTTGTTGTAGAGAAAATTAGAATCATGTATTGGAAAGAGATGGGGGAAACAGCTAAAGTGATGGAAAGGAGCATGTTTCAGCCATAAGAAGCTATGAATGATCGTTTCTTACTCTGCTGTCAACAGATGACAACCCAAAAAGTTATTGGCTTGTTTATTGTTCTTATTTTTACTTCCACTGCAATACTGAGAGATTTTGTCTGTCAAGCCCGAAATTGAGATATGCGTAGCAAATTTATTTAGCCTTATTATATATTCCTTTTCTTTCTTTCTCTTTGCTGGTTATGGGGGTAAGGGTTTTGGGCTTGCCATATTCTGAAGGTGAAAGGAGTGGAGATAGAGAGAGTTGTTTAGGCTAGGCAGTTCTATTTCCCATGGGATCAAAAGCTGACCATGCTGAGACCTGGAGGTGGAGATTGATGACATCAGGAAATGTTGATTTACTTCTATTGGGGAATGGGACTTTTGGGGGCTGTTTCTAACTTCCAATATTATATGGTATAATTCCGGGTTGTGTCAGATCTGGAATTGCAACACACTTTGCCAATTTGATGCTTTCCTAAATAAAAGAAATTGTTTTGGAAGTTGGACTTTGCTTTTTTCTTTTTAAATGGATTTCATCAGTTGGAAACCTGACATTATCATTCCTGTTATTAATGAGGTTTTTTTCCCCCCAAACAGCTTTATTAATTTTTTTAAAGAAAATAATTATAAAAGAACAACAGAAAGAAAGGGAAAGTGAATTAACAGGGAAAAAAATGAAAAGTGAAAAGAAAAAAAGAGGGCAGAAGAGGAATAATATATATATAAAAAAGAAAGACTTCTGACTTTCCTCATAATAGATACAAATCTATAGTCAGGTAGTTTTTTACTCTAAGTCAAACATAACATAACATAACAATGGTATGGCTGGTAACCCTAAGTTTACCAACCAATACAATATTACTACAACCTTAAACAAATCTAATTATTCAATCAACCTTAATTCAAAAATAGTTATCCATATTTATCAATCAAGATTATGAATATAGCTTTTGTTAGTGTTTTAAGATACACATTTTTTTTGTTTTGCCCCAAATTTGGAGAACAGAAAAGTTGGGAACTTGATATGTATGCCATGGATCAGATATTTAAAATGTAAGATATCATCCTTATGTTTCTAAATAGAAGTGTTAAATACCCAAGTGGAATCTCTGTGGATCTGGAAAAGGTTTCATCCAAATCATAATAGTTTCAGTTGACTGTAGTCACTTGTACAGGAAATGCAGTATAGATTTAAAAACAAGACAAGCCCAATAGTGTTATGAGCAAACGTTTTTTTGTTTTTATCAGGAAGGAGATAGATGAATTGAGATCTTAGAAAGTGAGATCTAAGAAACTTTATAATTTGGTCTTCTCTTTTTATTATGTCAAGCAACAAATCCACATGACATGCTTTGGCATGCTTTGTGTAGTTGTAGTGAATTGTCTGGAGGGAATGCAATGACTCGATGGTTAAAGATGCTGAGCTTGTTAGCTGGAAAGCTGACAGCCTGGGTTTGAGACCTGAATGCCATGTAACAAGAGTAGCTCTTATAATTTGGCCAGCTTCTGTCCACTTAGCAGTTCAAAAGAATGCTAATGTGAATAGATAAATAGGTATCAATTTGGTGGGAAGGTAACAGTGTTCCAAGAACTTTGGCATATAGTCATGCTGACCGAATGGCCACACAAATATCTGTGGACAATGCTGACTCCCACAGCTAAGAAAGGGAAATGAGCACTGCCCCCTAGAGTTGAACATGATTGGACAGGGGAAACCTTGACCTTTACTGTAGTGAGTTGTGTAGATAATTTTCTGTTTTTTAATTATATTATGAAATCTAGCACCTTAAACTCTTTCCAAACCATAAACAATGCAAATGCAGACTTGACCTTTTGGCAAAGGTGCATATTTTATGTCTTAATTCAAAACACCTTACTAAAGGGAAAAGGAAGATTGTAGGTCAGAAGTCAAAATCCAAAACTCCTTTTAAAAGAGTCATGCTTAGTAAAACTTGAAAATGCACAATTCAAACAGTATTGCAAGGCTTTAAACATGCTGCATAATTTTAATTGTAAACAATGAAATGAAAACGTAACAGCATTGCTTCCATAGTTGTTGTTTTTTTGTGGTTTTGGCAAAGATTGAGCTGTCTTAAAATGATTTCTCTGTATCTTATAAAGTAGATTTGTGCTCATGTTCACCTCATACTAGCTTTATGGCATTTCTAATGATAGAAATATTTATCTTAATTCATTTGTTTACTCTTCTACCTATGCAAGCTGAAAAGGAATTTTAGGAGAAATTCCTTCTAGGAAGAATGTAGTAAAAACAGCAGTTGAAAAAAGAAAAATGTCACTTTGAAAACTCTTTTGACTCAATCAGAATAGATCTAGAAGGGAATCTAGTTCAAGCAGGATATCAGGGTTGTCAAACTTGATTTTTTTGAGGGCTGCATCAGGGTTGTGTTTGACATTGGGAGGCTGGGGGTGTGTGGCCGTAGTGGGCATGGCCAACTTGACATCACTCGTGTTGGGGGCACCTGTAGTGGTCTGGGTGAGGCTGAGTGGATCCATTGTCTCCAGTGGAAGAAGGCAAGAGCAGTCAAACCTTTGTCTTCCAGAGGAGCCTTGCCTTCTGCTGATGGCCAAGTGCTAAAGCAGGATTTCCTTCCTTCCTTCCTTCCTTCCTTCCTTCCTTCCTTCCTTCCTTCCTTCCTTCCTTCCTTCCTTCCTTCCTTCCTTCCTTCCTTCCTTCCTTCCTTCCCTTTCTGTTCCTTGCTCTCTTCCCATAATCCCTTCTTTATCTTTGTCTTTCCTCTTTTCCTTTCTCCTTTCCTATCCCTACTTGGATGCTCAAATGCAAAAGGGGAAGCATTTCTCCTTTTGTTTGTATTACTTTTCGTTTGTTTTGCTAGTCCTCTGACAGTGAAAATGGAGCCCAGGGGAGGCGTGTGCAGGTCCCTGCCCCCCCATTTTTTGCCTGGACAGCCTCTTGAAGCTCTCTGGCAATGAAAATGGAGCCTGGGGGGGCATGCATGCCCCCCAGCCCCATTTTCAGCCTGGATGGCCTCCTGAAGTCATCTGCCAGTGAAAACAGAGCCTGCCCCCCATTTTTTGCCTGGACAGCCTCTTGAAGCTCTCTGGCAATGAAAATGGAGCCTGGGGGGCATGCATGCCCCCCAGCTCCATTTTCAGCCTGGATGGCCTCCTGAAGTCATCTGCCAGTGAAAACAGAGCCTAGGGGCTATTTTTACTGGCAGAGGTCCTTCACCATTTCCACAGTTGCCCCACGGGCCAGCAATAAGCCCCCCACAGGCCTTGAATTGGACACACCTGCTCTATACCATTTCGGGCAGGTGGTTGTCAAGTCTTTCTTAAAAACCTCCAGTGATGAAGCACCTAGAACTTCTGAATGCAAGCCAGTCCATTAGGTCCTCACTGTTAAGAAGTTTCTCCTTAATTCCTGGTTACTTTTCTCCTTAATTAGTTTCTACCCATTGTTTCTTGTCTTGCCTTCAGGTGCTTTGAAAAATAAGTTGACCCTGTCTTTTTTATGGTGGCCCCTCAAATACTGGAGTACTGCTATCATGTCACCCCAGTCCTTTTCTCTAGACTGGACATATCCAATTCCTGCAACAGTTTCTCATATGTTTTTGTCTCCAGGCCCTCAATCATCTTCGTTGCTCTTCTTTGCAATTTTTTTTCAAAGTCTCAACATCTTTTTTGTAATGTGGTGACCAAAACTCTGACACCAATTTAAGGATAAACAACCAAAACAAGGCAGAATTTGGCAGCAGACTTAAGTTGACAATTGTCTTCTATTCATTAGATCCCAAGTCCTCCTTAGTCTTCAACTATAACAGAACACTGCATTCTATGTCTATGGAAAGTATACCTATGAGGTTTAAATTTATCTATTATAGGAAGTATCCCCCCCCAAATCTAAAAATAAAATAAGATCTTCCAAACAATAGAAAATCCACCCAATCATCACCACAAATAGAGAAGAGTATATTGTTAACAGCTTGTTTAACAACTTTTTGTTTCTCTGGGAAATAGCATTAAACTCAAAATACATTGTATTCAGATTTGGTAATTTCACTTAGTTTGTATTATCATGGCTCTATTCTCACAGGCAATAGCTAGCTGTGAATAGCTAATCTTAATACCTATCAATACCTCTTAATAAAGGTATTAAAACAGCATCAGTTTCCAACTGCAAGTATGATGCTTCCCAAAGCCATTTCTTGGAGTTCCATGTCAATAATTTTTTTCTCAGATTGTAACAAATGGTCAGGCTGATCTATCTATACATATACATATACATATACATATACATATACATATACATATACATATACATATACATATACATATACATACATACATATACATACACATGCATACATATACACCATTTAGAAAGCAATTTCAAACATTTATAAAGAAAATTCACCATCCAATATGACCATTCAAACATATGTATTGTATTTTCAAGTCCTACTCTGCTATATACCTATGACCTACTTTTCTAGGTATACCTAGTAGCATTTACTACTATCAATGCTCAGAAAGCAGTCGGCTAGCACAACATAATTGATATCCATATCATCAAATATAAACTGGCCATTTACGATCTAAAAGCATTTATAGACTATTAATTTTATGAAGAGAGGAAGACAGTACAATGTTCAAATTCCCTCATTTTCCTATTAATTCTGATGACACAAACAATTCTGAAAATACAATGGCTGGCAAAACATAATGAGTTTCTCTACTCAGTGAAATGGAATAATAATATTCCTCAAGCCATAATAAAAGGATGCTTTTTGGTTATAAGTTAGTCTTGCCTAAACTGGGTAGCTTCCCTGTGTTATCTCGCTTAACTACCAGTGTATATGATATAAATGCTGGGCAGGGAATTCCTCGATGTGAAGTCTATGCATTTCTAGGACATCAGGTTGAGATAAACTAATGCAGTCTTTAGTAAATACAGATTTAATTGGATGCATTTGATAAAACACAAATAAGTAGTCATAAATCCTTATAGCCCATTAATGGTTCAGTAAGAAATATATATACCAACTTGCAGTTATAACAGAGGTTCAGTGTCATTAAATATATCACATCTCACCTCCCACTGGGATTATTGCTAGATAACTTCCATATGTAAAAGAAAAAGTATGCCTGAATTTTGCATTTAATGGTATGCCATTAAAAAAGAACTGTCTACAATAAGTATTTTTTGTTGAACTTTAACAATGTACAAAGATATAGTTGAGATTTATGGCGATTAGTGCTATCTGGCTCTAAAATATATTGCATGTTAGAGCTAATTAATCAGAGATTCTAGAAACTATTAGAAGAACGGTCATTAGAATTTATCTTAAAGGGTGAAAATATGTGCATGTGTATGTATATTAATCCCACTAACAGGGATGCAGTACAGATCTTTTCTTCGCCTAATCCACATCATTTTCCCTGTAAAAATACAGTTTGTAGTCAAAACAACCACCATTTTGATGCAATTACTATATAGGAGTAAGGAAAGCTGATGGCTTTTGATGTTTGTGTTCATTCTATCAAAGAACATAAGGTAAAGGGCATAGCCAACTATCTAAGTTCCTTGCTATGTGTCATA
Source organism: Naja naja (assembly GCA_009733165.1). Classification (NCBI taxonomy): domain Eukaryota; kingdom Metazoa; phylum Chordata; class Lepidosauria; order Squamata; family Elapidae; genus Naja; species Naja naja. Next base: position 32,514,767 of record CM019150.1, read on the forward strand.
GCTAGGAAATATGGTTCTAGTTGTATGGAAAGTAGAATTTATCTCTAGCACTTTAGTTGCCTGTGAATTCAACCTATCTAATTTCACATGACTGAACTGATATACATACAGTGACTTAATTATTCTACATTTGCACCTTTTATATTTATCAATGTAAGTCATGGATTATTTTAAACTGTATAAAATTGTATGAGGGCAATTTGTATAATGATGAATGATTTCACCAAATATATGTTCAGAAATGCATAATAATAGCAAATGATTTATTTATTATTGTAAAAAAAAACTGTAAATTGCAAAAAAAAAGTACATATGTGGAAAAATGGGAACCAAAATCCACACATTTTAAAAGATCGCAAATTTGACAAACCAAACTTGATGAATTTGTCTGAAAGAGTAAGGGACATCTATACCTACCTTTGTGTTTGTATCTTTACTCTTTCACAATGTCTGGCAGAAACCATCTAAGACCAAGAGTAGAATAAACTTATATGTAAAACATGATATCATCTGATAGTAACTTTATTCCTTAGCCAATATGTGCATTTCTGCCCAACCCACCAGGACAGTGTCTGGTTGAGCTCCAAGTCAAAAAGAAGCACCCACCCATATGGTTGAGTACTTCCCTTTACAATTATTATAATTTGTACATGCTTGAAAAGGCAAATGCATTAAATATATAAAAATATTTTTAAAAGGAGGGTGTTTTTTTTTAAATCACCCCACCTCCTGACCAGCAAGCAACACCCATGCAAACAGTATTATTTACCAAGCAGTAAACAATACCCCAATCCAGGAACTACCAATTCAGTAAACAACAGACTAATCAATGAACTATCAAGAATACTGCCACTAACGCTAATAGGGAAAGCCATTTGTATATAAGCAGAGATAAACTCTACTGCCTTCTAGTACTGATGATGTTACCTAGTTGGGTAATGGAACATCTGCAAGAAAGAAACCAAAAGGATGCCAAGAACCCCACAAATATAATGTGTGTGTGTATGTGTGTGTGTGTGTTGTGAACTGAAATTTTATGTTCAGAGCAGCTAATAATAGTACAATGAAATGCAGTTAGAATTAAATATAAATGAAACAATTAGAAAGAGAACAGAAACATAATTAAGTACATAAGAAACAAGAAAGTAATTAATACTTTACTTGGGAGATAAATCAGGTTAAATGTGAAATGCCTCTCTGAAAAATATTTATTTTCATTTGGTTGAGGAACCAAAAAAAAAAAAATTCCACTGGCAGTGAGTTCCAAAGCTGCTATTAATGTTTTTATCTCTTTTTCCATCAAATGGATCTTTCATTTTGGTGGTACTGAAATAGGAACTTTTTGCAAGATCTTAAAGTCTGGGCAAACCAGCAGAGGAGAATGTGATGGTTCATATCTTCTGCTCCAAATCATATACAGCTTAATAGATCATAATCTGAACTTTAATTGTTCATATTCTGTCTGAAAGTAGAACAGATGGCAGTAAAGGTAGTGTATTGCAATAATATAATCACATGCTTTTATAGTTGCCTCTGATAATAGAGTGGCGTGAAATTAAGTTTCTGGATAGTCCACACAGAATCTGTCATCCAATACATTAGTAATGTTTGCATAATACTAACCATTAATATATATAATATGAAATATTGGAGAGGAATAATACAAATTGTTGGCTACTGCTTTTGATGATTACAAGAATAGAATATTCCCAGACAATCTGGACTTTTTTTAAATGGACTATGGAAAAGCATCACTGAATGGATGGATATATTTGTATTACAAATGAATTTTGCAAAATGCTCCAAAAAAAATGGAAAAGTTACAACTTCATAATATTTGATTCTTGAGTTGTTTCTTTTTCTTAAATTTCTAATCTTAATTATATTTCATTACCCTTAATTGTTTTCCAGTCAGAACTGGAAATTCTGAGTTGCTGAGTTCTATTTGATCAAACTCTTAGCTATTTTTTTACAATTAGAAAAAGAGAAACAATGCTTTCAAACAACATATCCTTGATTTCAATATCAGAATATATAAATGGCTAATCCTAAAGTCAATCATAACAGCTTGTTTTGGCCAAGTTTAGTTTTATGATTAGAGCACTCAGGATGACACTGATTGAAATGACCAGGTTTTAATCTAAATTCAGAACAAAATTCTTGAATTGTCTTTCCTTCTTGAAACCTGGAGCACTTGAAACAATAGTTCTAAGCGTGAAACAGTTTGCAATTACTTCTTGGAAATCGATGTGATTAATATGTGGCATATTAATCTGTGTTAAGAAATAAGATAGTGATTGAGGTAGGGAAAAAGAGAATCCACTAGGAAGTAGTTGAATTGTTTATGGAGAAAATGAACAGCAAAAGAGATCAAGAATGGTAGCTCTTCTTCCTTAATTATATCAATTTGCATTGCAGTTCTAGAAGACAGAATTCTGCTGATGCTGTGAGTGAAGAACTTCTCTCCATCATTCTGAATCTTATTAGTAATAGGCATCTTAACATGGAATACTTTGAGAAATTTTGGAGATGGAAGGAGAAACTATGCTACACAGTAGCCTTCATTTAACAAAGACAAAAGTTAGAAATTGTTGAAAATATTTGTAGCTCATGTTGTAGGTTTTGGCAGGGGTCTGTTCTCTGAGCTTGCTGTTTAGCTCCTGGACAGTTCATTAACAAACTAGATAACATCTTTAATAGGGTTTTGGGGTGAAGTGTCTTGTTCATTTATGTAGGTTCTGGGTGGTTAGTTAGTCTTGTGACTGATTGAATCACAAGACTGACTGATTTTCAAAGCTGATTGAATCACAAGCCTGGTTTGATGAACCCATTGGGAGAATGCACAGCTTCAATCAGCTTGCATGCCTGATGGGTTTTGGCATGGCCGATATGACTGTACTGCTTAATGACAGAATTTCTGCACTTTTAATTTCTATTATTGAGGAATCATTATGCATTGTTATGTGAGGAGCTTATGTGGTTGCCATTTGTGGTCTTTTGCAGTATCCCAGTAACTTTGCTTGATCATCAGATGCTGTAAATGAGCACAGTGGCTCAAGTGGTTGAAACACTGGGCAGGAGGTTAGCAAGCCTGTGTTTGAGACCCAAGAACTGCCATGGGGACAGATTGAGCTGTTGTCCTTCACTCCAGCATCTGCCAGGGGCATGAAAGGAGCCCCCAACTAGGTGTCCTCTGTTACTGGTTAATCCTTTCAACCCAGAAGCACCTCAGTGTTTTTGATTCAAGTGCAAAAATAGGGTACTGTGATGTTGTAGTTATGAGCCAGGCATCGAGCACTTGGTTGGTGAACATATGACTGCAGGGACACTGTGGCTGCAATAAATATGAGGATTTTTCTTAAGTACCACTCACTAAGCTGTATTGTAAATTCTAATGGTCTCTGAACAAGTAATCTTTAAATGAGGACCACTGTATGAGAAACTAAGAATGAAAAAAGATCCCCATGAAATAGCAGACAGGGGCAGTGCAGGAATTGACAATCCTTAAACCAACTTGTGTTTCCTCCTGCTTTCCAGCTGCTGCCTTCTTCCCCAAATCTATATTCCAGATCTGTTGTCTATATCAGGTACATGGCAGAGTGTGGAAGGTGATATGAAAACAGGAGATACTGAGTTTATAATGTGGTAATTATGTCACATAGTCTCGGTGAAAGACTATCTCATTTTGGTCTACCACACTTTATAATTTAAGGCTTAATATATATTTATGGCTTAACATATGCTATAATTGATGTGTCATTTTTTTCTTCAAAATGAGAGAAAGCACACCAATGATGTTTAGCAGTTGTAGTTGAAGGGAGCTTGGAAGCCACAAAAGAAGATTTATTAATTGCTTATGTCTCTAAAGCAACAGGTTGTCAAATCTTGGTTTAATATATGCTTTTTACTCATGTCTATGTTGTCAAACTTTAATTCACTATTAGTTTTTGGATATTCAGGAAGAAGGATTCATAGTTGAAGGAAGCTGTGTTTCAAAAATGGAATGTGGCAGAGGTATTTTTCTTAAAGAATATGAGTGATGTCTGAATGTATCTGATCCTTGATTTATATGTCTGTCCATCTTTAAGGTATTATAAACCTGTTCCTTTTTCCTGCAACAAGCTAACATGAATAAAGACATCTTCCATTTTAGATGAAATGCTTCAAACATTCTGCTATACATGGCTATATTTTGCGATGGTAAGCTGTAGATTGTAGCAAAATGACCTTCCACTGTACTTTGGAAAAAATATGATTTCAATAAAAGAGAATATTTGTAACTCAGGACTGAAATGAGGGATCCTTGTTCCTATCTGAGCCTGTTATTTTTTTGCAGACGTTTCATTACCCAAACTAGGTAATATAATCAGTGCTAGTCCTGATGATATTATCTAGTTTGGGTAATAAAACATCTGCAAGAAAATAACCACACTCAGAGAGCACCAAGGACTCCTCAAACTCCCCGACCTTTCTTGCTCACAGCTCGGTTGAGACCCTGGTGGACGCCAGGCAGATGGCTGCAGCCGGGGCACTTGACCGAGTTGTTCCTTTGTGGCCTCTAACCCAGTGCAGATCCCGGTCGGCTCCCTGATTTTCCATGGAGCTCCAGGAGAGGAAGTGTCAGAGAAGAGGCCTAGAGAGCTGTTGGAGGTCCAACAGGTTCGAATCTGACTGATAGCAGTTAAGAGCCTATATTAGGGTCTTAACTTGCTGTGATGAGAGAGGCGAAGTGTGCATACTTCTCTGCTCTCATTGCATCCGCAGATAATCACCCAGCCACCCTGTTCAGGGTCACTCATTCCCTCCTTAACCAGATGGGGGGAAGACCCTCTTCAGGGATGTGCCAAGGAGTTTAGTCAGCATCTGATGGATAAGATCACTCAGATCCGGACCGGCCTGGACTCCGACTGGTCAGAGTCCGATGGGAGTGATGTGGTGGGTCTTAGGGATGTTATCTGAGAGGAGTTTGTTCCTGTGACTCCAAATTAGGTGGACAGGATCATGGGGAAGCTGAGTACTGCCATGTGTTTATTGGACCCGTATCCCACCTGGCTGGTTTATGCCACCCGGGAGGTCACGTGAGGCTGGCTCCAGGCAGTAATTACTGCTTCTTTGAGTGAGGGATTCTTCCCCCCCCTTGAAGGAGGCAGTGGTGAAGCCCCTCCTCAAGAAGCCTGCCTTGGACCCAGCTAACTTAAACAACTTCCGTCCTGTCTCCAACCTTCGCTTTGTTGCGAAGGTTGTTGACACCAAGGTGGTTCAACAGCTCCCGGTGTTCCTGGAGAAAACCGATTATCTGGACTCGCACCAATCGGGCTTCAGGCCCGGGTACAGCCTGGAGATGGCATTGGTCGCGCTGGTGGATGATCTCTGGAGGGCGCGGGACAGGGGTCATTCCTCTGTCCTAGACCTGTTAGATCTCTCAGCCGCTTTTGATACCATTGACCATGGTATCCTACTGCGGCACCTCGAGGGGTTGGGAGTGGGAGGCACCATTTTGCGGTGGTTCTCCTCCTATCTCTCGGGTCATACACAGATGGTGTTGATGGGGGCAGATATCGGCCCCGAGGCCCCTCCTTTGTGGGGTGCCTCAGGGGTCGGTTCTCTCACCCCTCCTGTTCAACATCTATATGAAGGCACTGGGTGAGATCATCCATGGTTTTGGAGTGAGGTATCATCAGTATGCTGATGATATCCAGCTTTTTATCTCCACCCCTAACCAACCCAATGACGCCCTTGATGTGATGTCCAGGTGCCTGGAGGCAGTGCGAGTCTGGATGAGGAGGAACAGGCTCTGGCTCAACCCAGCCAAGACCGAGTGGCTGTTTCTACCGGCACCTCGAGTTATCCAGGATATTCCATCTTTGGCTATGGGGGGAGAGGTGTTGCCCCCATAGTTAGGGCTCGCAACTTGGGTGTCCTCCTGGATGCACGGCTCAGTTTGGAGGAGCAGGTGGGAGCCATGGCCAGTGGGGCATTCGCCCAGGTTCACCTGGTGTGCCAGTTGTGCCCCATCTGGATTGAGATGCCCTACGCACAGTCACTCATGTGCTCATCACTTCCTGGTTGGACTACTGTAATGGTCTCTACATGGGGCTGCCCTTGAGGACCACCCGGAGGCTTCAACTTGTGCAGAATGCGGCGGCACAGGTTGTGATGGGAGTGTCCCGATACTCCCATGTTATACCCCTCCTGTGCACACTGCATTGGTTGCTGGTTGCTCTCCAGGTGAGATTCTGGTGCTGACCTATAAAGCCCTACATGGCTTAGGATTGGAGTACTTGAGGGAGACCCTGCTGCCAATAACAGCTTCCCAATGTCCCTTGTGCTCTCACAGACAGGGCCTCCTTGGGGTGCCGTCAGCCAGACAATGTCGGCTGGTGACCCCCAGGGGTAGGGCCTTCTCTGTGGGAGCACCCACCCTATGGAACCAGCTGCCCCTGGAGCTTTGGGTGGCTCCTGACCTCTGGTCCTTCCGGCGGGGCCTGAAAACATGGTTGTTCCAACTCACTGACCTGGACTGATGAGGGGGATGGGGGTTTTAATTGAATAGTGCTATTTTTAATTTGGATTATTGGGTTTCATGCTTAATCTTTTTAAATTGTATAGTATTTATATTGTTTTTATGATTATACGCCGCCCCGAGTCCCTCGGGAGATGGAGCGGCATAGAAATCCAATAAATAAATAAAATATGATTTTGAAGCCCATCTGATCAATTAAAATAAGCTCCAGAAATCACCACCATCCATCATAAGTTCTGGATATTGCCCCACAAAGGTTCCAGAATTGTAGTATTAGCTTCCAACAGAATAGCCTCAGGATCATGTTTGGACGTAGATCCCAACAAACAAGGTGAGCCATTAAGGTTCCAGTGTTATGTACAATACAAAAAACAGGAATGCAAACATCATTGTCTTATTTCTATTGGAGCAGTAGAAACTCTTTGTCATATAATAATTGCTGTTACATTTTTTTGTAGATGCACATTTTTCAATCAGTCCAGCTTTTCAAACTTAATTTCTCCTTCTGTTTAGAATTCTTTTAGTCTATGCATTTTTGAGATTGGATGACTTTACAGAAATATCCACTAATTGAATATGTTAAAATAAATAAATCAAAAGCTAATTGGCATGTGCACTTCCATTATACTACTTATTGAATTAGATGTAGTGGTGTGAGGTCATTTTTATCGTATCTGTGTACCTCCAGCACACAGTTCTGCAAATTCAATTATATATTCAAAGGAAGCACTTAATTTATGCCAGACCAGTTTACATTTAATGCAGGGGCAAGCCTCAATAACTGATAATAGTTCTGTTCAAATTAATTAAGATATTTCAAAGAAGCAGTAACATTGATACTCTCCTGCAATGTAAAACAGGGGTTATTTAAGTCTTTGTTATGATAAGTGATTATTGCAAACTTGCAATGGGCCTGTGAGCTTTTGAGTTTTACTTTTAATTCTGAGAGATAAGTTGTTCATTTTCTTTGCCTCTTGGGGGACCAGATGTCTTGTTTCTTGTCTTGGGTAAAATTATTAGAGCAGTGGAGTTCTTGGTATAAAGTAAAAGGCACAGCTGATGTCAAAATCAAGAAACTGTATCAGAATATGTTGTAATAGGTAATAACAATGACCTATTGTTAACAGAACACTTCCCCAAAGTTGGATTCTTTATAGAATTATTAGGAGAAAAGTAGATAGACGGTGTCCTAGGAGTCGTGAGTGCTCCACCATTGGAGGTTTTCAAAATTAGACTGGAAAACCATTTGACCAAGATGATAGCGCTTTCCTGGAGCAGAGGGCTGTATTAGAAGAACTCCAAGGTCTCTTCCAGCATTAAGATTCTATGAAAGCTATACCCCTCCCCAACCAATGCTGCTGAAGTACTTTCCCAGCCTGTCTCATCACTAACTAGACTTGGGTTGGTGATTTATATCAGCACAGAATAAAATATAACAGAGAACTGGGGCAGTAGCACTAGGGCTGAAGTCTAGGCTCAAGAGTGGGAGGTGACTGTCATAGACTGCTTAAGTCCCAGGGACTTAAGCATTAACGCTGCTGCCAAGGAGTGCTATACTGCAGTCTGTCCAAAATGACAGATATGGAGAGAGGTGGGGGGAGCTGAAGAGGAAGCAGAGTAGGCAGTCCCTTACTTTACTGAGACTTGGGGCTGGGAGAATTCTTGCCTAATGCCCGGCGGAATTTACTTAATGTTGGCAATGGGAGCTGCTGGGATTGTTGTTGCTGTTGTACTTTATGACGGTATCACTTAAGAACAGACATTCTGGTTCCTATTGCCATCATCAGTGGAGATGAGCACCCTGTGTTACTGTCAGACACACCTGAACAGGGAAACCTTTACCGTTAATAGCTAGGCATTTGTTTGAATGCTTTGCCCAGAAGTTAACTGCTAGAAACCAGAAACTTCTTAAGAAACTTAAAATAAGGATTTGCATCCAATATCAGTTATATTTGTGTTTTTACGCATGGAAAACAGGTAGGAACAAATGTATCTGCAGTATATTTTACTGATTTGTTTTTCTTCCCACCTTCAGCCAAGATTTCTCTTCTAAAGTATTTTTTGTGTTACTGTGATCTGTAGGTTTGGGAGTATTTATGTTACTTGATGACAGTTTCAGAAATATGGTTTAGTGTTCACTAATGAGATGATTAGTCAGAAAAATAGCAGAAATTTACACTCCACTGGGAAGTAAAAAATAAATAACAAACACCCTCTATTCTTAACACAGCTTGGTCCTCTCCATTTGGACTATTGTAATGCATTCTACTTGGGGCAGCCCTAAAAGAGCATCTGGAAGCTTCTGTTTCTTCCAAATGCAGTGGCTCATGTGGTTTTGTGCAGGTACAAATTTACACATGTATCACTTCTTTTATGGGAGTTGTACTGGTTGCTGATTTGGCTTCAGGTGCAATACAAAGTCCTGGTTATCAACTTTAGAGCCCTAGAAGGCTTGGATTATTTGACAAAGTGCTTCTCCCAATTACATTTACCCAGACCACCAGAGCAGGAAGGCAGAGTATGTTGCGGGTCCCAAGTATATCTGGTGGGACCTAGGACAAAGGTCTTCTCTGTGGTGGCCCCTCCTTTTTGGAATGCCATTCCCCAGAGATAAGATTGGTCCCTACCTTGTTGCTATTCTGCTAAGCCTTGAAAGCATAGTTTTGACAGTGAACTTGGGGACCCCATTTGTAATTGATCAAGTGATTAATTCTGTTGTTGCCACCATGGTGTGTGTGTGTGTGTGTGTGTGTGTGGTGGAGCTAAATTGTGCATTTTTAACTGTGAATTTTTAATGTTTAATGTTAATATGAGTCATTGTGTATGAGCTGGGAGCTATATATATTTTAAAAATAAATAAATACATAAATTTAAATTGGACATTTATTTTATTTATTAAAATATTTTTATTGTTAAAATATTTCAACCTAGCACATATAAGATAAACAAAGCAGCAACTTAATTGCCATTCCTATCTCTTTTCTGAGTGTGTTCCTTCCTCTGTTTCTGGAGCAGAGTTTCTGATTAATTCATGTGTTCAAAATTGCACTAGATGTGTGAAAAAGTACATAATTATCTTCTCTCAAAAGCCACAAAAATGCTTGAGGAAAGAAGCCATGAGCAGTTTGGTTCCCCCCACATTTTTTAATTCCTGGAAATGTCAGCCAGAAAGTTTTAGTCCACCAGCTAGATCGTGCATCAAGGAATCACAGTGAGAATACATCATAGGTATGGGGATATGGTTTTATTTTCTCACAGAAAATAAAGCAGATGGTGAATTCTGAACAGAGAGACCTTGAAGGGCCCTTCTGTTGACACGCTTTTGTTGCCCAATAACAATGGACTGCCACTCTAGGCTACTTACATTGTGTATGATCATGCATGTGGCTCTCAGCAAGGAGTAAGAGGTCAAATCACATCTCTATTCAGCCCTGTTTCTTGGCATTGAGCATAGCAGAACAAGTCAGTGGTTTCTTTCAGCAATTCTAATTTGCCCCATGTATTTTCTGAAATTTACAGAGTGAAAAGAGTTTCATACTGAGTGTCTTTTGGGAAGAGGAAGCAAATTATATTATAATTACCATGTCAGATGATTAAACCCATTTCTTAGGGGGGGAAAGGAATTGGGATGGTGGCTTGGATGCATTCTGTTATGATTTTTTTCTTATACACATTAAGCAGGCTTATACAGCAAAGGCAGACTCCAGTGATTTCCCTAAGGTAGATTGCAGAAGTAATTGGTTGTATCCAAGCCTCTCCCCTATTTATTAAGAAAGGAGGACTTATATCTTTTGGCAAAGCAGTGCATTTTTGTTACACTGTTCAGGGAGATCTGCAATAGAATGTCCTGGGAGATTGAAATGCTCTGATATTACTTTACCCTGATTCTGAGTTCTGATGATAAACCTATGTCCATTAATTCTTTGGTGCAAACTTTGTCCCACTTGTCCCTGCAAAGAGCTACAGATCTCAAAAGTGTTCATTTTTGAAAAATGAGATTTTAACTGTACCAGTGAATGAGAGTTTACTGAACTAAACATATATCTCAAAGTTTCAGGCTGCCTCAAAATATCTTAGAAAAAAAAGTTTCTTACACATAAACAAATCTGTTTCATACACAACCTGCATCTACCTAACCAGCCTTGTCCCCTCTCTTCCACTTTTCTCATTCCAATGTAAATCCCTCATCAGTTGCTATTCCATGTATCTTAGGAAGTGGCCTGTAGCTTATGAAGCAAACTTGCTTATTTATTTATCTACTGAATTTATAGACTACCTGATTCCCAACAACTATGTCTTCTAATAAAAAATTATTAGTCGGAAAAGGTACTATCAGAGTCCTTCAGCTGCTACTGTAGACAATGATGTCTCACCTCCCACAGTTATGATCACTGATTATGGAGGAACGCTACTGCATTCAGCTCTTCTTATAGGTTTACTCCACAAGTTTGTTAGGTCTTTGTGCAAAATAGGATTGGAGCAAAAAGGCCTAACTGGTCCTACATTTAGTAAAGGCCAACTAGATGCCAATCAGAAGCAAAGCAAAGGAATGAGAATTGACCACAGAAAGATACATCTGGAACATTTGTAATTGTTAACGTTCTTTACATTTACTAACTAAAATGAAAGTGGTGGAAGAATGTCAAACTTTAATGTGCTGCTTATCCAAAGATGAAGCTGTCTTCTTCCACTGTGCAGGATCTTTTATGAACATTAGGTTTTACTGCACAATGCCTGGAGGACAGCTAACTGAGACATGAACACAAATCTTCAGCTTAATGCTTGGCATATGACACCACTCTCTGGACTGTAAAGATTTAACACTGTGGCTCAAAAAGTAATCTAAGGAACAAAAAAATCTTAAATTTAAAAAAGGCAATTCTGTATGTTTCAAATATACATTAAAAATCTAGAAATCTTTGCTACATTCTTTTAAGGCATCTGCATGAATTTAATGCAGTAGAAATTCATTTTATTTTTACCTTGCAGGGTTTTTATAACAGGCAGTAATTTAAATGGAGTAACATGATGATATAGAAGTAATTATGACAGAAGTCTTTATTCATTTCTTTTCTCCTTAGGTGGTTGTTCGTTTGATGAACATTACAGTAACTGTGGTTATAGTGTGGCACTAGGGACCAATGGATTTACTTGGGAGCAGATTAATACCTGGGAGAAACCAACAATGGATCCAGCTGTCCCAACTGGTAAGTACAGAATATAGTGGAGAAAAAAAACTTTTAAATGTTTTTGAAATCCTAATGTCATAAAACATTGGTTGATAAGCTTGATAATGAATTTAATGATAATGCATCCAATAATTGACACTTTTCTTTTGAAAGGTATGTTATAATTCTCTGTCCTATAATTTCTTTGACCTTATCTTTCTGCTGAATCCATTTTCTAATGCCTGCTCATTGCCTATCAAACCTCATTTTCTAGTGAAGTTGATTCTGGAATAACATTTCAAATATTATCACATCCTTATATTTGTAAATAATTTCACTGTAGCCTTGCAAACCTATTTTACTTTCATTTGCATCCATTAGCTATCATCCATGATTACTTTGAGTAGAAGAATACCTACTAATTCTTACAATATCTTGTCATTTATTTTACTATAGCTGAAAACATATTTAGCAAAGTTTTTTGCGGGGTATTGTTGACGTACCATTCCATCATGTAGCCTCATGCTCAAATATATGAAGTAATAATCAGAATTAAAGTAACCGATGAACTTTTCCCAGAAACATCTCACTTGATAGGCTTCCTTTTCATTTAATAATTTATAACTTTCCTTGATCCATGCTGCTTACATTCCAGGTTTTAACTGAATGCATCCTAATAAAATAAAGAACTCCTAATAAAATGTCTCCAGAAGTGCAATAGTGGTGAATATGTGTAGGATGATGGTGAAGGCTTGTTCTCTGGACTTGTGGGTTGATTTCTGAATGTTTCATTACCAGGTTAGGTAACATTGTCTTCTGAAATGTCACTTAGCCTGGTAATGAAATGTTCAGAAACCAACCCACAAGCTCGGAGAACAAGCCTTCACTCTCATCTCCAGAAGTACTTACGAAAGTTAGATATTCTTCTTTAATATACATGAATGCCTTTTGACTGGAGTGGTTGTAGTGGTTCATCGCATAATTTGGAAACCTAATGTTGTCACAATATTTCAGTGATGTGCACAATGTATTATTTGTACAAGAGTGATTAGCCATTGCCTTTCCTTTTATTTTCATTTTAGAATTTAGAATTAGTTTCATTTTAGAATTTCTTCTCTTGCTTCAGTTGGTTTCCTTTTATGTGTATACAGCCTTTCCTGAACTTTGGGTTTATCTTTTTTACCACAGCTTGTTTTTTTATAATTTTTATTGAATAATCACACACAAACAAACATAGACATAAACAAAACATAACCAAACAAGAACTTACATTAAATTTGAACTGGGTATTGCTGAGCTCGTATCACTCATTGTCCATTGTTTGTTAAGTCCAATTCAGAAAAGCTATTGGATCTTTCTCCTATCCAGCCATCCATAGAAATTGTTCCATGTTTTGTAATAGTCCGTTTCTTCCTTATTTTTAATTTCCATTGTCAATTTGTCCATTTCGGTGCACACAATAATTTTCCTTATTAATTCTGCTTCCATTGGAGTTTCGATGTTTTTCCAGTTTTGTACAAAAGCCATCCTCGCTGCTGTAATAATGTGGATCATTAAGTAGAAAGTTTCTTTCGGGTATATCTTATTAGTGATTCCAAGTAAAAAAAATTCTGGTTTAAAATATATCTCCTCGTCACAGATTTCTCGTAGCCATTTATATATTTGATTCCAAAATTCCTGGGCCTTTCTGCAATTCCACCATATATGATAATAAGTACCTCTTTCCTTGTTGCACTTCCAACAGATAGAAGAAAATTTGTTATTTATTTTAGCTAGTCTTGTTGGTGTTATGTGCCATCTGTAGAATAGTTTGTATAAATTTTCCTTATATGGAATTGCTAAAGTTATTTTTTTATTTCTAGTCCAGATGTTTCGCCAATCGTCCAAATTTATGTTATAACCAAAATTTCTCATCCATAGTATCATTGTTTCTTTTACATTTTCTTCTTCCAGTTTGGCTTCTAATAATACCTGATAAATTTTTTTAATCATCTTTTCATCTGGTCCTAACAAAATTTCATCAAATTCAGTCCTAGTTTTACTAATGCCCAATTCCTTTTTGTCTTTTGCGTATTTAGATTGGAGTTGTAGATAGGCCCACCATTCCAATTCTATTCCTTGTTCAATCAACTGCTGCCTAGTTTGTAAATCTCCTTTTTCATCTAATAATTCTTCATAAGTAATAATTTTATCATATCATAATAGATGTGGATGCATCAAGGCTTCTAGTGTCGATAGACAAATTGGAGTTTGGATGTACATTTGTTTCTTGATTTTAAACCAAGTAAGTAAATGTGTCTGTCTGACTTTATGTTTTTGCACGTAGCTATGTCCCTTTATGCTATCTTGTCCGAGAAAGGTGTGCCATCCTGACTGGAGGTTGTATCCCTCTAGTGTTAATATTCTTGTATTTGTATGGTTGATCCAATCTTTTAACCAGGTCATTATTGCAGCGCTATGGTACAACTCCCAGTCTGGTAGGACAAACCCCCCTCTCTCTGTGGCATCCTGTAATAATTTTAATTTTATCCTCGGCCTTTTCTTTTGCCAAATAAAATTTGATATTATTCTATTTGGATATTTTAAGAGGAATAAAATTTTAGGCAAAATATTCATTATCCATCTTCTTAAATCTTCAGTTATTCATATAATAATTCCTAGATATTTTATTTTTCAACAATCTCAATGCCCATTATTGCCGCCAGTAGTTCTTTCTGTTTGTTTGTCATGTTCTTAGTAATCATTTTTGTTTTATTTTTATTGATCTTTAGACCCGCTACAAGACCAAATTCATCCAATTTTTCTAATAGTTTAGGCCCAGAAGTTTATGGTTCTTCTAAAATGAAAAGTAGGTCATCAGCAAATGCTTGTAATTTGAACTCTTCCTTTTTTATTTTTAATCCTTTTATATCACTTTCTTTTTTAATTGTCCTAATTAAAGCCTCTAAGGTCATAATAAACAGCAATGGTGACAATGGGCATCCTTGTCTAGTTCCCTTCTGTATTTGAAATTTTTCCATAAGTCCCCCATTAATTAAGATTGTAGCTTCTTGTTTTTGGTAAATGGCCATGATTATATTTATAAATTTGGTCCTAAATTCAAATGTTTGCTTTGTTGTAAAATAAAATCCCATTTTACATTATCAAATGCCTTTTGAGCGTCTAAAAATAATAGTGCAGCTTGTTCTGCACTACGGTCTTCATAGTATTCTAATACATCTAATGCTACCCTGATGTTATTTCTGAGGTGTCTTTGTGGGAGGAAGCCATTTTGGTCGGTAGATATAAATTTATTAAGTATTCTTTTTAATCTTTCAGCCAGAATAGTCATAAAAATTTTGTAGTCAACATTGAGGAGGGAGATTGGTCGATAATTACCCGGTCTGTCAGATCAGTACCTGCTTTAGGAATAATAGATATTTTTGCTTCTTGCCAAGATTGGGGACATTTCTTTATCTAAGACTTCATTAAAAATCTTTAACATTTCTTTTCCTAGAGTTTCCTGTTGTGTTTTGTAAATTTCAGCCGGTAGGCCATCTGGCCCCGAGCTTTATCAATTTTTGCCTGTTAATGGCCCCGTATACTTCTTGAAGAGTTATACTATGATTTAGAGATTCTTTATCCTCGTCTGAAATTTCTATGAAATCAGCATTTTTTAAATACTTTTGAATTTGGTCTTCTGTTGCATGGTTTGCTTCTATATATAGATCATTATAATATTTTTTAATAATCTGCCTTTTTTCTTCCTCTTTAAAACATATCTTCCCTTGTTCATTTCTTAATTTAGTGACCCATCTCTTTTCATTCTGTTTCTTAAGTTTAGAGGCTAGCCAACACCCTGGTTTGTTTGCATTCTCAAATTGGTATTGATTCGTCTTCTTTAATTTCTGGGCTAATTCTTCCTTGTCAATTAAATTTATTTTATGTTTAATTATATCCAATTGTAATTTAACTTGTTTGTCCTGTGGTGTGGTCTGCAATTTCTCGTCCCATTCCTTATACTACTGTTGTAATTTTGCTCTCTGTTGTTTTTTTTCCTTATTTTTCTTGGCCATATATTTAATGGACACTCCTCTCATTGCTTTAACTGTATCCCAATTATTTTGTAGAGAGGTGTCTTGGGGCTTATTTTCTTGGAAAAAAATTCTAATTCCTTTGTCAACAATTTGTTAAATGTTTCATCTTTTAAAATCGACCTTTGGAGCATCCAATTCTTTGATTGTTGTTGTCCCTCCCACCTGAGCCTAATCATATTATGATCTGCTAATACGTTTGGTTCCATTGTTATGTCTAAAATTTCTGAGTTTAATTTTTTGGTCATCCACATCATATCCAGTCTTGACCAAGACATGTGGCAGTTGGAGTAATAAGTAAACTGTTTTTCCCTATATTCCTTTCTCTCCAGACATCGCTAATATTAAATTCTTTAGTAAGGTCTAAAAATATTTTGGTAACTTTTTTCTTTTCCAAGTTAATATTATTTCCTTTATAGTCTAAAGATTTATCTATGACCACATTGAAATCTCCTATGATAGAAAGTTCTTGGTATTGTAGTTCTTTAAGTTTATTATGTAATTTTTGAAAGAAGGATTCTTGGGGGCTGTTTGGTGCATAAATTACGACTAATAGGCTTTTAATCTTTCTTATTTCAATTTCTACCATTAATATCCTGCCTTCTTTATCCGAATATATTAGTGAAGCTGAGATCCAGTCCTTTATGTAAAGTACTACTTCTCTCTTTTTCTTTTGGTCTAGGGCCGAAAACAGATTTCCCAATTTTTTATTTTCTAGTACATGTTTTTGTTTCTGGGCAATGTGAACCTCCTGTAGCACAATAATATCAGCTTTTTGTGTTTGTAAATATTTAAAGAGCTTTTTCTGTTTTATCGGAGAGTTTAAACCATTTATATTCCAGGATATACAATCACATAAATTTGTATTTTTATTGATTCTGTACTTGGCACTTCTTGTAATTCTAATGTCTTTGGGTTCCTCTGTAAGTTCCCCTTTTCCATTATTGTCATCTTTATTATCTATTATATTTACCTTTTTATGTACATCTGGCACTTCCCTTTCCTCTCTTTTCGCTACTTCTTGATCTTCATCTTCTCCTTCTATTTAATTGCTGTTCAAAAACATCTCTGCTTTCTCTATAGTATCTAACTTATATTTCTTATCACACCAAGTCAGCATAATGCCTTCTGGGACCAGCCATCTAAAATTAATACTTCGCTTTTATGAGTTTGGTTGTTAAGAATTGATAGGGTCTTCTTAAGTCCCTTACTCTCTTAGGAGTTTGTTTGAGTACTGTTATTTGTTTGTCAGCATACTCTAAGGTATTATCTCTGGCTCTATGTAAAATTTTGTCCCTAAGAGATTTCCTTACCAACTTCACATGAACCTCTCTTGGTAGATTGAATCGCTTATGTAATTGGTTTGAACCCTGTACAGCTCATCAATTTCCTTCATTAAATCTTCTTTTTCTGTTTCTAGTAAGTTAGCTAATATACCTGCAATGACCTCCCATAGATTTTCTCCTTTTTCTTCCCTTACATTTTGTAATCTCAGGTAGTAGGCTGCTTTTTCAGATTCGAGATGTATTATCGCTATTTCTAATTCTTTGTTCTCCCTTTCTAATTTATCTGTTAGTTCATCTACTTTTTTTCCTCCTTGTTTACCTTTGTTTCAATTTCTGTTATTTTCTCCTGGTTTTTCTTCATCTCTTGCTGAAATATTTCAAATTTTTCCTCTATCTTTTGTATTTTGTCCTTAAGTCAGTTCTCACAGACCCTATTTCATTTTTCATGTCCTCGTGATTTTAATCATCATCTCCTGCATGCCTAATAATAGACCTTGTAGGTCTTTCGAGGAGTTGGAACGTTCTTTTGGCAACATCTCATCAATTGCCCTTTGCAGAGGGACTCAGCACCATTGTAGTGGCCATGATTGGGTAGGTAATTTTCTAACTGTACCAGTCCTCGAGACATTAGTGGTGCTCATCATTTTCCAAAGTTTACCCACAATTTTCCCCACAGTGATAGTTAAAATTTATCTTCTCCCCTTGTTTTCCTTCTCCCAGATCACCTCTGTCTCCCAATCTCCTCCCCTTCTTATAAGTTCATAAGAAAGAAAGTAAAAGTATACTATATTCTCGTATCTAAAGTAGAAACTATAGTTAAAGTGCTTTCTGTAACAACAAAATTATCTCAATATATATTGCTAATCTGCTATATATCAAAATTTTATCTATTCAGATTCCAGCAATTTCATTAAGTCAGTAGTTATGAATACTAATGGTAAGATTAGTTAATTTCCTCAATTAATTCATTAATTAATTATTCTAAATACTCTAATTTCCTTAACATATAAACAGTTATAAATACTTTGTTCTTAAATCAGCTATTACAATTCTAAATTAACTAACTTATCAGTTATATACTTCAGTGTTTTTCAATATTTTAAATAGATAAATATATAAATACTGGAAAGAGCTTCTGAGTGTGAGGGGATAGTAAAAAAGAAAAGAAAAAGAAAGAAAAGGGGGGATATGGGAAGGGAGGGTATCAAGAGAAAAGGAAGGGGAGAAAAGAGTCGGAGCAAGCAAAAGTTTGAGAATTACAGAGTTAAAACTTAAAGAAAAAAAGTAAGGCAAAAATATGGTATATCACTGTTCAGTTCAGTTCTTTCGTGCTACAGTGTGACTCATGGAGTTTCTGTTCAGCCTTCCTCCTATTTTCTCCTCTTCCGTAGATTGCTGTCTTCCGGATCTTGTACCAGATAGAAAGTTTCCTGTATGACTCAACAATTTTCCTTGTTTAGATCAGCTCCAATCAATAATCCAAACCTATTTATCTATTATCTTAGAGTTTGTTAAATCGTCTCTCCTTCGGTCTTATTTAGATCGCTTTCCCGAGCCTTCGTGTACAAAGAATTAATTTATAAAGAGTCTACAGCATCTGTTTAAGTCAACTCCGCTGCTGTCTTTTAGTTGAACAAAGGGAAAGGCAAATCTTTATTTCGTAGTTCAAATCTGTTTAAATCCAACCCAAAGTGACAAACGTCCTATTCAAACAGCATGTAGTTAATCAATTATCTAAACCTCTTCTTCTCCTTCTAGCATTTTTTGTCTTTCATTCCTTTCACTTCTTCCGCTCACCATGGATCTCGCCGCTCAACCACCTTCTTAAATTGGAGCTATTTGTTTTTTCTTCAAATATTTCAAAAGTTATTATTGACGTCTAAATTGTTTTCAGATAGTTTTGCTTGTTGGATGATCTTTAAACTCGCAAAGCTATACCTTGGTTCTGCTTGGTCACCGGTGGTGTGATCGGCTGTCAGCACCTGGGGTAGCCATTGCTGGCGTCCCACTCCTCCGCCGCTCGTTCTTGGTTCACCCCCAATTCCACTGCAGACTGCCATCTGAGACTTCTCTCTGGGGACCCCTCTCCTTCAGGAGCTCTCCAAGCCCCTTTTGGACTCCGTAGAGCCCCTGCGACCGGAGAATGAAGGTCCATGCTCCACAGAGTCTTCTGCCCGCACGTCCCTTTTCTCTGACAGCCAACCAGAAGTCCACCACAGCTTTTTTGATGTTACCAGAAGTAATGACCCTTAGCAGTTGTTCCTTTACCAAGGTTTTAATTTTCTGGAATGGCTAATTCCTATTTTGTTTGCATATTTTCTTTGTTTTCTTTGTTTAATTGCTTAAATGTTAGATGTAAGCTGCTTTTATATTATACAGTAGGCACTTAATAAAAACATTTTATTATTTGGCTTTAATCATTTAGGATATTATAAACTTTAGTTCAAATATTTGTACAAAAATTGAATGTGTTGGTTATGACTGCAGCTGCATTATACAAACCTGACAGAATAAAACAAGGTTAATGGTGATTATAATTATCTGCCAAGTTTCTAGAAAATGGTATTGCCAAAATTATTTTATTATTAGTTGTTATTAGAAAGACTAATTAGGTTATTTCAAAGATAGATAACAGGCTTATATCCTCATTGTATATCTTATAATCAGAAGAGTACGTGTCTTTTTATTTACATAAAATTATCTCTTTGCCATGCCCCACACTCAATAGCTATAGTTCTTCATGAGATGGCAAATTAAGAGATCTCAGTACTAACCAAATCAGATGAGCAGTTTCCAAAATGTAACATAATGGAAAATATTTTCAAGCATGTGAGAATCAAAGATAGTTTTCATGAAAATCAAATGGTATGGTAATGATCTTTATTAGTATCAAGAAAGTACAGTTTACTTTCTAATGTACAAACATTTGCATATCTGAGCAGTTTGCATAATATGCAAACAGAGAACAACTGTAGTGCAAACAGCATAATGCATATTGACTAGTCCAATGAGAATTAGAATTAATATTTGGGGGAGAAGCAATATATTTGAATACACATTTGCAAAGATGTAAGATTAAGGTTAGGGTAGGTATCTACTTGTTTTTCTTTGTCCAAGAGGTTTTGGGGAATTCATTTATTTATTCAATTTGTATGACTACCCATCTCAAGCAAATGACTCTGGATGGAAACCAATCATAGAATCAATTAAAGAATTATAAACACAATACCAAAAAAAGAGAAAATTAAATACATATGGTAGCCAATAATTACTATAACCCACAGATATTAGCATGACCAGGAAACAAGTCCATTCACACACACAAGGCCCTAGTCCCAGGCACATAACCAGTCTTCAAGGTTTTCCAAATAACCCAAAATGGTTGGTGCCCTCCAACCTCTGTAGTAAGAATTTTCCCAAGGGAGGCTCAACTACTGCATGACAAGGTGAGCTCCCATTGTTACCCCATCTCCTGCCACCCTAGCAGTTCGAAAGCAGGTAAATGCAAGTAGATAAATAAATACAACTTTGAGTCACAATATTCCGTGAACCTCTGATACTTCCATGGCCATGTGTATGGAAGCATCTTTGGACAATCTCAGCTAGGGCAGAGATAAGCATGACTGTCTAGAGTATGACATGAACCTTTACCCTTTACCTTTTTTTAAACCTTAACACAATTGCAAGGTATACATTTTTATAATTTCACTTTCAGTATCATTAAATAATATAATTTAATGGAACCTTTTGGAGAGACTCAAGGGGAGTCAGACAATGTTTTAGGAGGCCATTGATATCCTGGAACATCAGATTGTACACTTCTGTTTTAAAATGATATAGCAAAAACATTTGTTCTAAAGAGGGACAACCTAAAAATCTCAGTCTCTTTGAAGCAGAGCCCAAAGCATCAGGAGCACAAATTCCCCAAATCAGTTATTTGTTTGGCTTCCACTTTGATGACAGAGTCATAAAAATATATATATCATAAATGCTAAAATAGGTTTATAACAGTTTTAATAAATGAAAACTAAATGAAAAAAATCCTCAACTCTAAAAATAATATGAAAATTCTGTTCCTGCCAATAAATGTGACATGAAACATCCAATATTCACTTTGTATCATCAACTCATCCATTGCAGACTTGGCTTCCCCTAAAAAAAATTAAGTGTAGCCCTCAGCCATGAAAAGTTCCCCCATTGTGTTTCAACTCTATAAACCAGAATACCTGCTATTTTGTCTTCCAGCACAAATAAACTCTTCTTGTCTTCAGTTTGATTCTTATTGTTAATCCTTAGAAATTTTGTATGTGCCAAGAATCTTTATTCTTCTTTCCTTTAATTGTCAATTTAGAAATGTATCTGCCTGCCTGTTAGCCAATATGACATGGCTTGTGTGTCTCTTTAGATATTCTGCTGGGTGGCTTGTGGGATTCACTTATCTATAAGCAGCTGCTGCATGGCTGGGGGAACATCAAAATGACTTAGCCACTTGGATGGAGGATCAATTGCTAGACCTTTGTAGTGGAATGAATTCTTGCTGATAAGAGGATCCTCATTCCTGAAAGAAGGTTGAAAGAGCACCTTGGCAACTAAAGTTCTAGTATTAAATGCAACACTGAAAAACAATACCATTTTTTTCTTAGCTTCAGAGGAATAATGTATTTACTTTACTGTGAATAATAGTCCACCAAATGTTGATAAATCATACTTATTTAAAGCACAACATTTGAAGCAAATTGAGATCAGTACCATCCTTGTATTTTTAACTTTTCGGCCATGGAAAATTAAAAGCAAAGAAACAGGCTATGTTAAAGTACTGACTATCACACTACTTTCTATGGTACAGTTTTGCCCCTTGTTATTCATTCTGTGTATTCAATAATAATAGTAATAATCGGCCTCCAGTGAAGTTCTGGGATAGGCAGATGTTGAGCGTCCATAATTATTAAAAAAAAATTGGCTCGAAAACATTATATCCAGACAGATACTTAACAGTTATAGCTTCTCATATTATTCAATGGAGATGCCTTGGAGTATGGTGTATCTCTATAATGCTTCTCCAAATTTCATAATACTATCTTGTCAGGTAGACAAATCCACAATCCACCCTCTAAGTTTGCCTCAGTGATACATTTACTTTGACTTGTAAAGCCATCATCAGAGACAAATTTACTTTAGTTACAAATATAGATGATTGGAAAGATTGACCTCTTCAATGTCTATGGAGATTCTCAGTTATCCAGGTCATGGGTATCCCAAAAGTGCTTTTTCAAGTGGCAACTGGACTTTCTGGTTTTTCTTTGAAGATGTTTCACTTCTCATCCAAAAAGCTCAAAAAAGCACTTTTGGGACTGATCTCAATTTAGCTTCCTAGTTAGAAAAAAATATTTTTGATGGTTTATAAGCAGTTGAACTGTTTTATACTATATGATGGGAAACTCTTATAAAGATGGCAGAGAGGAGATTTGCATGGTATGCATATAGGAGGATGTATCAGTAGCAGCATAATTTTAAAGTCAAAGGGTAAGAAGCTGGACTGTAGAGAATTAAGCAACACAAGGAATAGGATACATTCCTATCTTATTTCTCTCTGAGGAAGGAATTGTTTCTGACAGATGAATGTCAAGATTATATGTAAGTTTTAGAAAGGTGTTGCAGTGTTCAAAATTCACCATTTAATATCTATTGAACCACAAGCACCACACTATCTTTAAAGATTGCTTCAGTTCCTTCCATAGCACGATATGAAATCGAAAATAGTTTTAAATTATGGCCCACCTGGTGAGTGGACCATAAAAAAAACTATTTTTCAGCAAAATTAGTCACTGGTCAACAACAGACCATTCTAAAGCTTACATCTTCTTTTGCTAACATGTTCTTCTCATAAACTCATTTTAAGTGTTTTCAGTTATTATAAATTCATAGCATACTAGAATTGAAAGGGACCTTGGAAATTCTCCAACCCAATCCTTGCCCAACATAAGAATCACTACTATGTATCATTGACAGATGGCCATCCAACCTCTGCTTAAACATCTCCAGTAAACATCTCCTGTTTAAACATCTCACCTTTGAGGGTTGCAAATAGTCATTGTCAAAACAGTGCTTAAAGGCAATAATTGAAACCCAAGACCTTCCTGAATACTTTTTAGAGATAAATTCTGTAAAAGTCAAATTAATATGTGTTTTTATTTAGAAGTGGATTCTGAGAAATTAGAAGCTCTTACAGAAACATAGAATTCTGTCAACTTAATCACACTGTTGAAGATAAAAATCAAGATTGTTCACTATTAGTTTGCACACAAATTGCAATGTGTGTTCTTGAATTGTTATGATGATATATTTATTCTGATTTTTAGTATGAGTGTTCTTTGGTTAGGCCAGTATTTCTAAACCTTAGCAACTTTAAGAAGTGAGAACTTCAACTCCCAGAATTCTTCAACCAGCACCATAATCTTTGGTTTTAGTATGTCAAAAGTATACTGTATATTCCTCAACCGGCATGCTAGTTTTTGATTTTGGTATGTCCAAGGTATCTTCCAAAAATAATTGTTACATATGCTAAAGAATGTAGCTTTATTTTGTTTTTTTTCTTTCTTTGATTACTTATAGATGCTGGACCAGAATAAACTCTAAATAGATTTAATATAAACCTTTTTTAAAAAGAAATCTTGGAACAAAGCATATCATTTCATTACATCCTTGTGGCATTTTTCAATTCATCTGAGCATTCAACATAATGATACAAGTGTATCAATGCACTGTGTTTTCCTTTATCTCAGGTTACCTGAAGGGCTTTTAATACAGTGCATTCAATTTTTTCTTTTCTTTTTTTAATTCATTAAATCACAAAAGAACCAAAAACAATTAAGTGGTTTCATTGTCAACCTCAAAGAACTTTTGGGATAATTTGTTTTTGATCATTACAAGCAAATAGTTTTAGATTCCTAAGGATTGGGAGCCAAAGAATGGCTTAATTAGAGGATTAAGAAACAAATATTGATTTTCTTGCCACACTTACCTTCACTTTCAATGAATTCTCTATTCTCCCCAAATACCCCTAGTTCTTGGGAAGTCAAATAAATTTCTTGCTTGCTTTTTTTCTTGATTGAGTTATGCCAATTTGGTCTAGTGGTTATGGCATCAGGTTACAAAATGGGAGACTGATTTAAATTCCCAAGTTAGCCATGAAGCCATTAGTTAGGTGACCTTGGGCCAGTCACTCTCTCTCAGCCCAATTCACTTCACCGGGTTGATGGGAAAAAAGGAGAAGGAAGAAGTGTTGGATATGTTTGGTGTCTGAAGTTATTTATAAAAATAATAAAGGCTGGTTATCAATAAATCAATAAATCAATATAAATTTCAGTGCTCTATCATTACCTATTTTTCATGGTATTTATGATCCTAGTTTTAAGCACTGCTTTCAAATACAATAAGTCATCTCCTCTGAGTATGTGTTTTTATATTTGAGCCTCATTTCTTCTCTCTATACGACCAAACCAATTCATTGTATTTATTCTATAATGTTCACTCAAATTTGTACACTGTCTAAAATCACTATTTGCTCCTGACTTTACCCACTTTAGTGTTTTCTGTCATAAGCATTTTTTCCTTCTGTATAATAATTGGGCAAAAATACATTCTTCTACCTTTTTTTTTTGCAAAAGACATTTAATCCTTGTACAGACTCATCCTACCCATTTTTTTACAGCTCTTGCACGTATTTTAACATATTTCCTCATGTTTAGTAAGCGTTCTAAAACATTTTATCTATTTGCTATAATTCTGATCATTTAGGTAACACAATTGTTCACTCAAAGTTCTATAACCAATGTAACTAACTTGATCTTTGATATATTAATTTGCAGACCCATACTCCACACAGTGTATCATATTATCTTACATTCACTGAAAATCATTTGGATTCTCAGTTGTCAACATAGCACTGTCTGCATACCAAAATACTTGCACATTCGTGTTCCCAAACCACTCACTTATTCTGTCACCATAATAATTCTTTACACATTTACCCATAAATAAATTAATAATTCATTTTTCTAAGGTTTATATTAACCAGTTGTTTTTCTTGCTTTATGGAAATATTGCATGTCAGGTTTAAGGTCTGGTTATCTGAGGGACCACATTTCTGCCCATCCAGTAATATTGGACACAGAAAGCATGTTCCAAATATATTTGATAGGATCCAGCATCCTTTCTCTGTGGTGGGACCTATCCCTTGAAATAATAGAAATGGAGATTTGAGTTTCTCCAAACCTGTCATCCTCTAAATGGGCCTTGAAGGCCTGACTTTTCTTCCAGGCATTATGTCAGGAAATATATGTTTGCTGCTAGGAGTGTTCATTAATAAGTTTTGTAATATCATTTTCTTCTTGCAATTGTTTTTATTGTTTCTAATTCTAGCTCAGAATTTCTATGGATGAGCAGACTCTACATTTGACTTATCAATAAATATATCAATATAATATCAATAAGATATTCACATTTTAGTGGGAAGACTTTCCTGATGAAAAGGTTTAAACTTTTGTGGCTTTCAGCTTTCTTCAAGTTCTCTTAGGCAGGGTTTATTTCCATGTTTTGCCTTCACTCACTGAGCACTTATATGAATTGGGCCCTGAAAGGAGAGCATAAGTCAATAAGGTAGAAGGGCAGATGAGGAAGTGGATTCTATGAGATAGAGGCCTTCTGAAACATCTGGTCCCAAGGACTTACAAAGACCTGGACCTGGCACTGAAATGTACATAAGTATGTTTTGTTCAATTCATGATTTTCCAAATTTAGAAGGAACATTTGGACTGAGAGAAACATTTGGACTGAAGATGATTTTTTAAACTTTTCTGGGTAAACAGTAAGCCTTAGGTGGGAAACTTTCCTCTGTTGAGAGAAAGAGAGAGAGAGAGAGAGAGAGAGAGAGAGAGAGAGAGAGAGGGAGATAATGCCACAATTATAGTACTTTTCCTCCTGCAAATTATTGCTCCCATCTTACCTCACAACATTCTGCCTGAATGACAATAATGTAATAAAAATGACATTTTTATAACACTTTTGTATTGAAAAAGACAAAACCAAGGAGAATGCTGCCAAATCCATCATGTTAAGTGCCACCAATTCTATTAAAGAGCTTAGAATACCTCTAGCATATTTTGTTATTGTTGTTGTTGAAATGACTATTAATTCACATCCCAGTAGCAAATGTTGAAAGCAATTTCAGTTCTCTTCACTTCAGCCATTTCACACAAATGGAATCTACAGGAAAATGTTTGGGTTAATCATGTTTGCTTCTCTGTAAATACAAGTTTCAGAGTTGGGCTGACAGCACTTAATAGCGCAAGCTCTAAGTGCAGTGGACTTTGGACTAAAGTTGCAATGGAACAACAAAGCCTATATATTTATCTGTACAAAAGGTGAAACCAGTGTTGAAGTCTTACATGGTTGGGAAAGTACATATAATGAAAATACAGAGAAGTTTTGCTTCAGTATCTTTTCAACCAGGCATCACAATCCCATGTTTATTCAAATGTGGACAGATATTGTACTGAGATGTAAGATCTTTCAGTCTTCAAATGAATTTATGCTCAGGAATAGCAATGGCAATATGCATTCACTGGATATATACAAGATCTAAAGAGTCTCTTGCTGTTAAATGCCTGCTCTTAAGATCCAGCTGTCTACAATTACTGTAGGCTCGAATCCCACCAGGCTCAAGGTTGACTCAGCCTTCCATCCTCTCGGGGTAGGTAAATTGAGGACCCAAGATTGTTGGGGGCAATTAGCTGACCTTGTAAAAATGCCGCTTAGTAATAAGCAGGCATATACAATGGAATGAAGGCTATTGCTGAGCACATTGGGTTGTGCTCCAAAAATTGTAAGCCGCCCTGAGTCTTCGGAGAAGGGCGGCATATAAATGTAATTAAAAAAAAAATGTAGAAAAACAGTACAAAGGAAGGAAGGTGGTAGATAAGGACTATGAAGGGCTGAAATAGATATAAAGCAGCAGGTAAAGAAAGTGGGGATATCCAGAGTGTTATGTATGCAGGTTTGAAGTCATTGGTTTAGTTTGAACTGTTCTTGTAAAATGTTAGAAATTGATTGGTTTAAAAAGTGCGGGAAAACCCTGCACTCTGATTGGCTGTCAACCGCGGCTGCTGGCTATAAGTAGCAGCCGCAGCCCAGCCAAAGTGGGTCCATTCTGAGCTGTAGTCACTAATAAACAAAAGAGCTTGAAGCACTCCGCGTCTGTCTCTTCATGCAAACATAACACTGGCGACGAGGGTGGGATTCCCCTGAAGAAGAAGGCAAAGCGGAACAGAAGAAGAGCGAGATGGCTGCACTGAACACCCCCCCAGCCCCGTTCGATCCGACGGCAGAAGACTGGGAGTCATATGCAGATCGTTTCCAAATGTATCTGGAAGGAAACGATCTAGCTGACATTTCCAAGAAGCGGAAGAGGCGGTCTTTCTTACGTACTGCAGTCCGGCAGTTTTCAAGATGGCGAAGGCATTGGCCGGAGCTGCAGACGTGAAGGTAATGGACTGGCCTGACTTGGAAAAGCTGTTAAGAGCCCATTACGTGCCACAAGTATCGTGCCTCATTAAGAGACATGAGTTTTACCATCGTGATCAGGGGGAAAACGAAAACATAAACAACTTCATGGCAAGTTTAAGAGACATTGGGGGTGCTTGTGAATTTAACAGTTTAGAAGAGGCCATGTGCGATTGATTTGTTCTGGGCCTTAAAGACAAGGTATTACAGAGCAAGTTATTAATGAAACCTAAGATCACGCTAAAAGAAGCCATAGAAGAAGCCTCTACAGCAGAAGCTACCAAGTCCTCAGCAGCAGCCATGAGGAAGATGAACAGGGCCACAAACCATTCTGATGGGGAAAAGTCTACCACAAACCATTGTGATGACCTAGATTCTGAATCAGATTGCAGTGAGGTGGAAGAGGGAATTTACAGACTCAGAATGGAGCAGAAAAAGAAAGACCTGGATTGGCCAGGAGTTATGTATGGTGGCCAGGTATTGACAAAATGGTTGAACACTAGGTTGCATCCTGTCCCAACTGCCAGGAAGTCAGGCGTGCCCCACCTCTCGCCCCCAAACAGGAATGGGAATGTCCTAGGGGCCCATGGTCCAGGATTCACATTGACCTTGCTGGCCCTACCAGAGGGCACACTTTCCTTATTATAGTAGATGCATATTCCAAATGGCTAGAGGTTGTCCCTATGGCATCCACCACAGCTGAAGCTGTCATCAAACAGCTTAAGAAGCTTTTTGTAACTCATGGGTTACCTGATGTCCTAGTTTCTGACAATGGTCCTCAATTTACGTCCAACCTTTTTGAATCATATCTAGCACAGCAGGGTATCAGACATGCCCTGACCGCCCCTGGGCACCCTTCGGCTAATGGCCGGGCTGAATGCATGGTACGATTTACCAAGGAAAAACTTCAACAATTGGGTCCTGGGGACATCACTGAGAAAGTTGAAAAATTACTCAGTGTCCAGCATATCACTCCCAACCCATCAACTAACTTATCCTCAGCAGAGTTGTTGATGGGTAGCAAACTCAGGTCTCCCCTTGACTGCCTTCATCCCACTTACGCACCCAACGCACCACTAGATTCCACTAGCAAAATTTGCACATTCACTGTGGGTGATTCTGTTTATGCTAAGAACCTTATGGGTGAACCATTATGGATTCCTGCTGAGATAACCCAAATCACAGGCCCTAGGTCTTATAGGGTACAAACAGAGGATGGTGTCCCCTGGAGCAGGCACATTGATCAGCTTAGATCCAGATTACCTCAGGAACATCGCAATTGCTCCTCTCTGGTTCCCACAACTAGTACCTCATCTAGGGGGAAAGGGGAGGATCATGAGGATAATCAGCAAGCAAGAATCAACCCCATGTGTAACGAGCCAACACGACAGGAACCATCCCAAAACCTGTCACAGTATCAACAACCATTTTCACAAATGGAAGATTGCACATCACTACCTGACTTAGGTGCTGACACTGGGTTGGAGATGGATTGGGAGGAGAGACCAGGTTGTAGCAACCAAACAGGTTCTACTATTACCAGAAGTCCAAGTATGGAAATGTCAGCAGACACATTTCCTCTCTCACTGGGTGAGAACCTTAAAACATCTGAACCATGTAGGTCTCAATGTACACGTAAGAGCCCCACCTATTTAAAAGAATACATTAGATAGATGGGGTTTGAGTATGGACTGAACCTAGTGGGGAGGGGTGTTATGTATGCAGGTTTGAAGTCATTGGTTTAGTTTGAACTGTTCTTGTAAAATGTTAGAAATGATTGGTTTAAAAAGTGCGGGAAAACCCTGCACTTTGATTGGCTGTCAACTGCGGCTGCTGGCTATAAGTAGCAGCCGCAGCCCAGCCAAAGTGGGTCCATTCTGAGCTGTAGTCACTAATAAACAAAAGAGCTTGAAGCACTCCGCGTCTGTCTCTTCGTGCAAACATAACACAGGGAATAACCAAACAGCCTAGATTTAGCTCAATCTGTACTTCTCAATCTAAAACAAAACATTATATGATTTCAAGGCAGATCAGGGTCATGTTGCTACTTGGAAATATAGTACACTGTCTTCTTCCTCTATTCCAGTTTGCATCAAACTTGGCAACTCTAAGATGTGTGGACTTGAATTCCTAAAATTCTTGGATTTAACCAAAAGTTGAAGTCCATATTGCCCATCTTAAATTGCCAAGACTGAAAAATATTATTTCACTCTGCAGTCTTCAGTGATTCAATACAAGAGGATAAAAGAACATAAAATGCCCTGAGTCCTGGCTGACCTAGTCATATTAGGATCACTCTGCTAAACATTAAATATATTGCATATAGGATGAAAAATATGATAAACTTTGTGTATTAAAGGATAACAAAAAATCTAAATGCATTATTATTTGCCTCTGAAGAGCTGGTTATTAATACTATAAAATAATTGCATCACTTACTAATGAAGAAGAAACTGAACAATCATTCCTTTTTTTCTGGCAGCTCAGATCTTTCTGCACACATGCTGCATTTCTCTACAGTGGGGAGGGAGGAACTCAAACAAAAACAAGGACATTTCATATCTACTGTGCATGCCAGAAGCATTTTTCTCCTGAAATCATACATCACCCACAGAGCTTCAGAGACAGTTTATCAATTGCCTGCAGATACCGTCACCCTATGAACATAGAAGGAGGGAGCGAGAACCGTGTTATGAAAGTGAGATTCTCAGGGAGTCTTTTAATGGCCCAGAATGAATGGTTCTCCTTAGGATCCATAAAATCACTATACCCTGGCTGTGTTAAATGGTAGACCTGAACTATTTTGAGTCTGTTTTCTCCCTCCTCCTCAGCAAAAGCAATCAAGAAGTGAACACTTCTGGCTGTGAATATTAGCACCTTCCCATTATCACCATTATCTGGGTAGTAGTATTTGCATCAAAACTCAAGGATGTATCCTAGCAAAAAAGGGGAGATATAAAGGGAATAATATACCTGGGCTTGTATTTTGAGAATCCTGTGTCTTTTTAAAACAATCATTCGGGCATGGTTAGAAGCACCATATTGGGTTAATACACTATACCTTTCTGTCATTCAGCAGATCTTTTCAGCTTGTAGAGATATGGCAGAAGACTCCTTGAGAAGGTGTGAATTTGTCTAGGCCATTGATTAATATCAGATTTTTAAAAATCTGCCTTCATTCAAAAACAATGTCTATGTTGTTTCCAATGGACAAAACCTTTGCTATTTTAAAAACTCTACCCTTACCCACAATATTAGAATCTGGTCTCTTTTATTTCCTAAATTATGCACAAATTTATGCAGCCTAAATAGTTGCCATTAGTTTCCCTTCCTGCATTCTAGAGATCTCATATTAGCTTCCCAAATAGACAAAATACTAGGGAATGGTTTTAGAATATCCGAGAGATGGAAAGTGATGATTTCCTAATGGTCGGGTGGGGGTGGAAAAGGTGGAAGTGGAGGAGAAAAACCATGGCTAGTATTAAACATCATATCTATCTATCTATCTATCTATCTATCTATCTATCTATCTATCTATCTCTTGGTGCATTCGGGTCTTGTCCCGTGTAAGATTGAGAATACCTTGGCAACGTTTCGATGAAATCTCATCCGTCATCTTCAGGCTGGTGTCTTCAGCTTCGTTCTTCTCCCAGAAGAACGAAGCTGAAGACACCAGCCTGAAGATGACGGATGAGATTTCGTCGAAACGTTGCCAAGGTATTCTCAATCTACACGGACAAGACCAATACACCAACTATATTTACCGTGAAAATCTACGAAAACAAATATATATATATATACATACTTGTTTTCATAGATTTTCACGGGTAAAGGTATGTAGGTCTTGGTGTATTCGGGTCTTACACGGGACAAGACCCGAATACACCAAGACCTACATATATACATACATATACACATACACACACACATTTACTTATTTAATTATAACAAAAATGTAAATGCTTAATTATAACAAAATAAAATGTTCCAGGCTGGAAGCCTCCCCCCACCTGGCACCTTCCAAAGAGACAGAAGAGCGGGCAGGGTGTGTGTGTGTCTGAGCTGAGAGGCCTCAGGGCAACTGCCGCTGGGAGAAGCAGAGGCAGAAAGGGGGCTTTGCTCTCCTTGGGGGGCAGCACCCCTCAGCCACCACTCCAGGGGCTTCTCAGCAGGCATCTGCCTACAGAAGGACTCAGTGATTAATTGGGGGGAGGGGTGGGGGAGAAAGTGGGAGCTCCTTTCAGATCTGGGGTGGAGGATTGAGAGAGCTCAGATCTGCAGCTGAGGAAAAGCTGGGGGAGGGCGGCTCTTCCAGCTTCACCTGGAGACAGGCAAGGAACGATGTCCCTTCACTCACTTTAGCACTTCATTGCCAAACCCAGCCACAGCCTGTGATTATTTGGGGGTGGGGAAGGGGGGAGAGAGAGAGAGTGTGAGAGAAAGTATCTCTCACATTACCAGGGGAGGAAAGGAGGTGAAACAAAGCTCACTCTTTCACCGAGACCTACAAAATGGCAATCTACCATGCTCCAGGAGTTCTTTGAAATCACCAAACGCTCCCACTTGCAGTTCTCATGCCTCCCAGCTCTTCAAGGGAGCCCAGAGGCAGGTCCCAGAGAGGCATGCACCAACCAGCTCCCACACACAGTGGGTGGCGGCAACAACAATCCCCTCCCCCAGTGCCCAATGTTAGCTCTCCTCATTAGTTCTCTAGTTTTGAATTGCTCCCACCTCTAACATTGGGCACTGTGGGACGGGACTGTTGTTGCCACGGCCCACCATGTGTGGGAGCTGGTTAATTAATTGTTTTTGGGGGCTATTTCTTTTGTGTCCCACCAAAATTTTTCCATGGCTCACTGGTGGGCTGCAGCCCACCGGTTGGCGACCGCTGCACTAGGGCTTATTTTCTAGTTGAGTCTTATTTTGGGGTGAAATACAGTACTAAATGTGTCCATCTGACTGATTATCTTAACTGGGGCTTATTTTGGGGTAGGGCTAATATTATGAACATCCTGAAAAATTGTGCTAGGGCATATTCTCCATTGGGTCTTATTTTTGGGGAAACACAGTAGACCAGGCAGTGCTCTATGAAGAGGTCAAACATGTCATCAGTTTAGAGTCCCTCGATGCCCACAAAAATTCTGTGTCCAGCTCTCCCATTGAGTCTTATTTATCATAAATTTTCTTGACTGTTAATAGTTCAGAATCTTGATTAGAGGTTGCAATAAATAAACTTGTATTCATTTGTGATCTATATAAAATATTAGAATAGTGACAATCAATCAGAATTATAGTATGAACCATAATTTTTGCAGGAAGTATAATTTAGAGGGAAACACCTTAAAAGCTTATTTTAATTGGATTTTTCTCCCAGGTGGTGTCATGTTCATTTAGCAAAAATAAGCCATGAAAGGGTGAGGAAAGAAAAGAAGCTTAAGATTTCAACCACAGCTGCAAAAAATATACTAGTTTATTAATTGCCTTTTTGTCAATTTCTGACAGTTTGTGTCACTTATCATTGAACACAATCTGTCTCAAGGTAATAACAGTCAAGTAAAGGGAAAATACTACAACAGATTCTTCATATAAAACCCAGAATTTTCTAATGCTGACAAGAAAAAAAGAAAGAAGAAAGAAAGAGAGAGAGAGAGAGAGAAAGAAAGAAGCTTATAGCATTGTATTGGAATACAATGAAACATTTGATTGTTACTCCTCTGCAAATAAAAAAAAGACTAAAGGAGTTGAAGAAAAGGGGGAAAAATCCATCCTAGGGTTATATTTACACTGAAAATGGTATTGCAGGTACATAGGTAAACAGTACAAACTGAGAAACAGATAACCACTATTGCCAAATCTTGCCATTTCATTCAGCTAGTTTTAAGCAGGTGGTTGAGAAATCTACCCTGAGTAGATTTAGATCTTTCTTTCTTTCTTTCTTTCTTTCTTTCTTTCTTTCTTTCTTTCTTTCTTTCTTTCTTTCTTTCTTTCTTTCTTTGCCATCTTTATTATTTTTAGAAGTAACTCAAGGTGGTGAATACTCCTTCCCTCTCCTATTTTTCCCACAATAACCCTGTGAGGTGGATTGGTCTGATAGAGAGTGACTGGCCCAAAGTCACTTGGCTGGCTTTCATATCTAATGGGGAACCAATAGATGTTCTCATGGGTCTCTCCTAAGAATGGTATTGCAGCCCCAGTCCTTCAAATATTGCTCAATGAAGACTTTTGTGCATGCATGCTACCCTCTCATACACATGAAACTGTTCATTTAAATATCAAACAATTGTTGGGCTTCTCCTAACTACCTTCATTCCTTTGTTTTAAGTCCTTTGCCTTGGTGTCACGCATGAGCTGAAACTATAATACACAGGTGTCAAACTTGCTGTGTCACATTGCTGTCACATGATGTATCACAATGTTTTTTCTCTTCGTGGATCTGGAGCCTGTGTGTGCCGCATCTGGCCTATGGGCCACCAGTTTGACACCCTTAATATAATAATATAGTATAGTATAGTATAGTATAGTATAGTATAGTATAGTATAGTATAGTATAGTATTGTGGTGTGGTGAAGTGCAATGTAATATAATCTAATGTAATGTAATATCATAATATTATATAATATATTAACACTATACTATAATACTGTACTGTACCATACCACACCATGCCACACTGACGAAGTTTCTTGGCCAAGGGAGCCAGTGTTGTTTCCATGGTCATATGGCCAGCATGATTTATACCTTTGGTTAGGCATTGTCGGCTGGCGGTTCCCAGGGCCAGGGCCTTTTCTGTGGGAGCGCCTGCCCTATGGAATCAGCTCCCCGCGGAGCTTCATTTGGCCCCTGATCTCTGCTCCTTTCATCAAGACCTGAAGACTTGGCTGTTTCAGCAGGCCGGCCTGGATTGACCCAGGGTGGGTGGTTTTAATTGTATTGTTATTATTGTAATTTTAATTGTTTTTAATTCATTTTTAGTAATTTATAGACTTGTATTTGTTTAATATTTTTTTATTGTAAACGTATTCTTTTTTATATGTTCGCCACCCTGAGTCCTTAGGGAGAAGGGCAGCGTAAAAGTCTAAATAAATAAATAATAATAATAATAATAATAATAATAATAATAATAATAATGATGATGATGATTTCATGCCAAAGTCGCACAGAACCTTCCCACTTCCCACCCGAGTGATAGCTATTAACCTACTCACATTTGCATGCTTTCTAACTGCTAGGGCAGGACAGCGCTTTCCAGCTGCCAAGCTCAGCATCTTTAATAATTGAGTCATTGTGCTAAATATATACTGTATTACATTCTATTTCCAGGTTTGATAATTGGCATGGGTATCTAGGTTTTATTTTAACTTGAAATAAATCTTTTGGGTATATCTGATGAATGTAATTTTAATAGCTCAATATTCAGCTGAACTATTATTTTCAAAGCAATTTGATGTTCATTATAGTGAATTTTGCATGCTTTCCTTCTCCATGGTAAAAGTTCTGGTCTGGTGAAATATTGTAAAATATGCATGTAATGTTTTATTATTATCTCTCAAATTGTCACATTACAAACAATTTAATAAACACGATGCCAGAAAAGGTGTTCTAATCTTGCTGCTTAATAATAATCATGTATTGTTTAAGTCAGTTTTGGACTTAGCCAAGTCTTTTGTCAGTTCCTCTTCTCTGTAACTTAGTTGTTAAATAATTCCTTTCAAATCATTATGGAAGTTGTAGAATTATTATCAGATTAGGTTTCTTGCTTTATATAGTCTTTAATTCATTTAAATATATTAATTAAATTCATTGAACAAGCGGCAAGCATATGTAAACCACTGTTCTCCAAAGCGTTCCCTCTCTGATATATGCCATTAAGAATATCAGATGATTTAAAGAGTTTTCCTTATCTTTTAGAATCCTAAAACATTTTATACTGGTTTGCTGTACTGAATATATGAATTGTCCACAGTTTGTACAAAACCTGAACAGTATGTAAGCTTTTATTCATGGCTATTTCTCAAAGAATTTTGGTAGTACATATGATGCTAATATTTAGCCTTTTATTGTTTATTTTATATTTAGGTGTTTTGATCACAATGGCCCATAAATTAGGCAGTATTATTATGCCCTTATACAAAACTGATTCTAAGTTACTGTAAGGGTATTTAGTGAGATGTAAACATGGAGGTGCCAATTATGTAGCAGAGCCACCTTCTGAGGTCTAAAAACCCCTTAATCTAAAGCTACTTTTTAATCATTGAGGCATGGAATTATTCAGACCTGAATCAGGATTGAGTAAGTAATGGAAAAAGATTCCAAAGACAGCTATTTCACAAGAAATCTGAGCTTACTTTTAAGAGTACTAATCTGATTTGTACTTTGATTTGATAACTCAGAGAGCAGCACCAATGTTCAGGATTTGGTCCTATTGAACGGTTGTATTTCCCCTTATAAAGTTTTGTTTTGTGCCTGAAGAATAGAGGAAGTCAGTTTTCTAGAACAACATGATACATATTTTTCTCTATGGACAACAATGCCATAATACCGTTTTTCTCTGGATTTCTTCCTTCATATGTGGATGTTTGAGATAGGGAAGCCTTCACTTACAGAATCCTTTATGGTTCTCTTTAGGCATTCTTAAACCATGCAACCCTCTACAGTTGAGGTGTAAAACAAGAATCAGCATTGAAACTCTGCTTCCTCTAAAGTAGAGTTGAAACCTTTCTTTTTTAGGAAATTGATGCAATTTAGGATTCAAATTGAAGACCCATTCTGGACTAAATATTTGGTTTAGAGTCTGTTCTGAATAAAGTGCTGTTCTTGTTAGAATTGATTATTGTACTTAAAGTCAAGTCAACGTTCCCTTTCAAGATCCCTTCTGAATATATGGAAGCTAGAAGAAGCCAGTAGTGGTGATGAGGCTGTAAGTGCACCTTCACTTTATCCCCATATTATATTCACCTTATATTCAATGAACAGCCCTGGCCCTCTAAATGTCTGCTTTATTAAGAAATTCTGGTGGGAGAGGTTCAGATTGTTTACATAGGAGAAACCCTGATTTGATCTAAATATGTCCATATTTTTTCAAATGAATCTGATTTGCTTCTGGATTTAAGATTTTCTTGAAGCCAGGACATACCTCTATATTAAATCCTAAGTAGCACCATACTGTGTGTGTGTGTGTGTGTGTGTGTACCTGTACCTGTACCTGTACCTGTACCTGTACCTATACACACACACACACATATATAGAAGAAAAGAAAAAAAATACTTGCCCACACCTACACACACACACATCTCATCCGTCATCTTCAGGCTGGTGTCTTCAGCTTCATTCTCCTGGGAGAAGTGTGTGACCGTGGCTGTTTCTCCCTTTTAAACTCCAGAGTTGGATGTGTTGTTACTTTTTGATTGGTTTGTGGAGTTGATGTATGCAGATTGGATGGCTTTTTCCTGAGACCCTGTGTGGCTGAGGTGCTGGCTGTGTGTCTCTCAGCCTTTTGTGTTGTAACGACCTGGGTAATGGGCTGTGTGATGACCTTCTGAGTTCTATTGTTGTGACGTCCTGGGTGTGGTGCTGTAATCTCCTGGGTCGTTGTCTGTGTTGCAACCTCCTGATGTTTTGTGTTGTGATCTCCTGAGTTCTGTGATGTAGTATCCTGGGTGGAAGGCTGTGATGTGGCATTCTGGGCCTTGGTTTGGCTCCGAGTTTGAGGTCTGGCTATGTGTTTATAGCGTGTGTCAGTTTGCTTAGTTTGGGGTTGGAGGGGGTGTAGCAGCTGGTGTTGCAGCCATGGTCTGGTTTCTGGATGATGGTTGCCTTTCATCTGTGGCGTGGGCTTGGGTTTGAGTCTGGTGAAGGAGATTGGTGGTGGCATCATGTGTTATTTTGGGTCCGGTGTTGGTTTTCGTGGCTGGGACTCGTTTGTTGATTAGGGCTAGTTTCCAGCCTGAAGATGACGGATGAGATTTCGTCGAAACGTTGCCAAGGTATTCTCAATCTTACATGGGTCAAGACCCGAATACACCAAGACCTACATACCTTTACCCGTGAAAATCTACGAAAACATATATATATATATAGTGTGTGTGTGTGTGTGTGTGTAGGTGTGGGCAAGTATTTTTTTCTTTTCTTCTATATGTGTGTGTGTGTGTGTGTGTGTGTGTGTGTGTATAGGTATAGGTACAGGTACAGGTACAGGAGAAAAAAAATCCAGTTTAAATGGAATACACTCTCTTTTGGGCGAGTATTCTTGATGGTTATGTGCCACCACTTTGTTTTCAGCTCTTAGAAAACCACAAAGATATTTTCTCAATGATGACCTGTTCCAAATCTGATCTTTCAGCATTTCCAACAATGCACTCATCGCTGTTGTAACTGAGTTTAATTACCTTAAGTCACCCTCATTTTCTATCAGGTAATACTGAATAGTTTTGAGTGGATAAAGGTCTTTAACTATTTGCTTCATTCCAGTCTGGATTGGACTTGCTGTTTACATCATCAGTAGAATTGGCCACTAAAAGAAACAAAAGCTTCTATGGGTAGAAGAAGCCTCTCACTTCTACATATAATACTGATAAATATAGAAGTTAATAATTAGTTATGGAGAAAAATGAAACATCTGTATGAACTCTTTGAGTTATATTCAGTGATACACATGTGACATTGCATCTGCTGTGATTCAAATTCCCACTTTCCCCAAACAAACACATAGTGAAGCTGAATAAGAATACAAACTGCAGTACATTTTCTCTATATACAATCAAATGCCTATTACAAACTTGGAAGAAATTCTTGTAGCAAAACCTGAAAGATACTTTTCTGCTTGTGTTTCTCTTATGCCACATCAAGGAAGGATATAGATTCAGAAACAAATAAATCCATAACATGTTCTCTACCTCCACGTATTCTATATACTTATTATTGAACCCTGATGCGCATATGGTGGTGGACGAAAAAATTGAATGCTGCTTCTTTTGTGATTACTGCAATGGAAACTGAATCCTCAGCCCTATTTTACAACCTCACCAATGAATTATCTTTATTAAAATACTTTAAGTAGGACAATATTTGCATCATTTTAACTACTAGCCAGAGCTTTTGACTGCCAAGCGCAGCATGTGGTATAGCCATTTACACGTATAGTTTCTCTTTTCATCTCTCTCTCTCTTCCTGTCTCTCTCTCTTACAAACGTGGAGAATCTCTCCTAACTGAGCAGACAGGAATCTTTTATGCTAGGATGTGGAAAATGCTTTCTTAGAACTTTAAATTTAAAATTATCTTGGCTTAGAAATATAATATATGTGAAGGCTGTAAGTTCTAACTGTCAGTAGCTTTGATCTCTCTTTCCTTCCAACAGGAGAACATTTTCTCCATCCACATCTAAAGATACTGGGTACTTTTTCATTTCTACAGTTCCCAGAATTTAAATGAATTTAATTTTAAGATACTAGAAAAAGAAAATGTTAGCAATTTAAATGTTATAAACCAGCTGTTTGGGGAATGAATTCTGTATTTCAGTAAGAGAAAAATTGTTGTTGTGTTCTAATGAAGATAGTGACATCCAGATGCCCCAGAATGTTCACAATCTTGCAATTGTTCTACAATTTTGAGATGATCTTAATTCTATCTGTAAGCAGACTTAGGTATACATTTAGTATTGTCCATAACTGAACAGCTTAGTAGACGGCTCTATTGCCCTCTCATTGGGCAACTCCGAGGATACTTAGCTTTTAAAGCCCTTTGTCATTATATGCATCTGGATGCCACTGTTCATGCATCTCTACTTCTAACTTTCCTGAAGCATGGTTGTAGATGACACATTTGCCATTCAATTATATATAAAGATAGCTCTTTGAGAAACAACATTCATGAAATTCAACAGATACATTTTCCAAAGCAGTAGCAGATTAAAAAGAAGACTGCAAGAAGGCAATAATCCAAATTACTCTGGTTGTTTAATTCAGGCTGAGAAAAACAAACAGAAATTAATGACAATGTCTTTGCTTGGACCTGAAAGGGAAGGAACAAAAACTAGACATTCTGGGTGAAGGCATGTAATGGAATAAGTTGATAGCATCAAACAAAGTCCCAGAACAAACAAGGAGTTCTATTCTCAATACTTGTACAGTAAGAAAGATTAATAGGGGGCGGAGGGTGAAACTGCTGCCTTCTAGCACAATGCTGAAAAGCATTACAAAAACCCATTACAAAAAGCAAATATTTCTGGAATTAATGAAACTGGCAACACTAAATTGGAGATACCATTCTAGCTCCATATTAAAGGGCTAGGAAGGTCATGTTTCGTAGGAAACAATTTTCCTGTAATAGGAACTATATAATAAAAGTAGAGTTGTTGCAAAAATATGAACAGATTTGTCTCTACTTTTCTACAAGTAAACTTTGAGCCAATCTACAACTTGTTTTGAACTTCCATTGCTTCCTAAGGATCATTCAGAAGCATTGTTTATAGTAGTATGCACAGCATAAGGCCTTTTTTCTTTTGTAAACTGGGTGTTGCCCAAGTAACTTTTTTTTATTTAGCATAGTTTTACTGCCTCATTTCTTATAATTTCCAACCATTGATATTATACTGGTTTGCATAAAAAAAGTATTGCCTGAGGCATGTTGACAGTGAATTATAGATAATGAACTGCAAGGGTTGTCATACAGTCAGCAAAGAACAATAAACCACTAAAGAAACAAAAGACAGAGCAGAGCAGGGGGACTTGTTGAAAAGGTAGGGCCAAGCACCCTGTCATGTAGTGATGGAGTACGAAAAATAATGCGAGAGGGTTTGAATAATGTTTCTCTGTTAGCAGGCTTGTTCTTGAAAAGTATCCACATTTTCCTGAGGGATCACTTTTTCCCAGGAGTCTCTACCTGTCCAATTCGATCTAGCAGATTGGGCATGCTGGAAGATCCTGTCAGCAAAGAGGGTTGGCTGGGGGGGACTACAAGAGAGGCTTTTTCTGCAGTAGCTCCCTATTCTGTGGTATCTTTTGAAGGTTAGAACCTGTCATAAGACTTTAAAAATCTGACTGTGAATCCAATTCTGGAGTTTTGAACATGCTTGGGGGAGGGGCATTTCTTGGTTTTACTATTAACTGGTTAATTATCTATCTTGTATATAGTCATTTTGGATGTTTTTATTGTTTTAAATGTTTTTTTATTGTTTTAATTAGTTTTATAGTTGTAGAACTGTAAGCTGCATATTGGTTGAGATGGGCGGCTGTAGAACGTGAATGAATGAATGAATGAATGAATGAATGAATGAATGAATGAATGAATTTACTTAACAGGCAGCATTGGATCCAGCTTGGTTTGGAATTTCTGGTGAGCTTGCTTGGTGATTCCGATGCTATCTGTTGAGCAAAGACTCCGATGAACTAGTTCAATATGTCTTTAAAATGTTTCATCTATAGTTTTTAAAAATAAAGTTTCATTAGACATAAAGTCGGATAGCATATATTGCAATCTTGGAGTTTCAACCTCTCTTCACTCTTCACAGTACTGATGGCAACCCAAAGACAGATGGCATATTTTATTTTATTCTGAGTCAATTCAATATGTTTGGGCATGGTGTGGAAATTTATATGTCCAACTTGCTCATAATACAGATTTCTACCTACTTGAGGATTCCGTCCAGTCTAGCTGGGATTAATTCAAGTTCAGAAGTTCCATA
Source organism: Naja naja (assembly GCA_009733165.1). Lineage (NCBI taxonomy): Eukaryota > Metazoa > Chordata > Lepidosauria > Squamata > Elapidae > Naja > Naja naja. The sequence goes on from CM019150.1 coordinate 32,556,057, forward strand.
TGTGACCTTGAAATCACTGAACATTCTAAGGGGCATTGTCTACAGATAATTTTGCAATAGTAAAATAAATAGTATCTTGCTCAGGTTCATTGTTCATTATATCTAATTAGAACTATTTGTTTGTTATATGCAAAAAGTATATATTTAAAATTCTTATAAATCTTTGGGATATCTTGTTTGTGCTTTGTTTTCCTCTACTGTGCATAAAAATATGGATTTGGAAAGCATATACAGTACAGTATTTTGTTACCAGGTTTTTGCATCCTTGTAATCCAGATGGCATAAGCAACACCTTATTTATTTGGAGCCGCAATTGCTATAAAGTGTTCTATTTGTACCAGACAGAAAGCTTAGCCCTAATGGAAATCATAGCCATTTTAACTCCCATTTCTGTTTAAATGCAAGATGAAATACAAGTGCCACTCAAATTGCTTACAATATTTTGTAAAGGTTAATTTGCTTAAAAGGTTTTCTCCATTTAATATACTGATTCTGCCTGTATGCTTGGAAAAGAGAATGTTTTAGTGAGTACCTGCTGATGACTTAACATTAGGTAAAGGATGCTTCAGTTTATTTGTGTACAGTGGAAGGATAGCAGTTCAATTCTACTTCATAGGAACAGACAATATGTTTAGTTGGGAGCTGCCCTTTTAGTTTATTTACCACAGAGAGTTGCAGGCATGTGGTAATAACATATGTCATTCAAAGAAAGCACAGGACAAACTTTTTTGACCTGATGGAATGTTTGCTTTTAAGGGGAAAAAAGTAGTAAATGAGAAAGAAACTTTATAAACCTCCTGAAGTCTTATTGAAATTGTCAGTATGAAAATATTTATGATAAAAAAAAGAAAATTGCCTGCCTGCCTGCCTGCCTGCCTGCCTGCCTTTTTCTAAAAGAAGAAGAATGCTTGGTCATTATAATCAACTGGAAGCAGAAGCAGGCCCTTCCTTCCATCTTCGTTTCTTCCTAGTAATTGACAGCATAACCACCATGAATTATATCTTTTGCAGTTATGGCAAAGGATAATTCTCAGGAATATACTGTGAAGCGGTCTGTGTCCTTTTCTATATACTTAATGTAGTTTATATGGGACTGCTCTTGAAAACCATTAGGAATCTTGAGTTTGAGTAGAATGCTGAAATAGTACTGTGGTTGTTTGAGATCATTACCTTATCAGATACATGTGTTGCTGGCTCATTTCAGAGTCTAAATTAATATGCTGATTACTACTTTTCAAATCCTGCTGACATTGTGGTTCAGCCCAAGTCCAGAGCTGAAACAGTAATATTCAATAAAGTTCAATCCTTAGTTTTCTTGCTTGCACTTAATGGACAGAATGTTGCTAAACTGAAGCTGTAACTGCCTGAACTACTAGATTTATCCTGAGAAATTCTAGGGTTTTGTTACTCTGAACCTCTTCTTTGAGCTATTCTAATGAGAATTCACTGTTTCATGTTCAAGAACATTACTCGAAAAAGATGTAAACTACAGTGCATGTTGTTAAGTTTGCATGAAGAGTCAGATGCGGAGTGCTTCAGTGAAGAGTTTATTAGTGACTACAGCTCATAACAGACCCGATTTGGCTGGGCTGCGGCTGCTACTTATAGCCAGCAGCCGCAGTTGCCAGCCAATCAGAGTGCAGGGTTTTCCCGCACTTTTTAAACCAATCATATTTGACATTTTACAAGAACAATTCAAACTAAACCAATAACATTCAAACCTACATACATAACACATGTAACAAATTAAGTGATGCTTCTCAAACATAGCTTTTTATCACTTCCTACACAAACTGAAATGAGGTTTAACAGTTAATCCTTGAGAAAATGGATGGAGTTTTAAAATTCAGTTTGTCTTTTTAAATTTGGATTGACTGCAGAAGCAATAATTATGTGCGTGTACATGAGTATTTCTTTTCTTTCTATTGTTTTTATAGTTTTTTTATATAGCACAACTATAGCCTTGGTAGCTCAGGCTGTTAAATGCCTGCTCTTAAGATCCAGCTGCCTACAATTATTGTAGGCTCGAATCCCACCAGGCTCAAGGTTGACTCAGCCTTCCATCCTCTCTGGGTAGGTAAATTGAGGACCCAAGATTGTTGGGGGCAATTAGCTGACCTTGTAAAAATGCCGCTTAGTAATAAGCAGGCATATACAATGGAATGAAGGCTATTGCTGAGCACACTGGGTTGTATCCCAGAAATTGTAAGCCGCCCTGAGTCTTCGGAGAAGGGCGGCATATAAATGTAATTAAAAAAAAAAACTAATCAATAAGCTAATTGATTGGATTATTCACTTTGTCTTTTGAATTTATTGTCCCTAATTGTTTCAATATTCTTTATTCTTTCTGTAGAGAATCTACATAAGATTTTTTAGATTTACAAATTTCATATATGAATATGTGCATGTTTACTAAAAGAGGAGAGAGGAGTTTTATCAGGTCCATATTTTAAAATGAATTGCTTTAAAATAACTATATACCCTTGGTTAGCAGATGCTCTTTGGATTGTGTTTTACTCCCAAAATCATAATGAAGTACATATTTTCCATGTCCCATGTCCATAAATGGTAATTCTTAGGTAATATGCAAACTGAAAGGAGGAAAATCATGACTAAATATATGTGGAACTGAAACAAAGTAGAAATTGTTTGATTTATCTAGGAATTTCAAGGTTGTATTTGTTTAAGATTTGATTATTTTTTTTATCCTTAGTGTCTAATTTAAATAACTTATCCAAAGACATTTAATCAGACACTAAAGGAAGACACTATTTGGATTTCAGATCTATCTGTTGCATGAGAAAGTAAGAGTTTAGCAACATAAGCGAGTTTCATATTGAATATTTCAGAAGACCACTGTCCTAGTAGAAATTTTTTTTGCTGCTTTTATGCTCAAAACTGTGGCAGATCATTGTTCTTTACTTCTTTGGATTCAGCCCACAACACCCATTCAACCTACTGAAGCAAAACTGACAGAAGCTGAATTTTAATTCCAGTGACAGAGCAAAGACTCTTTAGGGGATTTTGGTTTATTGCACATGGGTACAATAAATTTTGTTTTGCTTGTACTGGACTTGGATAGATCTAATTTAACTGTGTTGCCACTGGGGCTTTCTTGTGTTGGGCTGTGTGTATCATATATTTATTAGTAAAAACGAAGGAATTAAATTGGCAGCTAGGTAAACAACAGTACAATTGTCTATCATACCTATGTTATATTCCTTTATTTTTTTAAACTAATAAATATATGATGTACAATTAAAGTTTTTAATCCTTTTCATCATTCTGGGTTGCATCCCAGAATTACATATTTAGCACTTTAGCGGAAAGGAGCCATGTTAGCCTACATAGTAACACAAAATTAGAACAAATCTGATTGTTGATGTTGTTCTGCAGTTGCTAAATTATGTCCAACTTGTCATGACTCCATAGACCATAACACGACAGTTCTCCACTGTCTCCTGGAGTTTGTCCAAATTCATGTTTATTGCATCTACAATACTAACCATCTCATCCTCTGCTGAAAAGGATCGCCTTCTCCTTTTGCCACAAATCTGGTTGCACCTTTTCAGACTAGCAGATTTTATTAAAAGGCATACACTTTCAACAGCTTCCTTCATCGGATGCACAGAATGGCTAAATGATATGGTATATAAATTGAGTTATGCAGAAGGAAAAGGGAAAGGAAGACAGGGTGGTTATACAGATGCAGATTGCATCAGAGATCGTTTAAAGTATCTTATCAATTAGCAGTTGTTAAAAACTACTGTTTTTATTAAGACCAAGACAGTCTAAATGTGAATACAGGTTTTTCTCACTCAGGTGTGCTAGTGAAGTTTCTTTTTTCTCAAATGGCTACTTTGAAAATGATAATAGAGTGTTCTGGCAGATTGAAATGTTTCTGTTTCCTTTTTACCTCCATCTACTTCATTAACAAATTAAAACCTATAGTGCGATTGCCTACAGCCATCCAAACACATTATTAATAAGATAGAGTCCATATTGGACAATGACACTGTACTTTCTCAGGCCTTGGAAGACAGACCCATGTTTGAATAGAGACAACTATCCAACCTAAAACAGATTCTCGTAAGAAACAAGAAACAATGGGATAGTAATTGGAATCAAACCTTGCAACACACCCAGACAAACAAGGTCACATACAAGATTGCTTTTCCTCCAATGGGATAGATGCCATCATCTGCCAGCACTGCCCTCTTGATATTATAATATTTGAACAAAAAGACCAAATTTGTGCAAAATAGTTAATGAACATAAGTTGACATAAGGAATCAAAACAAGGGGAAAGTGATAACAATTCCAGCCTCTCATGATACTCCATTGCAGAGCTAGCCATATAGCCTTTTATTTATTTATTTATTTATTTATTTATTTATTTATTTATTTATTTTTTAATTACATTTATATGCGCCCTTCTCCAAAGACTCAGGGCTTACAATTTTGGAGCACAACCCAATGCGCTCAGCAATAGCCTTCATTCCATTGTATATGCCTGCTTATTACTAAGCGGCATTTTTACAAAGTCAGCTTATTGCCCCCAACAATCTTGGGTCCTCAATTTACCTACCCCGAGAGGATGGAAGGCTGAGTCAACCTTGAGCCTGGTGGGATTCGAGCCTACAGTAATTGTAGACAGCTGGATCTTAAGAGCAGGCATTTAACAGCCTGAGCCACCAAAGCTCTTTTTATTTGTCAATCACTTACAAGATAATAAGTATAAGGGTAAATATAGTTATGAATACATGAAATGAATACATATAAGAAACATAAAAAAACAATAAAAGAAACAATAAAAGAAACAATAAAAGAAACAATAGGACAGGGACGGTAGGCACGTTGGTGTGCTTATGCATGCCCCCTACAGACCTCTTAGGAAAGGGGTGAGGTCAATAGCAGAAAGTCTAAGGTTAAAGTTTTTGGGATTTGGGGAAGAAACTACAGAGTTAGGTAGAGTATTCCGGACATTGACCACTCTGTTGCTGAAGTCATATTTCCTGCAATCAAGTTTGGTGAGGTTAACCTTGAGTTTGTATCTATTGTGTGCTCTTGTATTGTTAAAGTTGAAGTTGAAGTATTCATTGACTGGTAGGACATTGCAATGTATGATTTTATATACTATACTTAGATCGGACCAAAGACAGCGTAGTTCTAGGTTTTCTAGATCTAGAATTTCAAGTCTGGTGGCATAAGGTATTCTGCAATGAGTATAGGAGTGTAGAACTCTTCTTGTGAAGTATTTCTGGACTTTCTCAACTGTGTTAATATCAGATACGTGATATGGGTTTCAGACTGATGAGCTGTATTCGAGTATTGGTCTAGCAAATGTTTTGTATGCCTTAGTTAGTAGTGTGATATTACCAGAGAAAAAGTACGTAGGATTAGGTTAACAACTCTTAATGCCTTTTTGGCTATGTAGTTACAGTGGGCTTTAGCATTTACATAATTAGAGATGTATATTCCAAGGTCCTTGACAGAGTTTGGATCATCAACCAGGTCTTGACTATTCAGCTTGTATTTTATTTTCTGATTTTTTTTTTGCCAATATGTAAGACATTTCATTTATTTGTTGAGATTTGAAGATGCCATTTGTTTGACCATTCAGATACATAGTCAAGGTCTTTTTGAAGGGTAGCAGTATTGTCTGTGGTGTTGAATAGCTTTACATCATCAGCGAAGAGAACGCAGTTGCTCTTAATATGATCACAGAGGTCATTTATGTAGAGTATGAAGAGACTTGGTCCTAGAACACTGTCTTGAGGGACACCACTGTTGACAGGTACAGAATTTGAGAGGACACTCCCAATTTTGACCATTTGTTGTCTGTTTGACAGAAATGCTTCTATCCAGTTGTGCAGTTGTCCAGAGATGCCATAAGATCTTAGTTTTAGTAGTAGTTTGTCATGTACCACTGAATCAAAGGCTTTACAGAAGTCAATGTAGATTGCATCTATTGCTTTGCCCTGATCGAGTTGTGTAGCCCATATGTTTTTGCAGTGTAAGAGTTGCAGATTACAGGGTAGTTTTTTTCTGAAACCAAATTGTTTATTTGAGAGTAGGTTGTTTGTCTGAGGATAATGGATTGGTTAATAGTTGATTCCATGACTTTACAGGTGATGCAGCATAAAGAGATTGGTCTGTAATTTTCAACTAGACTGGGGTCTCCCTTTTTGAAGATGGGGATGACCGTGGCTTGTGACCATAGGTTTGGCAAGGAGCTGGTCCTGAAAGATTTTTTCAAAGATTATGCTTAGAGGTTCGGCTATGGCAGTGGATAGCTTTTTAAAGAATTAGGCACATATTCCATCCGATCCAGTAGATAGAGATGGTTTTAGGTTGCATTGTGCTTTTTCAACTTTGTCTTCTTGGGGGAAAAGAAATTCTTGCACAGTTGAACAAAAGAATCCTGAACTTAAAAAGATAAAAAAAAAACCTCAGAAGGTTTCAACAAACACAATGAGTTATAACACTTTTTTGTGTGCCTTATCTCCTGACAACTTCCTGGAATTTTCTTGGCAAGATTTCAGAATCTTGTATTGTCATTGCCTACTTCCTAGAGCTGAGAGAGAATGACTGGCCCAGAGTGTTCAGCTGCCTTTGTTCCTAAGATAGAACTAGAACTCATAGTTTTCTAGTTTCAAGTCCAGTACCTTACTCACTAGACCAAATTTGCTTTCCTTAACATATTGCGACTGGTAATTGATAGTATATTTGTGATTTATCACACATGTAACCTAACTAGTCTATCTTCCCCTCCTTCCCCTTCTCGCTGCATCTCAGTTTATAACTTACATTAATTTTGTCATGCCATGCAGCCAATGAATGTGCTCACAAAAGGCTGTGCCATTTAATAAAATGTCTTAATTGGAAATGGTGTTCTTATTTTTGGATACATATTAAATATTGTTTCCAGGAATTGCCAAGCTATGTTTTTTTTAAAAAAAATACAGAAAAACAAGTTATAGATAGATGATGATTCATATGAGAAATGATGGGAAAGCTATTGATTTTGTTTGGCAGGCAGCTTGATTTGACTTTTTTGTCTTACTATAGTCACAACAGTGAGTCACATTTTATGTTCCTGTGTTTGCTTATTTTCATGATACATTTTGTTTAATACATCAGCTCAGGACATACTTCAACTGGATTGAGCATTTTTCTCCCAGCTTTATTTTAAGCAGTGGCATCTCATGACATTTGTCTGATCAATGGTGGTTCGAAATTGGCAAAAGGATTGAGGGCGACCTGAAATCAATGCATTTATTAGTAAATGCTACTTTTGCAGAAGCAAATAAAAATGAAATGTGAACTGATTTGTACTGAGAAGATACTCACATACAGTATCTTGATATTCTCTTTTAGGATAAGCAACATGCGGGAACGTCTCCTGCCGATATCAAATACCGGTCGCCCTGTGCGAGCACATAGGTTGGGACTCCTTGAGTTGCCGTCCGCATGACAATGTCGGCTTGCGGTGACCCGGGGAAGGGCCTATTCTGCATCGGCCCCCGCCTTATGGAACCAGCTACCCGTTGAGCTCCGGCTGGCTCCCGATCTCTCCTCTTTCCGGCACGATCTAAAAACCTGGTTGTTTTTACAGGCTGGGCTGGACTGATCTCCTAGGAGAGAGGGTGGGTTTTAAATTCGATTTTAATTCGGTTTTATACTTGTATTTTGGCTTGTTTAGTTTAATTTCTTTTTAACTAATTTATTATTCTGTGTTTTTATCTGTGAGCCACCCCGAGTCCTTTCTGGAGAGTGGCGGCATACAAGTCAAAACAAATAAAATAAATAAATTATCCAGCATATAAAGAAAGGAATAAAAGAAAACAATAAGCCAAAGATATTCAAGAAATAAAGAAAGAAAATCAGGAATCAGAGCATGGAGATCTTGTTGAGAGTGCTTTTCAATAAATAAATAAATAAATAAATAAATAAATAAATAAATGAATGAATAAACTGAGAAAGAATTAAATTAAATCATTGTGAGAGATTGTTAGAGACATATATTCAAAAATACAAGGCACATTTGCAAAGAATTTGAACTAGGGGAGTTCTAGTTCTAAAGAGATCATGTAGATATGGAATTGAATGTCTAAAATGATAGAAAGGAAATTTGTCTGAAATGCCAAATGCTGAATTTGGAAGGAAGCATCTGGGGTGAATATGAAACATACATTCTACCTTACAGTTGCTTTTCTACTTCAGTTCTGACAATTGGGTCACTTGAAGACAACAGACTACTTTTGGATATAGTTGCAAACCTCATGGCAAGTCCTATCTTGCAACAGTAGGAAAAGCTGAAGACCGGTTCCTGCTGCTTGATGCCACTATATTATTCTATCTGATAATAGATGTGTTCTGGGAGCACTTATGTTCTATAATTTATCAAATTAATAAGTGTCTGTTCTTGTGATTATGTAGACAATGTACCTCCTCCTCCTCCTCTTCCTCCTCCTCCTCCTCCTCCTCCTCCTCCTCCTCCTCCTCCTCCTCCTCCTCCTCCTCCTCCTTCTTTCCATTGCAGGTTGAAGGCCACTTCTGCATGTTTCCAACAAATATGGATCTTCTTTTGCCAATTGGACCTGCAATACTTGCTGATGTCATCAATCCATCTTGTTTTAGGTTTCTTTTCTGGATGCTTTCCATCAAGTTGAATCCATTCTATGATTGCCTTGGTCCACCTACCATGAGTCCTTTTTGTTATGTGACCATCCCATTTCCATTCAATTCCTTTACTCTTGTGATCATATTGTATAAATTTGTTTGCTCTCTAATCCATGTGCAAGTCTTGCGGTCTTGTTTTGTATTGCCAAGCATATATCTTTCCATGGCTCTTTGCACCCTTCGTAACTTTTGCATCGATTGTTAGATTAGTGTCCATGTTTCACCTGCATATATTTTTTTTAATTCACATTTATATGCCGCCCTTCTCCGGAGACTCAGGGGAGCTTACAATCTTTGGAGCACAACCCAATGTGCTCAACAATAGCCTTCATTCTATTGTATATGCCTGCTTATTACTAGGGCTTTTTGCCCCCCCACCCAAGTGGCATTTTTACAAAGTCAGCTTATTGCCCCCAACAATCTTGGGTCCTCAATTTACCTACCCTGGGAGGATGGAAGGCTGAGTCAACCTTGATCCTGGTGGGATTCGAGCCTGCACTAATTGCAGGAAGCTGGAGCTAAGTGCTAGGTGTTTAACAGCCTGCACCACCAAGGCTCTTTTGGTAGAACAGATAGTATACACTGATCAAAAACATTTCAGGCATAGGGGGAAGTTGTTCTTGAAAATTATGCTTAGCTTGCTGAATGGCAATGGCAATGTCTTAGCTTGCCTATGTCTAATTCTTTTCCAGATATTTTTTTTCTTTCTTTGATGAATTTATGAAACATAACCTATCTCTTTTTCAGGTTTATTTTTAAGACAAATGGCTCATCTGATTTGTGCAGCTCTTGTATGTGTCTTTGTAGCTCTTCTGGGTCTTGTGAAAAGAGAACAACATCACCGGTAAATCTTAATGATTTAAATTAGAGGTCACCAACCTTTTGGACCTCAGGGACCACCAAACTCATAATTTTAAATCCCATGGACCAGAGACCGGAAAAATCCCCAAAAAAGTCTGCAGGAAAATTCCCCACCCCATTTTCCTACTGATTGATCATTCTTTATTTGGGATTGCAGGATATTGTCTCCAGCTCCATTCTTAGGGGGGGGGGGAGAGAGAGGGAGAGAGAAAGATAGAGAGAGACTTTTGGCTTCATGCAAGGAAAGCAGCAGAAGTCTTTCTTTCTTTACCCCAAATTCTGCCAGAAATGAGTCTTTGTGAGACTTGTCACACCAGTGCAGCCTCTTGGAGCAGGATGCCTTGCAGGGTCCCAAAGACTCATTTCTGGCAGAGTTTAGGGGAAAGAAAGAAAGACTTTTGCTGCTTTCCTTGCATGCAGCCAAAAGCAGAAGAAGAAAGAAGCGGAAAGAAGCAGCCCGGTGGCCAGGCAAGGCATCTGGGGCGATTGGGGCAAGTTCCCCCTCTGTTCTTTCCCCTCTCCTCTCACTATCTCAAGTTGTTCACAATGCAAGTGATGCAAGTGTTGTGTTCCCATGGGCCATGTGGGTGGCGCAGCCTTGTGTTCCCACAGAGTCTGGATTAATTGCTTTGGGGGTGACATTTCTCTGCGGACCACCAAAATTTTCTCGCAGACCACCAGTGGTCCTCGGCCCACTGGTTGGCCACCACTGATAGCACCACTGATTTTTATACCATTTTTTGCCCAGCCTAGTTTGCAAAATACTTCTTCAAGGCAGACTGAGAAAAGGATAGGTGATATTGTATTGCCTTGCCATACACATGCTTCTATGTTGGTGCCCATCTTAAGGTCATTAAGGAAAATTGTCCCCATTGTTTTTTCATATATTGATAGTAGTAAGTTTATGTAAGCAGTATCTATGCCTTGGTTGAGCAATGCATTAATTATTGCTTGTTGGACTACTGAATCAAATGCCTTTCAATGACTTGCTGAACAATTTGGATATGAACTATTGTGCTGTAATCACTGCATCATTTAATGTTCTCAGTATTCTTTTTGGTATTATCTTGGTGAAAACCTTGTAGATGACTGAAAGCAGGCTTATTGGGCAATAGTTCTTTAAATCATCTTGGGCTCCTTTTTTGTCCTTAATAATAAAAGCTTTTCTAAGGCCATGGCAATACTGTCATCTTCATTCACTTTAGCCACTATTTTGTTAAAGGGGAAAAAAGAAATGGAAATCAGCAAAAGTAAAAACAACAATGATGCTTTTTCATGCGGAATATGTGTTTTAACATATGGGTACACCTAAAACAAATGCTAATTAGATAATCAGAAAATATATTTAGATGGTTCTTTTGCCTTTTAGCAGTTTCTAAGTAATTATTTTACTGTCAAAAACACAATTTAAAAACCCAAATAGATAATGAGGTGGGAAATCTGTAACAACTTGGGTTAGACTTTTTGAAGTGCCTGATCTTTGCTTGTTCCTGTATAAACAATCCTAATTCATAGTTTTGGATTGTGTAATCAGTACACAGCTGCCCAGTAGATTTGGTACCTTTTTAAATGCTGCAGTGCAGTTATTTGCAGTTCAAGTTGAATGTTGGCAGTTCTATCTTGGGATTTAACATAGATATGGAAGAGGAAAAAAATATGGAGGAAAATATCAGGAAAAAGTGACCCAGACTGAATGTTGAGAATACTATACATTCTGAGAGATTTATGAAAGCTTTGGAGAAGGGACAAAGTTTAGTTTATGGAACTTGGTGGAATCAGCCTTACTTTTTCCTCTCTGCCTATTCTTAAATATAACTCAGACATTTTATTTCTTGTATTTTTCATCTCATTGCCTCAACTGACTTTTTATTTTATTCTTTTTTAAAAAAAAAAAGCCTGGGTTTTGTTTTTTTGCATCAGTGTGTGATGGAATTTTTTAAAGGAATTGAAAGGGTCTATTAAAAAGTAGCAAGTTCATTCGCGTCTATTAATACACTCCTTGGATTGCAGCTAACTTAATTAACACAAATGATATAATTCTTAGCAATATTATGCTCACTGCAACATTAAATAAAGAGCTTGCATATTTTATGCATAAGCAATTCTGTTGGATCAATTTTTCTCTCTGGAGATTTTTTCCCCAATTAAGAGATTCTACATGGCAATAATCATTACAGAAAATTTTGATTACAATGTCATAAAATAAAATAAAGTTGATGTTGGGGACTTGTAAATGTTTAAAGCCTCTGTATAACTTCTGAGACATTAGTCTCTTTTGGAACATATCTTGAGAAGTTCCATTTGCTTTTCAAACAGGCAATAAATTTCCTTATGCAAAATTGTCTCCTCTGAGGAGTTCACAATGAAAATACTCTGAAATTTACCATGAGGGAAAACACCTTCTCCTTTTCCTTTGAAATACAAATAAAACAGACCATTAGTAGAACCAGCATTTAGAATAGGGTTCATTTAGTCTTATTTAACTAAGTACTAAAACTGTTATCCCAAGTTGAAGCTTTCACTTAATCAAGGATACCAGTATTTACTTTGAATTTAGTATCAATTACCCACAATTTCTAAATCTATTTTAAAGTAGATTTTTACTAAATAGCAGGTACCAAGAATATTATTCAAGAACTTATAATAATCAAGGAAGATATGCTTTTCAGATAGGATATACTTGGCTGAATTGTAACAAGTAAGGGTCCTTGATTACTTGAAGATGAAATAATCTGTGATTCTTGATCAATGTTAATTGATGTACCACTGACTATTTAAACTGCTACTGTGATCCCCCAGTTTTGAACAAATTTGTATGTGATGTGATGTGTTTATATTAAGACCTTGAATATAGTTTATAGATAGTGTTAGGAAGAGGAGGACATTCATGTTTGGTACTCAGATTTATTTGAAAAAAACAACAACAGAATTTCATATCAGATCCATGTGTCAACTTTGGAAGCCATATTAGTACCAGAAGCTTCCATGCTGCCACACTCCTGTGCCTGGGAAAGTAGGAGGGGGGATATTTAGAGTGTTGGTAGTTAGACATAATAGCATTCTTCTTTTTGGTCAAGGTCATGTTATTCCTACACCTGGAGGAGGAGTGGTTATAGGGATGTCTCAAGTTGGGATAGTTGGTGATTGGACCATGTGATGGACTGATGGGTGCAGAGGTTGGGTTTTAACTTTTGAATTACTAATGGAAAACTTGGAACTCTGAGACTCGGGTTTTCCCAGATGTGCCAGTATAACTACTGTAATAAAAGGAAACTTTGAGAAAATGCCTGTCCCGGAGTTTTTAATTGGAGTTGGTTTTTTCTGAAACCCTGACACAATGGATACTAAATAACATTTTTGCAGACAATATAAATATGTAATGTAATGTAAAATATGTTACATTTATTTGCTTTATACCAAAACTTCAACAGTTTTCTCCATCTAGATGCATTTGAAACTAGGCACATATTTCTTTTTTTTTAAAAAAAATACTGTTATAGGATTTGGAAATAAATTCATTGTATTATGAATCATACTAAAGTTGCAATTGCATATTTCATGAAGGGTCAATAAATCTGTCAAATGGATTTCTAATTTGTTCTAAGTTTATCAAAAAGACAGTTTGAATCAAGTTGACCTGTGTTAAAACTATGTGCCCAAAATTTAATATGAAACTTAGGTTTAACCTCTTCTAGTTCTGGGTTTCGGTTTGGCTCTTTTCCATAACATTTTTACTGAAGGTATTTAAGAGTGGCTCCAGGTCAAATTGTGGAAGTCTGTAATAAGATTTTATATTCTTACAACCTTATTATATCTATGAATTTGGAACATTGTTAAATGCTGTCATCCTGCAAATGCCCTCTATAAAATGCCCTCTATAAAAGACATTACTAATTACAGCTTCAAATGTTTACAGAAAAAGTAAGAGTTATGTTTGAAGCTTTGAAGCATTTTAATTCTATCCTCTCTTTTTTTTAATAGTTTTTTTTTTAATAGTTTCATTTCTGAAGTCTTTTAAGGATGTTCAGTTTTTAAGTTCAGTGACTTGCAGTGAACCCTGGGGCTTTTGGGTGAAAATTGGAGCAATAAAGGGGAGTTCTGACTATGTTGCTTTTGTGCCCAGCCCCGGGTCATCACAGGTATAGAGTTTCCTGCCTAAGCAGGGGGTTGGACTAGAAGACCTCCAAGGTCCCTTCCAACTCTGTTATTTTATTCTATACTATTGAGTCATTCCCAGAATCCTGGGATAGACAGCTGTTGTTTTTTTAATAACGTTTGGAAACTTCTATACATCCTGAGTTCCTTTTCCCCTTAGTTTCTTGTCTCATTTTATCAATTTATTATTGTGCTCCTTTAACTTTACTCTGTTCTGCTTGTCTATGCTAAGTTTTAATTTTCCATAACTCCTAACATTACATGGTCAATTCCCCTCAATATCATTGCTGCAGAAAATTGCCAAGTATTCCTTTTAAATCTCTGTGGGTAAACTTTTGTTAGTTCCACCTTTCAGTTCACTATGTGAATTCATTTCCTGGAATCAGCTTGTGCCTTATATTCCTTTTACAGTCTCGGTTTACTCAGCAGGAACTACCCACAGTTGGCAATCAGAAGCTCTCAGGATATATTCTTTGCAATCAGCAACTATGAGGGAGATTGTTTTCCCCATTCCTTACAGATCAACATTTAGTTGCTCAGAATACAAAGCTTTTCTGGTTCTTTTTCTGTTTTGCTCTTTTATAACTATGTATATATTAGGGGTCCCACCAGGGCTCAACAGTAAATCAGAGGTCTCCAGAAACATTTCTTTCATTCACTTCTTAGAGTTCATAGAAGTCACCTAGACCTGATTCATAAAAGATACAATCTGTGAGGGTGAAGGTTCATCCTCTGAGTTTGTGAGTTGGCTTCTGAACGTTTCATTACCAGGCTAGGTAAAATCTTCAGTGGAGTTTACAAACTGTATGGCAAATAGGAGACATGCAGACTCTAATGGAAAGTTGATCACCTACTGTAGAGCAAAATATTTAGAAATATCTATCTGTGGTCCAAAATATAACAAGCAGTTCAATAAGTGGAATACCCAAATGACCTGAATCTTCATTTAAAGACTTTTAGCTACACACTCAGAAGCAGCCCTAACAATGATTAATGCCCCAGGAGTAAAGGGATAGAAACCTCTCTTTACAGCAAACAGACCCAAAAAGAAAAATTCCAGGTTTAGTGTCAATATCAAAATGTTTAACAAGACTAATAAGAAGGATAATTTAATTTTAAAACACACAAATATTAATAACCACTAAATAAACTTGGAACAAGTGGTAGGATGGATTTTTAAAAGCTATACAAACTAATTGAAAAATCTGAAAGTGAAATGTTGAAAGAAAATGAGAAAGCTGGCATAAAGCATTTTAAGAAAGAAAGGAATAAAATAAGTAATCTGCCACATTACCCTGAGATGGAAGAGTGAGCAATATCTAAAGAAGACCAATAACCAATAAGCAAGCAGCCATTGGAGTGGGCACAATGTGTCCTATGGGATAATTTGACTCAGATATAGTTGTAATTACAAGATTGTGAGATTAAATAAGAAATAATTTGAAAGATCTTGAAGTATTTACTTCATTCCTTTCCCCAAACACAGCAAGAATGGAAGATAGAGTGCCTCCACACTTCATTTCAACCTAGTATTACCAAGGAAGATATCACAACATCACCGTCAGCACAATTGTTCCTTCATTTATTTATTTATTTATTTATTTAGCATATGGCAATTGATTCCTTCACCTTTTCAATCATCTCACTGGTATATGAACCTAGGAACTGGCTTGAAAATAATAGTATTCAAATAATTAGATTCTCCAAGGGGCTACGTTTACCTAATAGTAGGCATGAGCACATTAACACAGTATGAACAACCACCACTATCTAAACCATTTAAGACCATCTACTTCTAGAGTGAATGTATAGCAACTTTCATATAACTAATATCTCTAGGCATAATAAAAATTCTGTCATGGCCATCAAAAATCCCAGGTGAAAAGTAGAACCTATTATTTGGGTGACCAGGACTATCTAGGTATGAAGAAGATATAGAATGAGAAACTGAATGACAAAATAAAAATCTTTCATTTCCTATTACACCATTTAACATGCACAAAGAGACAAATGTGGTCAGATGATAAAATGACGAATTACAGCATGATATACACCTACTTCCCTAACTTAATGATTGGCCTAAAACAGATAAATATAATTTTGATTCTAGTACCAGAATGGTGAAAACTTAGCACATATCCAAACTTATAAACTGAGTAGCAACCAGAACCCTACATCAATATAAAGGATGGCATTCAATGCAGCCATGTCATAAAACTATCAGTCCTAGTTTGGAACACTACTAGATGGACAGAATAGATATAGATGCAGATTTTTCTAAGCTACTGTGTGCCCTTGACAGTATGTGTCTACAGGAGACATGGATCCTTGAGCAACAAACAAGCTTAATACATTTGCTGGTATTCAGAATCTGGACTATTCCAGCATCAAAACAACCTGATTGCTAAGTTGGTTTGCACATTCAAATAAATTGGAAATTGAATTTTGAATCCCTACACATTAAATAAGACTTCTCCACTCATTTTATAGTAGTGACACTTTTGATTGAAAGCTTTTTAAAATTTTCTCTAACAATCATTAGCAAGAAGCATGAAACCTTTATCTCTGACTGTTAGTGTGAGCTTGATGTACTGAAAAGTAATTTCCCAATTTCTACCAATATTTTAGTAAGTTGTTTTAACTAAAGTATTGGGGATTACAAAAATAAGCTTAAAACCATTTAAATATTGAACTATACCATCTAAATATTGAACTATACCATCTAAATATTGAACTATACAAAGATAATTATTAGTATATTTTCCTTTTGAATGCAGGCACGATAAGACTAATCCATCAGATTTGCTATATAAATGAAAATGTTACATTTTGAATTGTTCCTATCCTAGAGATAATCTGGGAAATTGCACCTCTTTTTCACTAAAGCATAGTCAAGCATAGTCAACTATGTGTGATCATCTCAAGAGGCAGTAGTAATCAGCAACCTCTGACATTCCAGTACTTAGCCTTAAACATAGTGATTTGCTAAGAGAGCACAATGGACATTTAGAAGATATTGAATTAACTAATAATATGATAATTATGTCAGTTAAAATCAAGAGGAATCCATTCCACTTTGCACTTAAGTACACTAACAACATTCCATGAAAAATTGTACAGGCAGATCCTCTTTCTTCTGACAACTTTGGACAGCAGAATTCTTTTAACCAAGTCTGACTCAAAATTGCAGTAAATTGATCTGTTCTCCAGTCACAGCAAATCACCGATTTGATGCAGAGTGTAGAACTGCTAATTGAAGATGATGTGCATGAAAGGCCAAAGAAAGTTATTCATTATGAATGATATCAGAGCTAATGAAAATCAAGAAAGATTATAAAGTCCTAATGGAAAAAAAATAATTCCATAAAGGCTGTTCTGGCATAACCTGATCTGCTATAAGTTCAAAGAACTTTCTAGAATAGAAAGTGCCCTATAGGTAGCTAAATCCCATCTGGACACAGAGGGTCAAACCAAGAACTGTATTTCCATTCCTTGTATACTTCCTTTCATGATTGTATTAATACCAAGTCAACCTTAGAGCTTAATGATATAGAATCATGACCAAGAAAAGAAGTTGAGTCACTGATTAAGGCAATTTCTTCTAACAAAGCTTGAAAAGCCTTGGAGCCTTGGTGGCTCAGGCTGTTAAATGCCTAGCATTTAAGTTCCAGCTGCCTACAATTACTGTAGGCTCGAATCCCACCAGGCTCAAGGTTGACTCAGCCTTCCATCTTCCCGGGGTAGGTAAATTGAGGACCCAAGATTGTTGGGGGCAATAAGCTGACTTTGTAAAAATGCCACTTAGTAATAAGCAGGCATATACAATGGAATGAAGGCTATTGCTGGGCACACTGGGTTGTATCCCAAAAATTGTAAGCCGCCCTGAGTCTTCGGAGAAGGGCAGCATATAAATGTAATTTTTAAAAAAAGGGGAGGGGGGAATTTGTATCTGTGACTTCCAATATACAACAGTGGAAGCCTATCTTAGACAGGATCATTAACTATATCAATTCCATAGTCCTTCTCTCAGAAGGTTGAAATTTAATCTTTAGGAAGGGCATTTAAAACTGTTCAGTGAATTATAGATGAATTAGTTTTATTAACAAGCTTTGTGCTAAGCATCTGCTGCAAAATTGGAAGATAATGTTAACAGAAATATTTTTCTTGAGAAACATAGATCATTTTATCATAGATCATTCCTTCATATTTTCCCAACTTATTTGATTAATAAGTATGTTAATATCACAAAAATGAGACTTTCATTCAGGTTTAGATTCCATTGAGTGAAAAAACTTCTAACTTAAATTGAAAGCTCTAGACTTTGAGATCAGATTGCTGATTTTAATAATGAACTCTAGATGAACGCCCATATGTAGGTTAAGTTTTCCCCAAAAGGCTACTGACAGATAACTTCAGTAGACATAGGGGGGCAAGATAGGGCTGTGTCCTAGTCCAACTTTTTAATATTTTTTAAATAAATAATCTTGCATTGATCTTGGTAGGAGAAAACATGTTTCTAAT
Organism: Naja naja; assembly: GCA_009733165.1. Lineage (NCBI taxonomy): Eukaryota > Metazoa > Chordata > Lepidosauria > Squamata > Elapidae > Naja > Naja naja. Next base: position 32,574,279 of record CM019150.1, read on the forward strand.
CAAAACTGGTGATAAGAAAGTGCCTATCTTTCTGTACACTGATAACCCGATCTTAATTTCCAGCACAGAATTTGATTTTCACAGACTGTTCTTCTCTTTAGATCAATATTACTGTCTTTGATCATTAATCATTAAAAAGGGTATGCTGTTTGAGCAGAATTATCCCAGACATAAAAAAGTGAGCAAATCTATCCATTTACCCAAGTAACTTCCTATTGTGACCTTGTCCCCCTATTTACAACATTAAGAAACTGGCTACCCATCTTCTGCCCTCCCCAAGTAAGATTGAACCATTGAAATGGTCCATTGAAATGGTCATGATAGACATCAAATACTCCTAGCATTAAATCTTCTTAAAATGAAGCTTTCGTTTTATTTTATCTTTATGGATCTTCATCATATAACCTTGATATTTTTAAAGAATTAAATTCTTTAAAAACTTTTTTGAGTCCCAAAGCTATCCAATAATCCAATCTCAGTAAAGAGATTGGCATCCAGCCTATTAAAAAAAGTATAGCTACAGTCTTTATTCTCTATGACCCAAACACTACATATTATAGCAATAACCAAAACCTTACCATTCATGAACATGGAATGGCATCACTTGTGCATGTAGATATTCACCAATTTTTAAAATTAAAGCTAGAACCTGGGAGACCATGAGTTCTAATCCCAATTTAAGAACAAAGCCAGTTGAGGGTTCTCGGGTCAGTCACTTTTTCTCAGTCCTAGGAATGGTACAATTGCAAACCACTTCTGAAAAACCATGCCAAAAATACTGCAGGGACTTGTCCTTGCAATATCCAAGAATTGGACATGATTGAATGAAAATAAATAAATGAATAACCTGGACCAGAATTTGCAAACAGTGACCTGCAGAATGGGGGTAAAATTTGGTAGAACTTTTCAGCCAAATAAGTTATTTCTGAGACTGCATGTTAGGCTGGATTGAAATTGATTTTTCCATCATGTATTTACTAAATACCACATTAAAAAGTAAGCACACATATACCACCTTGCATTTATTATTTATTTACTGAATCTTCTATGCTCTTCCAATCAAAATATAATTGAGCAACTTACAATTCAAGGTGCAATTAAAAAACTTGTTAAAAGAAATTTCCACCTTAGTAATAAACAGCAAATATGTCAGCCATATAATTTGCAGTAGCAATATATGACCTTTTCTTGAATGAAACAGAAACAGAGACTCCAATGATCCTTTAGGGCCCGCTTGCAAAACTAAGTCTTGCTCCCGATCAGAAAGAATAGCAGATAAAGAATACTAATTCAACAATCAAGACTGATCATATATATATATATATATAGGTCTTGGTGTATTCGGGTCTTGTCCCGTGTAAGATTGAGAATACCTTGGCAACGTTTTGATGAAATCTCATCCGTCATCTTCAGGCTGGTGTCTTCAGCTTCGTTCTTCTGGGAGAAGTGTGTGATAGTGGCTGTTTTTCCCTTTTAAACTCCAGAGTTGGCTGTGTTGTTACTTCTTGATTGGTTGATGGAGTTGATGTATGAAGATTGGATGGCTTTTTCCTGAGACCCTGTGTGGCTGAGGTGCTGGCTGTGTGTCTCTCAGCCTTTTGTGTTGTAACGACCTGGGTAATGGGCTGTGTGATGACCTTCTGAGTTCTATTGTTGTGACATCCTGGGTGTGGTGCTGTAATCTCCTGGGTCGTTGTCTGTGTTGCAACCTCCTGAGGTTTTGTGTTGTAATCTCCTGAGTTCTGTGATGTAGTATCCTGGGTGGAAGGCTGTGATGTGACATTCTGGGCCTTGGTTTGGCTCCGAGTTTGAGGTCTGGCTATGTGTTTATAGCGTGTGTCAGTTTGCTTAGTTTGGGGGTCGGAGGGGGGTGTAGCAGCTGGTGTTGCAGCCATGATCTGGTTTCTGGATGGAGTTGCCTTTCATCTGTGGCGTGGGCTTGGGTTTGAGTCTGGTGAAGAAGATTGGTGGTGGCATCATGTGTTATTTTGGGTCCAGTGTTGGTTTTCGTGGCTAGGACTCGTTTGTTGATTAGGGCTAATTTCCAGATGTCTGGTAGGCGGGAAGTATCATCCCGTTTATTCATGTTATGGAGGTATTTCTCTATTTCGATGGCTTCCCTAATTATTCTCTTGTTGAAGTGTTCAGTGTTGGAGATAAGTTTGGATCCTTCAAAATCAATTTCATGTCCTGTGGCTTTATGGTGCTGGAAAAGGAAGGAAGTTTTTTCTTCTTTTCTGACTGCGTTCTTGTGTTCTGCGATGCGAGCATTTATTCTCCTGTTGGTTTGTTTAATGTATGTGGCTGGGCAAATTTTGCATGGTATTTCATAAACTCCTTGGTTTTCTAGTTGGATCTTGTCTTTGGGGTTTCTTAAGATGTTGGCTATTTTTTGGTCAGTGCCAAAGGCTTTCCTGATATTGTGTTTGTGGAGAATAACACATGATGTAAAGCAAAAACAAAAAAGTGCAGAAAGGAGATCTTGGGAAACCTTACGGTGGAACACAGGAATGGCTTCACTCTAATAAATGGTGAACTTTTTAAGATTTTTTTGAGCTCCTTTTTCAGCTGTTTGAGCATCTAACAGGCTGTCAAGTGTCACAGGCCTTCTGTAGCTTGTCTGACATTCCTTAGTAAGAAAAGATGCTTCATATCCTAGATGTTTCAGTTTTCCACTATGCATGTATGTGTGGGAGGTGTGTGCGCATGTGTGTTTCTCTCTTATCAATTGTCCCATTATTTGTCCCCATAAGTTAGTGGTGTAATGTGGATTGATGCTTAAAGTCAAGGTAACTCCTGTATTGCATGAGGAGAAACATTTATTTTTGGAATCTGAGGGTAATAATGAGCAAGCAAGAACAAAGCAGGCAATTGCTTAATTAACTCACGTTTACTGAGTTATGTAGTTTGTTGTGTTCAAGGCAGAATATTTGTAGAACATATTTTTTTGTATCAGAACTCTTTGAAATCATTTTCTTTAATGAAGATCTGTGGCTAGGTTATTTTTTATGCTTTGTTTGGTTTTGTAATCATTAGAAAATGGGTGATTGGTAAAACAGAACAGAATAACAGAGTTGGAAGGGATCTTGGAGATCTTTTAATCCAACCCCCTGCACAAGCAGGAGACCCTATACCATTCCAAACAAGTGGCTGTTCGGTCTCTTCTTAAAAACACCCACAACTTTTGAAGGCAAGCTATTCCACTGGTTCATTGTTCTCACTGTCAGGAACCTAGAACTCCTTAGTGCTAAGTTGGTTCTTTCCTTGATTAGTTTCCTCCATTATTTCTTGTCTTGCCTTCTGGTGCTTTGGAAAACAGGTTGATCCCCTCTCTTTTGTGGCAGCCCCTCACATATTGGAACACTGTTATTATGTCACTCCAACTCCTTCTTTTCTCTAGACTAGACAAGCCCAATTCCTGCAGCAGTTCTTCATGTTGTAGCCTCCAGCCCACTAATCATCTTTGTTGCTTTTTTCTACACTCATTCCAGAGTCTCTATATCTTTTCAAAATGTGGTGCCCAAAGCTGGATTCAGTATTCTAAGTGTGGTCTTACTAAGGCTTTATAAAGTGATACTAATACTTCACTTTATCTTGATTCTATCCCTCTGTTAATGCATCTTAGGATTGTGTGAATGAGCTTCCATTCACATCTTAGAAAATATAATCATAGAGAATATTCACATACATTTTTCTTGGACTGGAAAGTAAAGAATGTATACTATGTTGTTGACATTGCTGTAAATATTTAAAATATATATATTTATTTTTGTATTCCAACAAAAATGGAGAATAGAATAGAATAACAGAGTTGGAAGGGGCCTTGAAGGTCTTCTAGTCCAACCCCATGCTTAGGCAGGAAACTCTATATTACAAATGGTTATCCAATCTCTTCTTAAAAACTTCCAGTGTTGGAGCAAAAACTTCCAGTGTTGGAGGCAAGTTATTCCACTGATTAACTGTTCTAACTGTCAGGAATAATAAATAATATGATACAGGTTTATATCGCAAATAAAGCAACTGATTTCTGAACAGTTTTTGTAGAAGTACTATAGATTAGATTGCACTTTTGAAATGGAATCAATATGTAATTATGTCATGACCTCCAACCTTATCCTCAGAATAAAGGACATGGTGCATATAGAGGCAAGGGTATCTGTCTCTCTCTGTCTCTGTCTGTCTCTCTCCCTATCTTTTTCTCTCTCTCTCCCTCTCTCCCTCTGTCTCTCTGTCTCTGTCTCTCTGTCTTTGTGTGTGTTTGTATGTGTGTCTGCAGTCTGATACACAGTATAGTATAAGGTTACTTTCAAAGTGTGCATGATCCATCAGTTCATATTTTTAGCTAATTGCAATTGCATTTCAGGCTAATGTCACCTTCAGGGTCTTTATTTCTAATGGAGAAACCTTTCACAAGCCTCTAGACTTTGACTGAAGCTTGTTAATATACTTTCCCCCATAATTTACATATTTTAGTCTATATTCATGTTAAGAGGGAGAAACATAAAAAGATAGCAGGATGAAAGAAAGTTGTAAAAAAACATTTTTGGTTTCCTCTACATGGCTGCCATAAAGTGATGATACTCAGTGGAAGAGCTGATGCAGATGTATGTCTGATCAGATACTTGTAGGCTTGGCATATTCTGGCCTGGTAACAAAGAAGAATAGGAAATTGTCCGTAACTGAGAACCCAGAAAAGCAGAAAAGTAATATGCAGAAAGCCTTCTTCGGTGCCAGTAACATGCAGGAAAAGACCCATAGATTGGATAGGAGAACTGGCATTAAAAGAGCCTTGCCTGCTTTTCTCTTGGCACCCACTTCCCTTGCCTGTGGTACTGACATGGTGTGGTAGTTTGCAAAGCTGATCAGAAAAAGAGGTGACAAGAAAGATGGTGGAGCGGTGGTGTTCTTATCCCTCCCACTGTAGACCCACTACCCATAACTTCTTTTCCCTAGTGTGATGTTGCTACAATATGAATTTTTTTTGAGGGAGGGACATAGAAAGGTGTCCCTAAAAGACCCTTACAGCTTTGGTACACTGTTCTGAAAGCACAGATGACAATCTTGATATGTTCCTGTAAATTCACTGTGGATAAAATGTAGCTTTGGGAATTGGGCAAATCTGTCCGGGGAGATGCTTCTGTAGCTGGCACCTGTGCAGCAAAATGGACTTTCCATGGCAGAGTCATTTATTTTCAAGGGTGCTGGAAAAAGTGGTATCAAAAAAGACCTTCTCCATATTCTTTCCTTCCCAGTAATCCAGGTTCTCCTACACCACAGATATCAGGATACCTAGTTTCCCTACTGTATTTTCACTCCTTGGGGTTATTGGCATAATGCCCAGCTCTCACTCTTATGCTGTAAAAAGGCAAATACATTTTAAAGGCAGCAGTAAGAAACTACAGGGGAGGATATGCCTATAATGGCCAGTTCTCACTCCTCAACTTAGAAAGATTCACGAAAGATTCACCACTTGGGGTAGTCCATAGCAGCAAGAGTGGAAGAACACTTCTAAAGTGAAGCACAAAAGATGAGAAGAGACTACCTTCAGAATGTGCTGTGTCTAAGAGATTGTGCTCCATCTGTGGTTAATGGGAATCAGTCTTTAGGGCATGTAATCTTTAGAGGCTATCATGTGAAATGCATTTGAACCCCATCTTGGATTGTTTTCTTCTAAAGGTCTATGTTCTTTTTTTAAGCATCAGAAGAATTTGTGTCTTTATTGCTACTTTAACAGTTATCCAGCAGAATTATTTTAAGTGTAGTTCCACTTTCAATTTGCTGCTTTATTTGTCTATCCAAGTAATTTAAATTAATTTATGTCATGATGAAACAATATTAAAGAACTCTTTTTTGCATTTTAATTGAATTCAGATTTTCCTCCAAATGCAGATTGACAAGAAGCATTAGTAAAAGTTAATTATCTAGTAAATAACAGAGATTTTCTAACATAATGAGGAATGTAGAAATTAATTATTGATTAAGCATTTGGTGTGTAAGGACATGCTTTCTATAAGTGTGCATGAAGGCATGGGAAGGGGAGGACCAGCAAATTTCAGGATATATGTCCTTGTGGAATAAATAGACACATTTGTCAAATTATTTTTGATTTACAGATTTTACACATTACAAATTTAATAATGTTGATTCTAGAGCGTGTGAATTCTTTGAGAGAAAAAACTGTAAAAGCAAGCAGCTGTTCAAGAGTTTATCTCTACATTACACAATCGAACATGTACCTTTAATGGCTTAGTATTCTACCATACTAAACAATTACACTTTTTGTATTGGTTTACAAATTTTGAATACATGTAATTGACAGAGATTGAACTGCTAACTTCAACTTGTGGGGAGGAGGAGAACACTTCAAATCTTTAGCAGATCAAACAAAGAAAAAATAATCCAAGCATATTCTGTCCTCCAATTCCAGGAACATTCTAGAATTATGGAAATGTAATACGCAGAAGTTAGCTTAGACTCATACAAATCTGTTTTGTATTATGGTTGTTGCTAGATTTTAAATTAACATGTCAGTAATCCACAAAATAGTCTCCCACCAAAATACTTAGTTGAAACAAATCTAAGTGAATAGACAACAGCCTTCTAGTATACTTTAATGTATTTTAGATATTATTTGGTAGCCATTTCAAATGGCATTATCTTTTCCTTTCAGATGAAAATTTAATTGCCTTTGCAAGAAAGTAAGGGAAACTTTTAAGCTCTTCAAAAACAGAGTACATTCATGATAGACTGTATTTGGCTGGACTCTGTGTGTGTGTGTGTGTGTGTGTGTGTGTGTGTTTTGTACATTTTTCATTATAACTTTTTATTTCTGTTTCAGCCATAATTAAAAGGACTCAAATGGAATATTTTGTTTATCCCCCTTTTTAGCATTTCTTATAATATTTGATGCTGAATTAGGCTCATTAGATTGTGACCAAATCCATCTGCTAATGAAGCAATCATCATATAGTATTTATAACCAGTTTCTGGCAAGCACTTACACTGAAGAGAAAGCTTTTGATTATATATGGAAACTTCCTTCTGTCAGTACCTGTCTCACTAGCTCTCACATGGAAAACTATTTCAAAGGAAATCCACAGTAATCAACTGTGGAACATATTTTTTTTGTGTAAAAGAAGGATCAAATATTTACTGTCAGATATGGAGGATAATGAAATACACCAGTGTATTTTACAAAATACATGGGTTGTATAACTTTTGTCAATGCCATTTTGGGGGAGGCCACTGCCATTTCCTCATGCTCTTGCCATTGGCCATGCTTGGTCTTCAGGGACATAAAACTGTGAAGCAACACACTTGTAAGAAAGCAGACAAAAAAGGAGGAAAAGAAATAGGGACAGTTCTCCCTCGTACAATATTGTGCTGAACTTTTTGCTCTACAGGTTGATTTATGACCACAATTGAGCTCAAAGTTTATGTTGCTAAGTGACAAATTTGTTAATTGAATTTTGCCCACTGGTGGGCTGCTGGCGGTTTAGACTGGTTCAAGCAAACCGGTAGTTCTGACTATCAGCTGGCCCCTCCCACTTGCCCCCGCCCTATCCTGTCCTTTATTTCCTGCTTTCTAGCTCATCTCAATTGTGCAGCACAGAAATCAGCTGATTTCTCACCCCCCTTGCTGTTCTCCTTACCGTTGCTGACTTGGAAGGTAAGCAGCTGAGCTTCTAAATGCTCCATTTTCAACACCACATGCAAGTGCCTTTTAAGTGTGCACTCAGTGAACTGGTTGTTAATCCGGTTGCAGCCCACCACCGGTTTTGCTCCATTTTAAGACTTTTCTTGCCACATTTATTAAGTGAATCATTGCACATGTTAAATTAGTAACATAGTTGTTAAGTGAATCTGGCTTCCCCATTGACTTTGCTTGTCAGAAGGTCACAAAAGGGAGTCACATGACCCCGAGACACTGCAACTGTCATTAACGTGAGTCAGTTGTCAAGCATCTGAATTTTGATCATGTGACCATGGGGATGCTGCAACGGTCATAAGCGTGAAAAATGGCCATAAGTCATTTTTTTCAGTGCTATTGCAACTTCAAATGAACTGTCATAATTCAAACATTATCTGTATATACAATGTTCTAATATCTAACTTTTTGCTATTCTCTTCTTTTAACTTAATGTTTTGGCAATGTGATGTCCTGAAATATAATGCATGTGGGAAAATGAGAATTAATTGATGCCAAATTGCAGTGGTAAAGCTACTTTTTGTATAGACTCTCTGTTCTCTAGTTAGAGATTGTGGGTGGGGTGTTTTTGTCTGAGTGTTCTGCTTATTCAGTGTGCTTTGCTTTCCCCATTGTGCAAGCAGCCCTCCTCCTTATGAGAAAGCATCCATTCTATAATCCCATCTTAAATTATCAGTTGGTTAGTAGAAGCTAGTGAAAGATGCTGATGATTTAATTGTGCCATTATTTAGCTGTTGGAAGCTTTTAAAACCAGCATCTAGCTTGATAATACCTATAATTGACTGGTGACCAGGCATGGGAAGCCATTAAAAATGTCTGAAGTAATCTGTTGCTCAATCTGGGGCCTCTCCAGAGAACATCAATAGTAATTATGAAGCTCTAGGAAAGTTCACATTTTGTATTTCAGGTATTTTGTAAGATCCAGATTCTCTAGAACAATAGTCTACAAACCTACAGAGCAAAGAATAAAGATATTACTGCACATACAAACTGTTGCAAAGTCAATTTTGCTATTTCTTTATGGCGTAATCACAGTTTTCTAGTTTTTAAAAAGATGAAATGTATTTCTTCACCCCAGCTGGTCTTACCAATTGTCCTTCCCATCTCTTTTGCTCCTAAAAATTCTGGAAGGATTTTTATACACAAGATATCATAGTATTAGTCCCAAAATGTCTAATATATATGATTTTCTTTCATTGGGGAATGAAAAAATACTATTCGTTTATTTTGCATACTTTATTGTCTCTGCCTTCAGGGAAGTCTGCAGGATTAGCTTCACTTTGCACATTTTCACTCCATTTCCCCCCATGAAACCTGTAGCTGTATTATCACTGATGACTGGCTGGTAACAAGATTCACACATTGTTGAAAACCATACTGTGCTCTTAGTTTTGATTTAATGCAGTTTGCAGTGTCAAATCACTATAAACAATGGCTTCTTGCCTATTATGATGGTTGACCGCAGACAATTCTATCTCATTCAATAATTCATAGTTTTAAAAATGTGTTATATTTTAGCTGAATCCTTGTGCATACCAGGAAGAAACCTGGTATTAGAAAGGTATCTAATGCTGATTAGTCATTATCATTTTTTTGTGTTTGTGTTCCTTAATCAAAGACACAAGTTGCTTTCTTCAGTTTATTTAAGTAACATATTTTGTTTAATTACCTTTTGAGTTATTTAACTTATTCAATAAAGTTAAAGTGAATTTGAAAACTGCAGATATACAAAAGTGCCTTGTTGAAAATATGAAGGAGTATTCTTACAAAGAACAATTTTTAAATGGAGCTTTCTTTTCTGGTACTTAATTTATAGTAGAACTATTGTCTAGGGATCTGCAGTGCCTTGGATATAGTTTAGAACAGGTCTTCAGATACTTCTAGGAGCACAAATGCAACCTTAATCTACAGCTCATTAAAACAGCCATGGCTCTTTCTAGATGTACCAGTTGACTGCGATCACAGAAAAATGCTACATTGATGCTTCTGTGTGCCCCAAAGCAACTTTCTCGAACCAATTCTGAAGACTTATAGATTAAACCTTTTTATCAATAAACATTAATAGATGTTCCATGGCATAAATACTAAGAAAGTAGTATTTATATATACACTTTCTAGCATTGGTTCCTCTTCCCATTAAAAGAAATGTAAAGTAAAGACAGTAATTGGAGTCGTTTTCAAAGCTAGGAAATATTCCTGTTCTTACAAAGTATACATTGTGAGGTTCTTGATGCTCTGTGAACTTAGTGGTTTTCTTGCAGATAGTGCTGATAATAATGGGTAGGATAATGAAACCTTTTGAAGAAAACCACCCAGCTCACAGAGCCCCAAGGACATGAAAGTTCAATCATGAACTACAAATATTCTCTTCTATCAGATGTGGGATCCTGGCATTCAGTAGTTTGGGAAGATTAAAAATACCAGGACTAAAGCTAGACAAGAAAGTTGGGGTAAGGGGAAATCCCAGGAGAGATAGCAACAAACCATTAGCAACAAAATATTCTGTACTGTTGCCAAGAAAATTACAGGAGCTGAGCTCAAGTCAAAGGAAGCTTTATTTTTTAATGTTCTTTTTCTTCTGTTTTTATTGATTTGTTAGCCACATCAGTTGCTCTGCATGAGTGGAAAGATGTAAGATACATCAAATGCCAATCTATTATCTTGTTACTGATATCCTTCTATCCTTGCATTTTTTTTTAAAATCATCATATTATATTCAACTATGTAGTGCTTCAGATTTAGTCCCCCCCCACCCCAAAAAAGTAGAAGAGCTTACAGACTGTCCCTATCACCAGTGGAATTGAATCCAAAGTGCTACAAATCCACATTGTCTGCATGTTCATTTACATAATGAATGAATTGATTGATTCATTGATTCATTTGGGTTCCTTTTGTTCTTTAACTAGTATAAGGTATAATCTAGGCAATAAAGAATTAATCAAATAATGTCTGGCTGTTTTTATTATTTAAAGAAAATCTATAGTATTAAATTTTAATAGAATAAATTCACTCTAAAAAACCTATAGGAGTGAAATTTCTAAAGCTAAGAATTTCAGTTAAGTGAGACAATGGTCTGTTGATGTCAAAAGGGATTAAGTATTTATAGAATCATTCTATATATTTGCTCAGTACAAATTCATAATTACCTACATTGTGCTGACCAACCTTCATTTATGAATACAGATGGATAAACTTTGTGAGAACTGTTATTATTCCTCTTTGAATTATTATATCATTACATTTTCCAGTGTTTGTAGTGCCACTTAATGTACTGTGTGGCCTATCATTACCTCAGAAAGTTTGGGATTTCAATGAAATGCCAAAATTTGGTAGAGGTTTTACAATATTCCCTTTTTCTTAAATGCTAGGTTTCTGGATAATTTGCAGTACAATCCCATGTTTATTTACTCAGATCCAGGAAATAAACTTGGTCTCACTGAAGGGTGCACAACTATTTTACCTTTGCACTCAAGTTCTTCTTCCCTTTAAAAAAGTATCTTAGCAAAGACAGACTCTTTTCATAACTGCTGGAAATGTTCCTGTTCTTATAACTGTCCACTATAGCACTAGAAATGGGATACTGTCATGCAGCAATTTAGGGAATAGACAGTGTAAAAAGGTGGACTTTTTATCTCATTGTAACAGAATATTGTGCTACAGCTGTGTTTCTTTCCTGTTCTTCCTTCAGTTTCTCTTTCTAGATAAAATCTATTCTTCAGCCTTCACAGTAATGGTGCCTGTTCTAAAGACAAATCAGAATGAAGTTAAAGTGAGAAACATTGCTCTATGCCTTCACCTCGGGGTCTTCTGGACAATACATCCATCAACCCAAATCATTAGAGGTCTAATTGTGTGACCTCAGAAGCAGTTCTCCTCTATTCAATCCTCTTATACTGAGCCATTAGACATCTCCTAATGGAACCTGCTATTAAGAATCTTTAGAGTAGGCTTTTTCACATTGCTATCACTCCAAATTATCTACTGCTAAAGGGACATATAGTATTTCCTAATGTAATTTATTATTTCATTTTCCATTGTCCATTAATATATACCTATATATAGATAGATATATGCATTGGATTTTGAAAAATTTAGAAATAAAACAGATTAATATGGATCTGTTTGAGTTTAAATAAGGCTCATTTCAAGTGGTCAGTCCATATCTGAACCAAATGTTAGCTGATAGAAACTGCTCAACCTTGTTGCTGTATTTATATGTAGAAACCCATTGCTAAATGCAAGAATCCAAATTAAAATGGCTATCTGGCCTCCAATTAAACATACCCAGTCTATGGAGCCTGTGAAACTTCTTTGTTTGTGCTTTGTTTTCCAAGGATTGGATATACCAAAGTAGAAGAAAAACTTCTAAAGAATGAATGCCTTCATTCTTTAAAGAATGTCCAGATAAAAAAACAGAGTGTATAAGAGTATTAGATTAAGCTTTATTGAGATACTTATATTAACAGTATTCTGCAAGTCTATTTTTATTTCTTTGCCTGTGAATAAACAATGGTTTACAATGGTTATTTGCTTCCATTAATATTTTCTCACAATGGCAAGTTAATGTAAATCATGTATTTAATTCCAGAGGAACTTAACATGTGATATCATGAGTTTATGTCTGTTCATCTGGTGTCCCAATAACTTAGCTTTAAACTTGAGTAGCATCTGAAAGGTGATGTTGAAGAAGTCTCAACTGAGCATATATTGAACTGGTCACAAAGATTTCTTCTTAGTGGCTCATTTCTTCAGCTGTCAACTGTAAGAACATCATCATGTAGGCTTAATGAACAGTGTGCAAAGCCATTAAAAACTCAATTATGGGCTTTCTCTTTTTTTTCACTGTAGATGTGAGAAAATGCAATCATAAAGTGATGATGTGTAAACACAATAGATGCCATCTGCTATCAAGTACAATTTCAGTTATGAAAAGAGGATATATGTTGCAGAAGCATCAATAATAGGAGGCTTATCAAGGCATCATTATGCACCAAGGAGGAGAAATGAAATTTATGTGTATCTAGAGAGCACTTAATGGTTTAATTCTCCAGTTTTATTTGTACTCTCAGTGCAAGTGCCATTTTATGCTCCCTGACATCTTTAACTCTTTTTAAAAAAAATATTTTCTCTTTATTTAATCTCGATTGATCTGAGCATATAAAATATTTCATTGGGAAACTGGCAGCAACAGGAAGATATTAATTATATTAACCTGTTGATCAAAGCACATTTAATACAGTTGACCTGACATCTCATCTGTTTGCAAAACCATATGGTCTCAGTGTATGAATAAGTACTGAATCCTTAGTATTTCACAGCATGCAAAATACAGTATATATATTTTCCTCTGAGAGTACATTGCCTGTGGTTTGTTTTCAGATGAAAATAGCAAATGGCGGTATGGATGGATGAATGCTTAATTTAGAGGGAATAATGATAAGATAAAATTGTCTCATTATAAGCTTGCCAGTGTTTTATAAAATTACTAGCACTGGAAATATGGAGGAGAAATCATTTCAAAGCTATCCTTTCATTCTTTTTCTCAGTTGGATAAAACAGTGATTTGATTTGTCACAGAAATAAAACACAGGAATGTACATAAATGTATCAGATTGCCCTAGATCTGCCATTCCTGACTTCTCTTTGAGAACAGGATAGTATTCACAAGGCCAATTATTTCCATTTACTTAATTAGTGACTAAATTTGCATACTGGTCTCCAGTATCACTATTTTTAGTACCTTTGTTACATGCTGGCATCTGAAGAAACATTATTTTCCTATCTATCAACAAGTCCCCAACCTGTGATTCAGGGTGGCTGTATTTGACAGATGTGATTGGTGGTGTACACATACACTCATACACACAAACCTCTCTGTCTGTCTGTTATAAGGCAGAGGTCCCTAACTTTTCTGGCTCTGCAGTCCGGTGACAGTGGTGGGTGAGTGGGTGGAGAGGGGATAGTTTTGTGTATGCACCTATTGCTTATTCAAATAGAGCTGCAGGTGCTTGTGGGCTTGCCTGCCTCTTGCATGGTCTAGTTCCCAATGTGCCATGGCCCAGTACCGGACTGAAGACTGGGGTTTGGGGATCCCTATTATAAGGTGTGTGTGTATATGTGCATGCATGTATGCATGTGTGTGTGTGTGTGTGTGTATGTATTACCCATTAGATGTGTGTGTATGTATATGTATATGTATGTATATGTAAGTATATAAGTATCTATATATATGTAGGTCTTGATGTATTTGGGTCTTGTCCCGTGTAAGATTGAGAATACCTTGGCGATGGAATCAACCAATCAAGAAGCGACAACACAGCCAACAACACAGCCAACCAACCCACTTACAGCAGAGCCAGCACACCACACCTCCCTTCCAGTATTTACAGAGAGAAGGCAGCTCAAATCACACTTTGCTGGCAGAAGCACAAAGCCGAAGACACCAGCCTGAAGATGGCGAGTGGGATCTCGTCGAAACGTCGCCAAGGTATTCTCAATCTTACACGGGACAAGACCCGAATACACCAAGACCTACATACCTTTACCCGTGAAAATCTACGAAAACAAATTATACACACACACACAAACACACACACACACACACGAACAGTTCAGTAACAAATGTTGCCAAAGTCTCTCCCTCTAAATACAATGCATATGGCTACATGTTGGGCAGAAATGATCTGAATATTTATGTGGCACTATAACAACATAACACATAAAATGAAAGGGGGGAATCAGTAACTTAAAAAATAAGGCAAGGCTTTCCAAACTCAATCTTCTGTGAATTGCAAGAAGGCCAGCAGAGAAATATATCTATAAAATGACTTGGCAGCAATCTCAGAACAAGAATGCCAAGAGGGCTTGCATTTGATTAAAAATTACTATGCGTGACTGCTGAAAGTGATATTTCCTTTTTTTCCTTCTCTCATTCCCCTACCCACAATCTGTGATTACTTGTTGCTTGTTTTCCTGAAGGCATGTTTGCAGACATCCCCATAGCAGGCTCTTTAAAAAGAATAAAACTAATAATTCTCATTATTTTTAATGCTTAATCATTTATAATGTTAGTAACAGAGGGCAATGATGGACCAATACAACGAATTCTCTGCAGATAAGGTACCATGGGTTACAAAGGTTTAATTATTTTATTATTATATCGTGTGGCATAACGGTATTACAATCTATTCCACTGGGGAAAATATCTATGAATATTTTTTGCAGAAATGCCAAAGGGTCTAATTTTCTTCCTGACCCCAATGGTACTTCTCTAAATTCATGCAACTATTATTTTTTATTACCTCTAGGTCAAATACTCCCTTGGACCTTTCTAGAAAAGTACTTTCTGAACAGAGAAAAAGACATTGTGTTTCTCGAGATATGTAATATATGTCTGAATTGTCTGTATTTGTGAATTAAGTTTCTTGCGAACATTGGATGCCTTAATGAACTTCATGCGGTTCTTGATCTAATTTCAAAAACTCTTTGTAAATGGTAAATTCAGATCTTGGGCAAGCAGAATCTGTTTCTTCCTCTATAGCTCCCAGGATGTAGAGAGTGATAAAAAAGAAAAAAAAAGGAATCAGAAAGTGAAAGAGGAAAGGGGACATAAAAAGGAAAGAGAATATTTTTTAAAAAATATTAGTTGAGAATAGTAACTTTATTTTGCTACATAGATCCATGGATTTCATTTATGTATTAAAGTAGAAAAACAATGAAGAAAACAATGATTTACATTGGTTATTTGCCTCCATTAATATTTCCCTACAATGGCAAGTTGATGTAAATCACATATTTAATTCCAGAGTACTTTAGCATGTTTATCAAGTGTTTAACCCTGCTCATCTGGTGTCCACAATAATTTAGCTTTACCTGAACTGTCTGTATTTGAGGATTAATCTTCTGGATGCCTTAATGAACTTCATGTGGACCTTGATCTAATTTCAGAAACTTTGTAAATGGTAAGTTCAGATCCTGGAGAGGCAGAATCTTTCTTCTTCTATAGCTCCCAGGATGTGGAGGGTGATAAAAGTAAAAAGGAATCAGAAAATAAAAGAGAAAAGGTGACATAAAAAGGAAAGGAAAGAGAATCATATCCCAGCAAGCCTAGCCTGTAGCCCCACCAAATGTTTGGTTCAACTTGGCATTTCAATAACATATAACATGGCACCTATCATGACCCAGACCATGCAGTTTCACCTGAACATTCCTTGAAAAGGAAAAAGAAAAAAGAAAGAAAGAAAGCTAGGACTTTGGGAATAGAATAGAATAGAATAGAATTCTTTATTGGCCAAGTGTGATTGGACACACAAGGAATTTGTCTTGGTGTAAATGCTCTTAGTGTACATAAAAGAAAAGATACATTCATCAAGAGTCAAGAATTATAAGGTACAACACTTAATAATAGCCATAGGGTACAATAAGCAATCAAATCATACTAGGAAACAGTCAATCTAAATCAGCAATCAAATTATACTAGGAAACAGTCAATATAAATCATAAGGAAACAAGCAACAAACTTACAGTCATACAGTCACAAGTGGGAGGGGATGGGTGATAAGGAGTGATGAGAAGATTAATAGTAATAGTAGTGCAGACTTTGTAAATAGTTGGACTGTGTTGAGGGAATTATTTGTTTAGCAGAATGATGGCATTCAGGAAAAAACTGTCCTTGTGTCTAGTTGCTCTGGTGTGCAGTGCTCTATAGCATCATTTTATGGGAAGGAGTTGAAACAGTTTATGTCCGGGATGTGAGGGGTTTGTAAATATTTTCACAGCCCTCTTTCTGACTCATGCAGTATACAGGTCCTGGATTGAAGGTGGGTTGGTAGTAATTGTTTTTTCTGAGGTCCTAATTACTCTCTGAAGTCTGTGTCTGTCTTGCTGGGTTGCAGAACCAAACCAGACAGTTATAGAGGTGCAGATGACAGACTCAATAATTCCTCTATAGAACTGTATCAGCAGGTCCTTGGGCATTTGAGTTTTCTGAGTTGATGCAGAAAGAATATTCTTTGTTGTGCTTTTTTGATGATGTTGTCATGACTCCAGAGCTGACAGACATGGAGCCATGACACCTGGAAGCCGGGTCAAGTATGAACACGTAATCCACTCATATATAATCCCCAAACAGTACATATAGTAGCAACATAGAGGGGATGCAAAAGTCTGTAGCCATAACTCATCTGGATGGTGGCCAGTGAGAATGTCCAGAAGTTGGTTATGTAATGAGCGCTTAATTAACCTAACCGAGCACGTAGATGATTGTATAAATACAGCTCTGAGCTGCAGAGTAGCCAGAGCTGACTTTGAGTGTATGTATATGGTCATTACCACCACCAACCCGTAGTAGAGAAATAAACGGATCTTTGACAAGCTTCGGAGGATCGTAGTTCTCTTACTTTTGGCGTTTGGCAAACGGCGCTTGACAGACGTTTTTGATATTAGGTGTCCATCTTAGGTCTTGTGATATGATAGAACTTAAAAATTTGAAGGTCTCTACTGTGATACTGTGTTGTCTAGTATTGTAAGAGATGGTAGTATGGGAAGGTTTCTCCTAAAATCTACCACCATTTCTAATCATAGCTGAAATGGTATTTTTTGTTTAAAAAATGATGAAAGAAAAAAAGTGTGTTTTATTTAACAATTCTCCATAAGGAAAAGAGGAAGAATGGGAAAGCAGCAGAGGAAAAGAGAGAAAGAAAGCTGGAGGCCGATTGAGAAAGAAAAGAAGATGGGGAAAGAGAAGAGAAGACACTACTTCAAAGATCAGTTAGATAGGAAAAGGATAATTAGAAGTAAAGATGAAAAGATGCCCTGATAACCAAGGTACAACAATGTCTCACAAACTATGTTTGATGTCACCTTTGCCTCAACATCAGTTTATAAGCAACATATATTTAAATTTAGGAGTCTTTTTTCCCTCTCTTTTGCTAACACTGTGTATTTTGCCATACAAATGAGGTTTACATTCCTCAGCCATGCTGCTGCTGATGTAGTGAGGATATGTGATTTATTCAGGTTCTTGGCTACATGGAACTGCTGCAGGCATGCTGCTCCTTCAGGACTTCCCTTTATGACTATTTTGGCTTTGACTGCCAGTGAGACTGGACACCTGACTTTCACAGAGACAGAGCCAAGGAGAGCAAGAAGAACTTTTCATAAATGAAGAAGCTTCATTGAACTCAGTTTGCCTCTATGTATACATACCCGAATTGTATATTTCAAAGAAGAAGGACACAATCAGGGCACTTTCTATTACTGAATTCTATCTTGTCAGAAAATTTGAAGTCTTGCTCAAAGCAAGTAATTAAATGGCTGGCAGCATTCCAATAGTTTGCCCACTATTTATCTGCAAACCAGGGCATTTTACTACTGCTGAAGCATATCTTCCATTGGTTTCAAAGGGCCTTATTCCTAACTCAGTACTTATTTAAATGACAGCCCTGGTAACATCAGCAACAAAGGAGAAATGGTTTTTTACTTGCATAAAAAGACATATAATTAAGAGTTGACATGTTTTGTGAAGATTTTTTCAAATCTATCATTTGTAGTTAGGTTTCCTTTGAATGCACCCCGATTCAAAGTGCTGGGCATATGGTGCACAGGGCCAAAATATTTGCAGAATTGCCTGTCCCCAAATATATCTTCCTAGAGTGGGCACATTCCAGGTTCCATCCCTTAAGTGTTATCATCTGGTGAGACATAGGAATCTATTGTATGGGTTGCTTGGTTGCTTGTTTGGCAATGGTAGGTTAGGTTCTAATTATTTTGGTTTTTTATTGTGGTTTTTTATTATTGTTGTGAGCCACACAGAGTTGTCTTTTAGAAGGTGGGTAGACATATAAATCAAATAAACAAATGAGTAAAGTAAAGTATGCTACTTGGATGTCTTAGGAAGAACTTCTACTACCAAACTGTGCAGCGCTTTTTCTCCCACCAAGGATAATTTAGAAGCAAGGATCCAGACAGTTGCTTAGATTGCTAATCTCAGGGTTAGTTGGTTATTTATTGAACTATCCAGTCAGCAACTATAGCAAATAGCACAAAAAGTCCACAATGTCTTCCATGCAAGTGATTTATAGAATCATCCAGCCATTGCATTAGGAATATCAACCCTGCTCATATTAGTATTTTATCACCATAGTAATGTTACTAGATGTCAGTTTATATAACTGGTGGAGATTGACTCCATGTCTGAAGTAGACATGTGATAGAAATAAGTTGATTATAGAAATCATGCATCAGACTTGTAAAATAACTTATAATATAAAAATTATCTGAAGTTGAACAAAATGTGGGTAAATATGTATGTGGTTGTGGGCGTTTTGTTAGTTTATTTATTTTGGCATACTTTTTTCTTTGCTTAGACTGTGTGCATATATGAGTGAAACTTTTTAAATATATGTTCAGGTTTAAAAGATCATACTTTTATTGAGTTTATCTTAGTTCTGCTAACTACATGAATATATCTGTGGACACTTTTTTGGCAAAAAGTATAAATGTGATTTACTGGGCATTTAGTTATTTTTTGCAGGAACAAATGTGGGATTTGGAGTTGAACACTTTGACTCATAATCTCCAGATTTTATCAGTTTCTGTCTCAAAAGCTCTTGAAGCAGAAAAATGAGGATTCCAAAGGGTGGTTTTAAATTCTGGACTTTATTTCTCACCTTATAGTTAGGCTCCTTAGTAAATATGGTTCATCTACCATTACCAGTTTTCCATTTTGTAGATGACAGCTGTGTTGAATAGCCATGCCACGGAAACAATCATTTTGAAAACTCTGCCTAATACAATTCAGTGGTTTCTCCAAAAATTTAACTGACCTCCCAAATTGTAGGATTCTTGATATATTGTAATCTATAAATATGGACATGTTACAAAAACAGACAGCTTAATAGTGTTTGTGTATGCAATAAAAAGAGTCTGATAGTGTAACTTCAGTAGAGCGAAAAGGGAGTATGATATGCTCTTCATGTCTGAACTCAATATTTTCCTGTCAGACAGTTTGAAATCCAAGGTTGAAAAATTTGAAAATAATAACAAATGGCCCTCTTTAGCTGATGATGCAAGCAGTGGATACAAACGTATTTTTGTCATTCTTGGTGTCCCCCCCCCAGAAAAGTGTTGAATTATAATAATAGTAATAGAGCTGAGAAAATTAACAGCTGTTTGGGTTTCTGACTGTTGGCCCAATTATTTAGAACTATTGACTGTTTAATTAATTTAATTGTAATATTAACAACTGACAACAACAAAAGGAACTACTGATCTTTTCTTTTCTTTGTAGGCTCCTTCATGATGGTGAATAGTTCTGGGAGGGCATCTGGGCAAAAGGCCCACTTGCTTTTACCAACACTGAAGGAAAACGACACTCACTGCATTGATTTCCATTACTACTTGTCCAGCCGTGACCGTTCTAGCCCTGGATCCTTGAATGTTTATGTGAAAGTGAATGGTGGACCTCAAGGCAACCCTATCTGGAATGTCTCTGGGCTTGTTACAGAAGGTTGGGTGAAAGCAGAGCTTGCGATCAGTACTTTCTGGCCACACTTTTATCAGGTATACTTGAGATTTCTTTTCTTTGACCATAGCAGTGAGCCACCTGCAGCCTGTGGGCCACTGTAGCTTTTAAAGAGCAAATTGCTCATTTTATATTGGTTTTTATTTTATTTTATTTCAATTTTGCAATTGGAAGTGAGAAAGAGCTAAAATACTTTTTCTGTTAAATGAACTGCATCCATCAACAATAAACAACTAATTTTAGCCCAATCTTCTTTAGTGGCATTTCTGCATCACAATCGGATCCACAAGGAACTTGGAGGAGAAGGAAAAGGGTAGTAAATAACAATGCAGGATCCAATCTGGGTCAGTCAGCAGGACCAAAGGTTTAATCTTCTGAGCTTTCATACTCATTCTGGAGCCCAAAGCTCAGAAGACTAAACCGTTGGACCCAGTGACTGACCCAGATTGGTTCCTGAAACAATTATCCTGGGACAGTATATTTGCCTTCATTTGTGTAGGAATAATAGTAAGAAAATTAATTAAAATGACCACAATTCACAAATCAAATATATGAATGTATCCTAACAGCATGGGAGCTAAAATCTACTGATGTGTACAGTCTGGTTTTCCTTGCCATGCAGAGAATTAGACTATCCTCAGATACAGTATTGAAATGGGATATTTTTAAAAATCTGTCCATTAGGAACTAAGCAGTAAATCTGACAGGTAGTCCTAAATTCTTGCAACCTTGGATATTCAATCACTTACAATAAATATATTTTCTCTTATATTCAGCAGGCTTCTTGAACATTATTTACCATTCTTTTTCATCTGTAATCATGTTCATATGACTGAGTGAGAAGAAAAAGGGAAATTTACTTCTCTAAGGAAATTGCTTATTTGTATCCTATGACTATCACTAAGTGTTGTACCTTATGATTCTTGATGAATGTATCTTTCCTTTTTATGTACACTAAGAGCATATGCACCAAGACAAATTCCTTGTGTGTCTAATCACACTTGGCCAATAATAAATGAATGAATGAATGAATGAATTCTTCATTCATTCATTCATTCATTCATTCATTCAGGAGCAGAAAGAAGTGGACATAGAGTACCCAAAGTTTCATTTTGGTTATGCCTATTTTTTAGAATGACTTTTGAAGATTACTCCTAAAGGAATGAAACATCTGATTTTTTTAATCCCCAAATTGCTCTCTTTCTGAATATTAATGTTGACAACAAATTAGATAATTGTGTCATGATTGAACTACTTGTTTGGGAAATGTCAAAATCACAATGACTAATGCTGTCTTTTGTACAAACCATTTGGAACAACCTGAAAAGTGTGTGTGTTTGTGTGTGTGTGTGTGTATACACATACACATATGTATTAATCATTCACTGTACATGAAAAAAATTCAGGGTGTTGCTCTGTGGGTTGTGAATCCCCAAAAAAACAAGAAATACTTTGCTCCAAAATGTAAACACATGAGATAAAAATAAATACAGATAAAATTAGTTGACAGTAAAATGCATTGATTTTAACACTGATGATGTTACCTAGTTTGGGATAATGAAATGTCTGCAAGAAAACAACCAATCAGAGAACACAGACAAAATAAGAACGAAAAACTCAGAGAACTTCATGACACTAAAGTGGTTCAGGAACCATTTATTTTTACCATATCTATACATTGCTTTATATGTGCTTTAAACTTCTCACTTTTCTCTTTTTGTGGATCTTAGCACCTCTGTCCAGTCATGATTTCTTTACTATTTCCCTTACTCTCAACCAATTCAGTCTTTAAGAAGAGGTTTGTCCTCTGTTATAAAATTAGGACCATCCAACAACATCATCTAACAATTCTAGTGGGCTTCTGTTAGATTTTAAAAGCTGTATTCTAGCCATATATGAACATCCATCATTTAGATCTTACATATCAAATATCCTTCTTGTTGCCAGGCAATGAAAGAGCATGAGAAATCACCTTGGAATGTCTTTCAGGATGAATCTTGATGGAATAAAAAATGGCACTTCAGATTTCTCTTTCCTCCAATTCTTTTTTATAAACAATGCTGGATTATATCAAGTTGATTGCTCTTAGCCTCACCTATTTTGTCCTTATCATTCATTAAATTCTGATAGTTAACCATCTCATCAAGATGTTGTTTTCTATGACCGTTCTATAACTATAGGGAGTTGAAGAATCATATCAGAAAAAAATATTTTCAAGGACTTTATAACACTTCATAACTTGACTTGAAGCATCTTGATAAAATCTTGTACATGCTTTTCAGGTGTCTTCTGTAGCACATTCTTTTTAACCATTTATCATCTGGCTATTAAGCCATTCTATAATATATCATTCTTTCTGCCATCATAGTTCTAGGACTTAATTAAGATTTACCTGGCTTCATGATTATATTTATTTCTGGTACCAATTTTTAATGTACGGTGTTTTACATGCATGCATATTTACACACTTTTTGGAGGAGTGTCTTTGAAATATACTTATGTATATCTACATAAGTAAATTTGGAAACCTAGTGGGTTGTTCTGTGGAATACAGGTAGTCCTTGTTTAGCAACTGACTTGTTTAGTGACCATTCAATTACAGTGGTTATGATCAATCCTTGCATTTATGACCTTCACAGGTCTGTAAAGCAAAGGGAAGCTGAAGTAAGACCATAAACATAGATGTGGTTTCATTTAGCAATCATTTTGCTTAACAACTGAGTTACTATTCCCAGTTGTGTTTGCTAAACAAGGACTATCTGTAAAGCATCTATTACGGAATCTGAATCCTTTGTACTTAAGGGATGTTAGAGGGATGTCTTGTGTATAATTTTCAATTGTTTACTTAATCAGCTTGTTGTCTCCTATGAATTTCAGGTCATATTTGAATCGGTTTCCTTGAAGGGTCACCCCGGATACATAGCTGTGGATGAAGTCAGAGTCCTTGCTCATCCATGCAGTAAGCATCCCTCTCCCCCCGCCCATTCCCTCCTAACCATAGCAATGCATTTCATGTTCAAATGAGTAATTTACCCAATTTAGTCAGTTCTGAAACATTTCCTTTTATCTATTCCAAATGCTTGCGGAGTGGAAGCAATCAGCCCTGAATAAATACATAATTTCTCAAGTTGTACAACAAGCAAAGCTGCTTCAAATGTGCAGCAAGTGCCAAAATTTTAAACCATTATTAAAGGGAAATAAAGCCCTGATTGTTAGGACCATTGAAGGGAGAGAATTACAGGGTTTTAGTGATTCCCTATAGAATTAACTTAAAGAGAGAAAGTTGGGATAGGGAGGAGAACCTTCTTTAACACAACTAAGCAAATTAGTGCAACATTCACACTGGAAAAAAAGGCCTGGAGTGTTTTTCTTTAAAGAAATGTAAATCTTTGCAGTGCCTCTTTGAAAGACTTTGTGTGTGTGTCTGTGTGTGTGTGTGTGTATGCATGTGACTCACACTGTGAAATAGAGAAGTAAGTCAAAGATTGTTTTTGCTACATTTCCTAGGCTACTGTATTTCTTTCAGCTGTTCCATTCAGATTTATTTTAAAAGCATTCAATTAGGAATCTGTATCAAAATGACATTAAAGATACTCAGTTTATAACAGTAAAGAACAAACTGACACAGTATGAATTTTAATTTTAATTTAGGCTATTTTGTATGATCATGGGAATTATCTGGCTTTTTTATTACTATGGAGAGCTTAATAATTAGGACAAAGTAAGCAGACTAAAGCATTTTTAGTCCCACCAACAGCGAGAAGCTAAGTACAGATTTTTAGATAAACCGCAAAAAATTTAACAGTTAGTTTCTCGAGTCACTTTAGGCCATGCAGTCTTGCTCCAACTTACTTTGCCAGTGTAGGTATCTCTGAAGGGATAGATGATGAAAATGTGTGACAAGGTCATCATGCAAATGCGTTGACTTATGTGTCTGATATAGAAACATCAGTACATAATATAGATAGTCCTTGACTTATGACCACATTTGAGCCCAAAATTTATTTTGCTAAGTGAGATAGTTGTTAAATGAATTTTACCTCATCCCTGCAGCTGTTAAGTTATTAAGTGAATCTGGTTTCTTCATTGACTTGGTTTGTCAGAAGGTCTCAAAAAGTGATCACATTATCCCAGGACACTGTACCATCATAAATATGAGTCCGTTGCCAAGCATCCAGATTTTGATCACATAACCATGGGAATGTTGCAATGGTTTTATGTGTGAAAAATAGTCATAAGTCACATTTTTCAGTGATGTTGTAACTTTGAATGGTTATTAAATGAACTATTGTAAGTTGAGGACTATCTGTAGTGGCATTTGTATGATGAAGTATCTGCATGTAGCCATGTTGGCATCACCACAGTTTGCTACAGATCTTTCTGTGTTTATTATTTATTTATAAGAAGTTATTTATTTATTTATAAGAAAATTTTATGGCCTCTCAACTCACTCATGGTGATTCTGTGTTGTTACTTAAAGGACAAAATGTTGAAGAGCCCTCACCTACAATATCATGAAAATAATGCAAATCTACTGTAAATAATGCAATCAACCATTTTTCACTCTTGCAAAGTGAGGCTGGAACTCTTGAATCAAACTGCTTTAACCATAAATACATAGCACAACATAGGAGAATAAACACATCAGGACTAGATTCAACAGTCCATCTGTATTTAAAAAAAAACAAAGGTCAATTTTTTGAAGACAGCGAAGTCCACATTTTGGACAGAGAGGACCACTGGTTTGAAAGAGAGGTCAAAGAGGCCATCTATGTCAAAACTGAACAGCCCTCTCTCAACAGAAGGGGGATATGACACTATCTCCAATCTACAACACCATCCTTTCAGCAGTTCCAAGAAGGCTTCACAGTCCACACCCATTTGCACCACATCTGGAGGTTTATCAGATAAACCTCCAGGTAGCCTTAACAACTTGCTAAAAGAATGCAAATGACCAGTTGTCTGCAAGAAGAATAAATCCTTCCATTCTCCACCATCCAGTCAGAGCTGAAGAAGCTTCTTGGATGAGAAGTGAAACGTCTTCAAAGAAAAACTAAAAAATCCAGTCGCCTCTTGAAACAGCATCTTTGGGACAAATTGTTTTAAATTGGTTCAAAAGTTTTCATCTATTCAGTGCATTTTAATCCCATGATTGATGTGTGATGAAGAAGTTTGCCCACCTTCAAAAATTATCCGAATATTCTTGGGAAATCATGACATAGTGAATTATAAGTTTCAGTAAATTCAGATACCTTGGAAAACATTTAATGGGAAGCTCTTGTCACAATCTTCTCCAATTGTGTACTGAGAAAGTCGTGGAAGATTATTTTACTCCCTGGTAGTAAATTTAAGCATCAGTCTGATCTTTATAGGAAGGATATGGATAAACTGGTAATTCAGTGTTTTATGAATGCTTACCAAACAGCTGGAAACTTTTTTTTCAGAGACTTTTTCTCCAGGCCTTCCAGGTTTAAATTCAACTGTGATGACATGATA
Source organism: Naja naja (assembly GCA_009733165.1). Taxonomy (NCBI): domain Eukaryota; kingdom Metazoa; phylum Chordata; class Lepidosauria; order Squamata; family Elapidae; genus Naja; species Naja naja. Next base: position 32,600,006 of record CM019150.1, read on the forward strand.
ATTATTACTGCAGTTATTGCAAAAAGGAACATGGAGTGGTATTTTAAGCATGAGTTTTGAATGTAAGAATGGGCGGTGCATACATACATTGGTAGTGCATACAAAGATTGGGAGCAGAACAATAGCCCTGTTAGCCTGGTGAGTTCTTTCCATTCAAATTAGCAGAAATCAATTCCTCTCAGTTGTTTCAAAATAGCTGTTCCTATTCTTCTTGTATCTTGTTTTAGGGAAAAAAACCTGAAACTAATTAAAATGAGTCCTACCTTAGTTTGTATTTCAGAAATCTGCAGAGTTCAAAATTCTGTAGAAGATTGAAAAATTGACTTCAAAGTGCTTCTGTTCACATAGCATGACTTTTCATTTAAAGCTATAAACTTATTTCTATGCCCCATTTGCTCTCTTTCCTTCATCCCTTTATTTCCATTATACTTCAAAACCCCTGCCTATCCTTCCCACCCCAAAAAACCCCTCTGCAGAAAGTTAGTCACTGTGAACTAAGTCACAGTAACTAGTCATCCAGTAAGAATTTCATGAATAACTGAATGATTTTGAAAAGCTAAAAATGATCTGTTTTTCTTACTACTTGAGTAGAAGACAACTAAAAAAAAATACTAGGCCTATAGATAAGAGGGAAAAATTAAAAAAAATTCACAGGAACTAAGTGGCAAATATTTTTTTTCTTTTGACATCAAGTAAACTACATGACTTTGTCAATTAAATTATGAAATGCATTTTGAAGGAGAGGTTACTAACTTTCCAAGCCTAACATAACATAATATAAATTATCTACTGTAAGAAACAAGACTGCAATGAGGAGGAACAGAAAATATACATATAACTGAGGGTCTAACTAGCATCCTTTGGCGGTAATTTTGTATGAGATTTTGCCTAACTGTTCTTGTCTATTTGTGATTAAGGAATTGTATCAAAATGTTCAAAGAAATTAAAGCCAGGAAATCTGCCCCCTTCCCCCAAGTAATTACATGCTGCTTTACTTATCAGTTTGGGAAATGTAGATTAGTATGGTTTGCATGCAGACAAGCAGATTTTGCCTGCTCTTATTAGTAAATGCTTTCTTTTGTTCTAATTCAGAAGTGCCAGAGGACTTAAAATAGCAGAATTATTGCCAATTAAACAGGTCCATACACTGAAGTTGGAGGGAATGGAAGATATTAACTGTCAAAATTGTTTGGTGTAAATATATTAAAGCAGTACTGCTTTGTATCAAGGGCTCTCCATTTCAAATGACAGATCTATGACCCTGCCTCAGCCAAGAGCTAGTACATCAATACATTTTGACATGGATAAATTAGTGACCAGTTAAAAGGGATGGCATGGCACTATTTAACTTGATTGACTGGATGTGGTTCTTCAGGAATACAATATATGTTGTGGACAGTTACTAGCTAGTTTTCCCTTACTATGGTTATTTATTTTGCTATCTGAAGCAAACAGCCAAGTTTGGAGAATGATTTTAATTTAAATATAAAAATGGGCGACTAATATTAAAAGTGTGTCTGCTCCATCACTATAGTCATAATTGGATTCTAAGATTGCTAAAATCTGAGGTAAATCTTGATCAGAGATCTCCCATTTCACTGTTAGTGCATTCTAAAATAATCAGTTACCATTGCAATGCTGTGGCTTAGCATATTATTTAGTACTGAATAAATGGGTAAATGTTCTGATAATGGAACCTTTGTAGACTTAAATTTGGTGAATATCTTTAATTCTTTGCCTCTGGGATGCAGATATAGCACAGAACCAAACATATTCAAAAAGTTGACAACATCAGTTAATAAAGTGCATGCATTGTATTTATACAATGAATAGAAGAAGAAGTGGATTTTGAGATACAAAAACCATTTGCCTTGGTTATATATTTGAAATGCCAGAGACATTATGAAAAAAACAAGCAACCCAATATTGCAGGTATCTGGAAGCAGAGCTCCAGCATGAAAGGTGGCCAGGGTGCTCCTTTTTACCTGGGAGTCTGGAAAATGATGTAAACCTGTGAATGTTATTATTTACTGTTACTAATGATTAGTTGTAACTGTAAATTTTTAATCCTTCATATCTATCTTTTTTAAACAAACATTATTCACCCATCTTTCTACAGAGGGCATTTGCTTTCTACTTCCACTAAATATTAATTGAATATCTTGGGAAATGTTGGATTCTTTTGTTATAGAATATTTATTTATAGTACACTGTTTATGGCAAGGTGGTCATTGTGTTTCTTTTCATCTTCTTAGCTAGAACAGCAAAGACAGTCTGCATTTAAAAAAAGAAACCCAAAAGATAGGATTAGCATTACTTTGCTAAGTCATTTATTCTATAAGAAACTTGGTGAAAGAAAGAAAAAAGGAAGGAAGGAAGGAAGGAAGGAAGGAAGGAAGGAAGGAAGGAAGGAAGGAAGGAAGGAAGGAAGGAAGGAAGGAAGGAAGGAAGGAAGGAAGGAAGGAAGAAAAGGCTGGTTCTCATTTTACTGCTATCATTATGCATTGTGATGCTCTATCCTGGTAATATTTTGTCTTTTTGTTAGGAAAAGCTCCTCACTTCCTGCGGCTGCAAAACGTGGAGGTTAATGTTGGGCAAAATGCAACATTCCAGTGCATTGCAGGAGGAAAGTGGTCTCAGCATGACAAATTGTGGCTACAGGTAAAAGCACAATGATCTTTTATGTTCTTTAGAAGTTTCAAACCATGTTTCTCATCTGTGAACAAATAGATATACTGAATCCAGTAGAAAATTTCTGTACAATACTTTCATCATTTCCCTTTGAGTAAGAGAACATTCTGAAACACATAAAATGGGGTTTAAATTTATGGCCTGAAAAATTATTTAGCTGAATATGCTTAATATCTTGAGCAGCTAAATATTTAACTTTATAGGAAATATTATATAAACCTGAGCAGCTAAATGTTTAACTTTATAGGAAATATTATATAGCATTTATTCACTATATTTCTTCTCTACTTACTTATATATTTTATGGCATAAATGCACCAAATGTTTCTTATGTTCCCATTGGAAAACATCAGAATTAACAGAATTAGAGATCTGATTTTGAGGCTGTAAAGAAAAAGAAACAAACAAGGCACTAAAAACTGATCTTTCAAAAGAATGGGATGAGATCAATGTGAGGAAATTTCAGGATGCCTTACTTTATTTCTACTTGAAGACTTTTTAAATTGCTTCTACATTTTATTTGCATACCTAATTTATTTCAGTCATGCTATTTTATTAATTAATATTATGATCCTAATCATTCTCAATCACACCTTTTGTTAGAAATTCTAAAGTAGCTCAAATCTCAGCTACTATTTTCTTAAGGATGACTGTGCTTGTTACTACAACCACTATGGTTTAGAACTGCCAGATTTACTCCAAAGAATGGACTGTACTATTGTTTCAGCTGAATAAATTGCCTCTAATAAGTAGTCTCTAAGCCCAGCACAAATATACCCTGCCAATCATCTGTGTTATCTGTTTGTCCTTGAGAACAACATATATATCTGGGTTTTTTTTCAATTCACAGCTAGCATCTATGTTGAAAAAGAAAACAGAGAATAAAGAAGATTTATTTATTTTATTTTTTTAAATGAAGGCAGTTGTTACAATTCTTTCATCTGCTGTGAGGCCACAGTACATGTTGAAGCAAAATTCAGGATGTATTGTGTAGCCTGCATACTTTTGTTATATCCAATGAGTTTTTGATCTTGGCCTAATATCTACAAAAGGGAGGCATGAGTCACTTTATACTGTTAGGAAGAAAATGAAATCATATATCTTACCCACTAGGTGACCTTTGAATCCCCATAAATGACACACATTTCAGAATCTTACATTTCTACAAATCCAACCTTTTCTTATTGATAGCTTTTATAATGGAACAATGCTGTGCTGCAATCTATTATCAGCCTGACTCAATCCACTGCAGGATGAACTTCTCTTCATTGAAAGTTATAATCCATAATCTATCAGGGTAATCCAGTGTAGGTTAGTGGTTGTTTTGATTTTTTTTTCTCTAAGACTGAGAGAGGAATTGGCTGACTCAAAATCACCCAACTGGCTTCTGTTCCTAAGAAACAACTACTCATATAGTTGATAGGTAGTAAAATATATAGTAACTACTGCTCTTGATCTAAACTGAAATTGAATTTTAGCAATACACACCAAGTTTAAGTAATTCATTTGGGAGAAAAGGTGTCATGTTTTTGTAAGAATTTCAGAGAAGGAAATTAACATGAGTTAGGAATATTCTTTTCATCAACATGTTATACTTACATAGATCTTTTTCCCTTTCTTTGTATGGCAGCAGTGGAATGGAAGAGACACAGCATTAATGGTTACCAGAGTCGTCAACCATAGACGTTTTTCTGCTACTGTCAGTGTAGCTGATACATCCCAACGCAGTATCAGTAAATACCGATGTGTAATCCGTTCTGATGGTGGATCAGGAGTTTCAAACTATGCAGAATTAATAGTGAAAGGTAAGTGATGAATAATTAAAAATGTGAATTTGTGGGGGTTTGTACCTGTTCCAAATAGAATGTCATCTGAAGTATAAAATAACATCTACAATCAACCAAAGAGTCTACATCTGGCTATTTGAACATGTTAGTTTTATTTTTGTCCGTGAATTCTAGTTGCTTCACATGAAGAGAAATAAAACAGTAAAGATTATTAATACAATTGATGATAAGTGAATTAAATAATAATATATCATTAACTTTACTACCTTACTAAATGGTAAGTTTTTTAAAAAAACTGTGTGGTTTTAAAGACATAAATTGAAGTTTCTCTTTTGTAATATTGTTCATAACAAAGATAGCAAAAATCCTCAAACAATTTTGAGAATTCCTAACACATGTTGCATTCATAAAGCTTTCATGGGTCATGTTTTATGAAACACATTCCTGTGACAGATGTATTATATATCACACAATTTTTCTATTCACATAGCTACTCTTCTGGTAACTAAAAATTGGTAAATCTATTGCAAAGTAAATCCTGTTTTCAGAATTTCTGTCAGAATCGTACTGTCTTGAGACAGCTGCAAATGTGGATGTGGAAGTTGTGTTAAATGGTATTCTGGAATCTGAAGACAATTTAGCACAATACAAGTTCAAAATTAAAATATACAAAAATTCTTAAGAAATATCAGATTATATTTATGTTGTAAAATAGTGGAATCACCTACTCACCTTGGATTAGAAATCTCATTCTTAGTCTTGAAGGGGGGGTAGGGGAGGGGGAGAAGAAGAGAATTCTAATACTGTAATTTTCTTTATCTTACCTGTAAGAACAAAACAGCACTGAATGTATCCTTAAATTCTAATATTTCATTCCTAAAATTAAGATCTTTATTCTAATATCATTGTTACTCTCATAATTTTTGTGAATGAAGAATTATTAATGAACTCTCCTTGGTTTTCAATTCTTTCCTCCTCCCAATTTATCAACTGCAAATTTTTAACAATTTTTCTACAATTTACCCCACTCCTCAAAAGGTTGGTGTAAATAATTCATTGCATTTTCATGTGCATTTCTGGTGTTCATGTTTTCATTACTACAAGTTCCTTTTCTAAGTTATTTTCCACAATAAATCATATTTTTGTTAGGTTCCATTCTTTAATATAGTAATTTTAGTTGTATGCTGTCAAATGATTGTAAAATGTTTATTTTGGGATTGTTATGCATTCCAAATATTCATACAATTTAGAACATTATAAACATATAAGGATAATAACCATATATACACAGTGTTAGAACATAAAGACTGAAATGACTCTACAGCTAAGCATATCATATGAACATGTGAGCATGGTGGCACAGTTATTAGAATGCAGTATTGTAGGCTAATTCTGCTAACTGCTAGGAATTTGATTCTGACCGGCTCAAGGTTGACTCAGCCTTCCATTCTTCCAAGGTCGGTAAAATGAGGACCTAGATTGTTGGGGGCAATATGCTGATTCTGTAAACCACTTAGAGATGGCTGTAAAGCACTGTGAAGTGGTACATAAATCTAAATACTATTGCTATTGCTATCACTTTTAAAATGGATACTGTGAATTTAAAGTTGCTTAAAATCACTCATAGAGCATGTGTGAAAGAAGAAAAGACAACTTTTCTTAAGAGCAAAAGGAATCTATAGTTGGATAAATAAACACAAATCTTACAGTGGCTGTTATATTGTAAATAAAGGTATAAACACTGATAAGTGACACAATCAATCTTTTTTCTTTTGCTTCTCTTCAACTGATAAGATAAATGTATGACTGCTTTTTAGGAGGATAAGTTAATTTGGTGCTGATGTCCTTTTGAAGTAATATGGATCAGTGTTTCTCAAAAGTTCTGCATAATTTGGCCAGGATGCTATCAAATTTGCAGCATTTTCTAGTAGCTAAAATGAAATCAGTTTTGAAAGCTTTAGTCCCAAAATTATTTTTATTGAATTATTGACAGTGAAAACAATTAATCAGTGGAATGGCTTGCATTCAGAAGTTGTGGGTACTCCATCACTGGGAGCTTTAAAAAAAGAGATTAGACAGCCATTTATCTGAAATAGTATAGGACTATGATGGTGAACCTATGTCATGTGTGCCAGAAGTGGCACGCAGAGCCATCTCTCCAGACACACAAGCTGTTGCCCATTGTTCTTCCATGTTCCAGCGTGCTGGCTAGCTGGTCTTCATGCACTTGAGAGTGCCAGAAACTGGAAGAGCAGCCACCCAATACACATGTGCATGCCAGGAAGATGATCTTCCGGTTTCCAGCATGCGCATATGTGGCATATGTGGCCACCTGGTCTTCCAGTTTCTAGCATGCATGCATGTGAAGACCAGCTGGCCAGTGCACATGCAGAAACTGGAAAATCATCTTCCTGGGCCACACATGCGCTCTGGGTGACTGCTCTTCCAGTTTAGGGCATGCGCATGCGCCCCGGCCAGCTGGTCTTCACACATGCACACATGCAAAGCATGCACTCACCGAACTGGTTGTTACACCGGTTGAATCGCACCACTGCATGTGCGTGCTGGAAACTGGAAGAGCAGCTGCCTGGGGCACACATGCACTCTGGGCGGCTGCTCTTCTGGTTTCTGGCACATGTGCGCACATGCACACATGCTCCCATTTCGACATTAGGTGGTGAAGAGGTTCACCAACATTGGTATAGCACTTTTTCTTGATCAGGGGATTGGACTAAAAGACCTCCAACTGTGTTATTCTGTTGTTTTGGATTGGTTACACAATACAGTACCTGAATACAGTTCAGCTAACTAGCTAATTGCTAAGCCTAGATAAAGACAAGCCTAAAACCTGGGTTTGAATTCAGAAATGTATGTGGGATTGAAGATGTGCCTTTTCTTTTGCCAGTCTGTGACAAAAAATCTATTTCAAATGCATCTCAAAGGATGAATGTTATCTGACTGAGGGGGGAAAACATTATGCAGGATAAATGTAGATGTGAAAATACTGACAATTACACCAAATGTAAAGAACTGAAGACATAATTTATAAAAAACGGGTTACAAATCCATTTAAACACGTTAGTGGCTTAATTATTTTTATTTGATTTAATTTGTTTACTTCATTTGTGTCATATGCTAAGAACACAATATCTGAAAGGAGAAGAATATGCTGCCAGACAAAAGAACCAATAATAAAGGCAAAACAATTTCTCAAAAGGTTGCTAAATGATTTTGTAATGGTAAAAAACAGTAAAGAGTAAAAGAGCACCAAACTGATTCAGTATCAGTGTTGCTACACTCATGTCTACTGCCTCAGATTAATGGGACACATATTGTTTCATTGTGTAATTTTTACATATGAAACTTTCAAGTGTCCCATTCTGAGTCAAAGACTGCTATTTTGGCATAAGAGAGCCTGCCCTGAGCATTTTGGTACAAACAGAACTGTGTTATGATGCTCCCATAACACACAAAGCAATAATAATTCTATGGTTAAATAGGTCACTTTTTAAGGTTTCCAACTCAGAATGCTTTAATAGGAAACATTTGCATACCTCTAATTAGAGAGATGTAGATGACACAGAGTCAAATAATATAAAAAAGTAAAAGGACATATGTTTTTCACACTAGAATGAATTCCTTCAAAACTTCGATTACTGCATGCATTTCATTGATTGGCTAATTACATTTCAATTATCTATACACACAAACATGTTTCATACATGCTTGCCTATCTATAATTTAGGAAAATTATATCATGGAATTAAAGAACTAAAGTAGCACAATGAATATGTTTATCTGTAAGGAAATACAATATTCTTCTATTTTTATTATTCATTTAAATTTCAATTTGTGTATTGTTCCTGTTGTTTTAATTGTTGTGAGCTGCCCAGAGTTATGTATGGGTGGCTGTAGAAATTGAATAAGTAAATAAAAATAAATATATAAATAAATACAAGATCCAGACTATTATTGGGAAACTCAAATGAAGGATTACAGTATATAATTGTGAAGTACTTTATTGTGTAATGTTCCTCAGTTAATCTGTACTTGGAAGCTGTAAAATAGCAAAGATAAAGATGAGAGTTTTTATTTCAATTGAATTGTTCTTGGAATAGACACTTTCAAAACTTCACATTGTTACCCGTAGAAGTTTCTCCAGTAAAAACAACTTCTTCATTGGCCATATAAAGTACATGGTATAAAACGTTGTTATAAACTTTGAGAAACTTCCTTGACCTAGCATTGATTTCACAATAAAACCATGTCCACTTCTCACTGCAAAACTTGTTTTGTTTTGGGTCCATTTTCTTTGTTCTTTCTCTGTATGTTTCTGCACAGGAAAACTAAAATGAACGAGTAAACATTTAACTTTGCTTCTGTCCTGTTAATGTTACATAAATATAAAGTAAAATTGATAATATATAGATATTTGAATTCTGATAATTTATGAGTACATTAAAAGGAATAGTTGAGATAAAAAATATCACAGAACAAATTCAGATTTGCTAATCCCAGCAGTTCTGATAATCCTTGTATGTTTAATATCACATCTTAAAAAATTTTCCTATCAGGAATGTTATTCAATTTCATTCAAATTTTATTTTATTCAAATACATTTTATTCAAACTTGGGATTTTCTGAATATTTCAAATTTTATTCAGAACTGTTCTTTCATTTAGCTGAATTTTAAATAGTGCAAATGTGCCTAAAATGAAAAATGGATGCTGAATGAATTAAATTTCCTGATTCTCCATATTATCAACTGGAATGGATTGAAATGTAGTATGTTACTCCATCCCACCTAAATAATTTTTTTCTTGGGGTAGAAGTTATCGCACTGAACTGAGAACATTCAGTAAATGGAAAATAAATGTATTATATGACAAATTGCCCATGGCTGTGATGTGCTACATAATGAAGTTCCTTCATTTGACCTGTGTATGCTATATGGATGTAATGTATGTATTTCTCTATGTGTTTTTTGTGTCAGCTCTGTACAAACTGTTCATAAATGCTAGATTACCCCTAACATTATTCACATAGTTAAGAAAGACACTTTTGCTATTATCTGACTGAATAGGAGATGGGGAGGAACTTAAATCATTTCTCCCTTCTCTATATTATGATAAAAATGTGGTATAAACAGAGCTGGTTCTGTCCTTGAACAAGATAATTTTTAGAAGGGGCAGGTCATATTTTTTAACTTGCTCATTCACATCAATTTTTATCATGTTCTTGTCTGGAGGAATAAGGAATGCAATAAAATGGAAATAACCTGATTATTGCTGATTATAAAATGTCAGCATGGCTTTGTTGTGTGCGTGCCAGTGTGTCCATGTATAAGTGAGGATGACTAAGTGAATTTATTTTTTGAACTTGGAATGATTTGCAGTTATGCATGCATTCCCCATGTTATTGTTTTGTTTAATTTTACTTATTTATTTATATTTATTTATTCTTTTATATTCATAAATTTAAATATATAGAGTAACTAACAGAGAACTTTAAATCGTATAAAACAAGAAACATCACTAGAAACTAAAGTCATAAGACTACTTCTGATTTGCTTTGGCCATATCGTACATGTAAATTTATTGGAGAAGGCAATGATGCTAGGAATAGTTAGTGGTCATAGAAGACAGGGTAAGCAAAGGATATGCTGAATTGATAACATCAAATCTGATACAAAGTTGAACATCTGACAATTGAAAAAAAAACTGTACTTGACAGGTAACATGGAGAGCACTTTCCTATAAAGTCGCCAAGAGTCAGACCTCACTAAATGGTTAAAATTACAACAATTTCAAATCAACCTTTATTGTCAATGTACAACATGTGCACAATGAGATTAGCTGAGCTTCCCTTAGGGTACCCCCCCAGAATAAATGCATATCAATTCATAGATATTCAGTATTACAAATGGGCAAAGATAAGGAAAGTCATATATAATGGTAGAAACCATTGTCCCTTTTACTAGTCTGTTCACATAATTTGAAATAGTGCAAATGTTTCAAATTTTCTGAATATTACCAATAGCAATAGCATTTGGACTTATATACTGCTTTACAGTGCTTTACAGCCCTCACTAAGCAGGTTTACAGAGTCAGCATATTGCTCCCAACAATCTGGGTCTTCATTTTACTGACCTCAGAAGGATGGAAGGCTGAATCAACCTTGAGCCTGGTGAACTTTGAACTGCCAAATTGCAGGCAGCTGGCAGTCAGCATAAATAGCCTGAAGTACTGCATTCTAACCACTGTGCCCCCACATCTCTTATTATATCCATTCCCTTCATTTTCTTGACAGTAATATGCTGTGTTTTACTGGGACTGTTATTTTTTTAAATAATTTTCTGAGGGTTTTTTTATCTTGTTTTTATTAATAGCAGCAGTCAACAATTTTATTTTTATTTTTAGCAAGAGTAGACTTCTTGGGTAGAATCCAGTATAATAGGTTGAAAAAGGTATAGCTACATCTGCCAGCCTGAAACATTTGATAGTTCTCTTTGGTAATATATCTTCCATTTGAATGGCATTATTTAATTATGAGTTGCAAATGGGGACCAGCCTAATTTCATTTAGCATATCTATAGTGCAGGGAAGGCAAGCTCCATATTAATAGGTAAAGTCTGATATAAAACAAGCAATGGTGGAATGGGTCCTATATAACTCTCCTGCAAACAAAGCAAGCAACAAAAATAAGAAATACATTTTCTTACACATTTTGCAAATCTGTTATAAGAATATAATTTATAGACCAGTGTGATTAAAGAAAAATTAAGGGTATGGTTGGACAAGATAGGAAGAACATAAATGGCTGCTTTATATTGTGTCTGTTAATTAATGCAGCTAGTTCATTCTTTTTTCCACCGAGTTATACTAGATGTTTGTACTTTATAAAACTATTAACAACAGTAACATAGTTTATTGTACATAATAAAAAATTTTCAACCTTTTTTTCTGATTTTCCTAGTGTCAGGGTTAGGGTTTCCAGTTAAATTCTTCTTCTCTTTTTTTCTGAATTATTGCTTTGAAATGTTGCTTATTCTCCTGCCTCCTTGCTAGGACTACATTACTACATTTCAATATGCAGAATTTTGAGCTGATTTCTTTATTCCCAGTCAGTAATTACATTTAGAAGCTTCATCATAAAAAAAAGAATAGGTTTTTTTTTTACTGAATTATGGCCGGGTACAATATAAAAGTCTAACTGAAAAAAAATTAAAATTAAACCTGGAACCTGCTGCATGTAAAGATTATTGCTCAGATACTAAAGTGTCATGGTGTCCAAAGAAAGAAATTCTAAACAGACAATTTCTGGGATATGTGTCATTGTTCTTCTAGGCTTTCACAATAGAAATTTGACTGATGTAATGGGCAAGACATGACGAATGATGAGTAAAGTTCAGCATTTGCAAAATGAGGCTTGACAATTGATCCAAAAAAAGATGTGACTCAATTGCACACATATTTCAGACAAAACTAATTGGTCAGAGTTAAAACATCTACCAGTTTTATCTGTGCTGAAAATGTTCAACAGTGCAAGTAGAATGGCGCTTGATTATATTCAATTGTAATTTTTATTCCAACTGTGTTATTCACCCCAAGCCAATTTTCTCTTCCCCATGCCTTTAATTCTGCAAATGAGGTTATAAAAGCTTGTTAAATGTGTAGAGCTATTTTTGTGGATTTCTTTTTGGGGGGAAAGTTAATCTATTAGTTATAGCTGCTATTTGTTACTGTCATTATCACTTTATTTTCTGTTAAAGATTTTATTGTTGCTTTCATGATTTTTAAAACATTTGGGAATCAAAGTATTTTTCACACTACTTTTAAAATGCACAACTATATTCCCTTAATTTACACTTAATTAGAAGTATACCCACAGGCACGCACACACACAAATACACACAGGGAGAGAGAGAGAAAGAGAGAGAGAGAGGGAGAGGGAGAGGGAGAGGAAGAGAGAGAGAGACCCTCCTCCATTTAGGTCTTACCTAATTTATAATTGGCATGGAACCTACTGGAAAAATAAAGTCCTGAGGTTAATTTTTGTAGTATCTGAAACATACAAGATTCTATGTGAAAATGAAAATTGCTACCTTTTTGTGATGAATGAAAATGTTAATGAAATAATAGCCAAGTTATCCACATCTATATATTTTTATTCCCCTAGACCTATTTCTCCTGTTACATGTTTGCTTATTTTTGTTTCTCCCATGGAGATTTGTGTTTGTCTAAACATATGTACAGTATGTGTATCTGTATGTATATTGTAGAAAGTCAGCACCCACCTTCCTAGAAGAATAAAATATTTTGAGGTATATTAAAAAAAAGCAGAATATTATATTTCCCTAAATGAGAAATGGAGAAACATATTTTTTTTAAAGCAGGAAATACTCAGTCTTTCATAATAGCCCTCAGCAGATACTGAGGAGACATCTTTTAGAAATGCAGATTTGGTAATCCATTCAAGACAGGATATTTTGAAACTCCCTGCAGCAAATTCTGAACAAAGGCAGAATGGTAGGATTAGTCCCTCACCCAAGATCCAAAACAGGACGAAAGCCATTAAGTCACAATAAGAATTGCCCAACACCCTTTCAGAACACAAGCCCCTTCATTGCATCACCTTCAACCAAACCTGAGAGCTCAGACAATTACCTAGGATCTGCATTTCCTATAGAGCCAGCTATGACCCCTACATAACCGCTACATTACTCCATAGGAATCTGACGATAGAATACATGTTATTGCAAAGAAACAGGAAACTCAAGTGCAAAGCCCAAAAGAAGGTATAAAAGTCCCCCAATCTCAACTCCATTTTGGTCAGCTGTCCAGAACCACTAACCCATGTGGTTCTGCTTTATCAATGAATCATCTTTCCAATCAGCCTCCATGTTTCCAGTGTGTCTTTCTCCCAGCTTGGAACTGAACCAGATGGATATTTCTTCCCACAATATGTATATTTATGTGTGCATACAAAGAGCTACAGTACAAGTATGAGCAAACATACACTAGTTTAGCCAACTATGTTGATTGGTCAAAAATAAATCATATGTAAATATTTAAACAACAGCAAAATTCTTTTGGGAAATATTGATATGCTTTGGTTTGACTTACTGGTGCTTTTTCAAGAGGCAACTTGTTTTTCTTTAAAGTCATTTTGCTTCTCATCCAAGAAGCTTCTTCAGTGTTTTGGTTTGAGTTAATACAAGATAGGCTGCTGATACTGAAGAATTAATGGAATCAGTGTAGCTCAGTGGTTAAGAACAGGATTGTTTGGGATAATAAATTGTTTAAAATCACTAGGATTCTGTTCCAGTTAATATGTTTTGGAATTAAGGTATGGATGATTTGCTCTGTGTTTTTAAAATAGTCCCTCCTAGCAAGCTTTAAAGAGTTCCCTCCTAGCAAGCTTTAAAAAGCTCCTGCCTGAATCTACCAAAAGCTATTAACTATCATTCATTGGACCATTAAACTGGATGGACCAGTGATGTAAATCAGCAAAGGCAGCTTCTTATGTTCACTCTCTTGCCACATCTAAAATGTAACCAAGGAAAGACAGCTACTAACAGAGAGCTTATTTTATTTTCTTTTTTTCTACAGCTACATTTTCTGTAGTTCATTTCCAGCACTTTTCAATAACTTGTCTGCAAATAAATGGATGAGCACCTATCTCAATGAAAGTTATAGGGGACTTATAGTAGTAGAAGAGAATTGCATGGTACAAAAACAGAGTTTTAAGCCAAATAGGTAGATTTGCTGTAAAGTTATCAAAAACTGCTAATAGCAAAGTGTTCTCAGTTTTTATGATCTCTGAATGTTTCAGATGTGTTGGTTTCTCTTGCATCTGTGTTTCTCTCTCCTCCAAATCTAAATTTAGTTGTGACATAAGTATAAGTATCAAAATTCAAACTGAAGATACAGTATGAGATTCAGAGTAAGTAAACTACTTACTCGAACTTCCAAGCCTCAAAAGCAAACCAACATTTATTCTAACATATAGAGAGCAATGATTGGGACACATAATACAACAGGGTCCAAAATGTCTATTTTGTAGAGCACTTTTGATTTTATAATACAAATATTTATTTTTAATAAAGTCTTTCTTTTCCACTTGCTTTTCTGGGCTTCCAGTCTTGGAATGACACTGAAGAACATACTTGATCTTACGGGATAGGATAGCTTTGCTACCTTTGGATCATTGGGATTTTGGGATGCTAAGAGAATTTGTGTTACTTTTTGGCAAGCATGATCCTTCCTAGAAAGGATAGCTACTATTGTCAAAGGTTGTGACAGCATTGCACTTTGCTGGCAGTACTCTAATTTAGTTAAAAGGGACAGGGTGACAATGAAGTGTAATGTCATAAAATAAACCACAAAAAGATGTGACATTTATAACTTTGTCATTCTCACCCTTGTATTTGAAGCTGGCAAGGTTCAGGCTGTCTTTTGCAAATATAAGTCTAGCAGACATTCACTCATGTGTCTTGAGATTTATATTTGCACAATCATACAGAATTTAAAAACATGATCAGCATTGAGCTCATATTCAGAAGGCTGAGAGCTGAGATGAGCTCCCAGTTCTGTTAGCAGAACCAACTCAGATGTATAACTTTCTATCAACAAAGGATAGAAACCATCATTAAAGTGTGTGGGTAGCAACATTAAAAAAGCTGAAAGCTGAAAAATTAAATGAATAAAGTAATTAGTCTTGCCATCTATGAAAAGCAAAGAGTTAATGGGGCTACTAAACAGGTTGTCATCTCAACAACAGAGACAATGCTATTACTTTTCCCCAAAGTTACAACAATGATAATCATGTATGACAATCCTAAAAGCAGCTGAAAAGGGATCACATCTGTAACATTATTTGAAAGGCTGCAAAATTTTAAAAAGCTCAAGAATATCTTAAAGCCTCCAACTGTGAGCTCCTATTTTGAAGCAGCCCCCAAGTTTCAGTCTGCAGATTTGCTTTAACTTGAAATAACTTTGAGTTATTTGGTTGAAGCATCATCAAATTAAACAGTTCTTCAGATTTCTACACATCCCTAGGATATGCTACTAGTGGGTGTGCATATGCCATCAGACTCATATAATAAAAATGCTGTGGTGAGGATTTAGCAATTCGTGAACCATTTAAAAAACCTTGTTAAATAATTTTTAGATAGCATGGCAAAGAAATGCCAAATCATTTAAAAATACACAACTGTTCAGTTCAATAGTGGGCCACAGTGACAGACCAAATTTGGGGTGTATACAGTATATTAAGACTGGAGGCCAATAGTCCTCATCCATTGCTGTTTCCTTGCAATACTGATGATTTTACGAAAAAACTGATAAAAAAATACCTAAAGATTTGCATTGTGGATGTGTTTCTTAGAACTGTCTATTTCTATGTAATGGTTCAGTGTACAATATAGATTTAAACAAGTAATTAACCTAGTCATGAAAGGGCTATACTTGGGTTGTACACTAAATAAATATATAAAGGAGTGTAGACAAATACACTTAACCCGTAGGGTCTAATGTTTGGCAGAACTAGATAAAACATTCCAAGCATAAGATAAGATGATCCTTGGCAAACTCCAGTGAGATGAAACTATTGAAAAGAGGTGTGAGTAATAAATATTCAGATCCTATGTAAATTGTCAAAAAATCCTATGAATTTTGATGAAGACCTAGAAGTGGTCTAGAAGTGTGCTGTGTTTTTTGCTGATATTGGCATGCATAATAAAAAGTATTTTAAAGAACACAGGAACACACAAAAAAGATTTTATGTCACTTCTATCATTCAGGGAGACACATTATTTAATTTGTTTGCCACCTTAGCACAAAGTTTCATGTAATCTTAGGATATTATTGCCTTGTTTTGCTTTAGAATAAAGCCTTAAATACTAATACTGGTATAGTCATTGTTTCTGAATCCTGCTTAGTTGAAAACAGAGCAAAATAGACTTTTTTCTCAGTTTGCTTTTAAGTTATGCTACCTGTCATCCAGAAAATTCTATGCCACCATGCACTTGTTGAACTGGCAGCTATCATAACTCATGACAGTGAATCCCATAATTGAAACATATATTTAATAAAGAAATACTTCCTTTTATTGTTTCTGAATCTTCCTGTGTTGAATGTCAGTGAGTTTTGATCCTGACTTCTAAGTTTGTGTGAAAGAGGGAGAATAGTTTCTCTCCGGACAAATATTCCATTTGATGCATACTTTTATGGATTTCTATCATGTCTTTTCTTACTTGCCTTCATTATAAGCTAAGAAGAACCAGTGATATAAACTTTCTTTGTAGAAGTGCTTCTCTCTCCCTGAAATCATTCTGGAAATGAAGTTCTGCATCCTTGACAATACAATACATTTTATTTACTTGCCAGAAAAATGTAATGGCACTGTGACTATTGTATATATATTTAAATCTTGCCTACACAAGCTATAATATTGCTAAATATTTTAGTGCTGATTCCTGACATTTTTGCTCCAAGGCAAAAACATCATATGTCAGGAAAGTAGAATCAAGTCACTACTTCTGAACAAGTTTCAGTCTGTACATGCAAGAATAAAAAGTAATGGGTCTCTGTGTGTGTACGTGTGTGTATTATCCACAACCATTCCAATTTTCTGGCTCATCTGTCAAACTTTAAATAGGTATTATTTAGTTCCACTAAATTTGGCTGAATGTGTTACATATCTCCTCCCAGCAGAGAACCCAAGGAATTTGTATTAAGTGAGCTGCTTCATATAACATGTGAAATCTGTAATGGGCACAGTTGACTTATAATGTTCCTTTCACCTGGGTTATTTTTGTTTGTTTGTTTATTTTTATCCCATCTTTATTATTTTTACAAATACTTCAATGCAATGAACATACTTATTATTCCTTCCTTCTATTTTTTCCACAACAACAATCCTGTGAGGTAAATTGGGCTGAGAGAGAGTGACTGGCCCAAAGTCACTGTAATGGTTTTCATGCTTAAGGAGGGGCTAGGACTCACAGTCACAGTTCTTAGCTTGGTGCCTTAACCAGTAGACTGATTTGATTATTGCAGGAGATCTGGGTGATCAAATCCTTAAGCAAGCACCATTCTCCCTTTGTGGGTAAATATATGTTTAGCTTCTCATCCAAGAGCTTCTTTAACTCTGACAGGATAGTGGGGAATGGAAGGATTTATATTCCTTGCAGACAGCTGGTCATCTGCATCCTTTTAGAGAGTTATTGAAGCACTTGGAGGTTTATCTGTGTCCTCAGGGTTACCTGATTCCTGTAGTCTGAAATTTTTGTCTGGAAATCTATTCCCACTCCCATACCATTCAAAGGGTGTTCATCCCAAATTGTATAGCTAAAAGTCTGTAAAGATTCTCAGTCATCCAGGTCATGGTTGTCCCAAAGGTGCCCCAAAGAAAAAACAAGATAGTCCAGTTGTCTCCTGAAAAAGCACCATTGGGACAACCATGATCTGGATGATTGAGAACCAGTCTGAACCAGTAGAATCCCTGTCACTACGTTCTTTTTGATTTGTCTGCTAAGTTTCTAGGGTAGGCTAAGATTTGTAGGCAGTTTCCTGCTAGCTAGAATATTGTTATCTTGTCTCCATAGCAACGAGATAAGACTGTCTTGTGATTTCTGATTTACTGCACATGCTTCAAAAGTTTTCTTCACTTCCTGTTACTTCCTGTAACTTCTTTCTTTTATATATGCCTGTGTGTGTTTAGCCGCCAGTATGTAGTCAGCTAGGTTTGTTATTTTTGTAAATAAAACATGTTTCTTAGATTAGTTTCCGGGTTTTATTTAATTAAAGTTGACAGCAAAAGAAAGGCACGGTCCATCATCTCTAATTAGCAGGGATGCTGTTTTTATGCCCTGACAATCCCATCCCTTATCATCCCAGTAGAGAGTGTGAAGATGAACCAGGATTTCCTGGTTCCTGAGCTATTTTTGCCACACAAAACTCCCAGAAGTGTTCCTTTGCTCATAAAGCACTGTATTGTTGTTGTTTTTAACTAAGATCAGAAGATAGGAAAGCAAAAATAAGTAGGTTAATCCAGAGATGTATGTAAGCTACCCAGGTATGGTAGTGAAAGCTACCTGAAATTGCAAACTATTATTTTTGGATTTGGATATATGAAAAAGAGCATTCCTGTTGAGACTTACACAGAGCAAAGTATTAGGCACTGAGAATAAAAAGATGCAAGTTTATTTCTAAATAGGTGGACTATTCATGTTATATAAACTACCCTGATCTTGCTTTTCTCACTGAGGTTATAAAAGTGATCACATTCAAAGTCTTGTTTCCACTGAATGGGAGACTTCTGAATATATAGATAGATATGCACAGCATATGGATATTGGCAAGCAAGAAGTGTTTTATGTTTACATCACAGTGGAGATATAGTGAATATTTGACTTAGTTGTATGTTTTTACCACATGACCAATATGTTAGATTAATACAGATTGAGTCTAATAGCTAAAAATATACAAGATCAGATGAAGAAATTAATTTCAGGTAGGAATTTCATTAAGAACTATAGTCCTTTTGGGAAAGAAAATGTCTGTTTATATCATGTGGAGAAATGTCAGGCAGTCTGGGTTAAATTAACTTAATTGAAAGTAGTTTTCTCCTGTGATTTCTCTTCTTTTTATCTCTCCTAGTGAAAAGCAAGATTCTTAAACTGCATCCAAACATAGTATATTACGTTTGATCAATTAGTATTTCACTCAAGATTTTCAGACGTGACTGCAACTTTACTTAATCAACAAATGCTTCCCCAGTTTGTTATAGGAAGCCTTAGGGAAAACTGTTTAATTTAGGTAAAAATTAGATTCCATATTTTAATAAGGTCAATGTGAATATTATAATAGTGTATTTTAATATAAGGCACTTTCCTATCAAGTGATAAATGAAAGCACTAAACATCTCATTAAAATTATATTAACTTCATGAAACATTTTGGTGGCAGTAGTGTGGAGAAGAGAGAAATATTTAATATGTACATTTAATAATATGTTTTTTTGTTTTCTATCTTTCACATGTGAAATAAGCATATTAGAACTTAAGCAGTAATAAAATATGTTGTGATCTTTTGAACTTTTTAAGTTACTTGATTGCCTATTGATTGTATAATTTATTTCAAGATTTTATTGTATATACTTATAATTTTATAGTAAAGAAATTGTTTGGAAAGCAGTTGCTTTATGTAGAGATCTAAGAGTATGAAATACTCAAAAATTTTACAGTAATAATTGAAATTTATTTCCTAAAATAAGTTTGTTAGCAGACAATTCTTTTAAGTAGAATTTCATCAAAACTTTATGCACATGAACTCTCTTTCATATGTCTCTGACTTCCATGCCACACTAATTATACACAACCATACTTTAGCTGTAGTTGAAACATGGAGACATGTTTTATGATCATGATTGCCTTAAATGTTTCTTTAGAGTGACATACACAAGTGGATGATTTATACATTACAAAAAAAATGCTGATGCATTTTTAATAATTTTTTTCTACCTGTCATTAAAAGCAAACCAGTGGGAAGGCACTTTGTGCATCACACTAATTTTTAAAGAAGTAAATATTTAAATGCATTTTGTGCTGCCTGACTGATGGAATTTTGTAGATGCATAAATGGGGAAAAACACAGAAACCTGTGATTTGTGTCTTTAATTTCATTTTTCATATGTGACATGACATCTATTCATTATTTGAGTACAGATTTCATTTATTTATCAAATTTACATATCACTCAACTCACTCTCAGATATCGTAAAGATGTGGACAATAAACTTAAAACTAAAGAGCATTCTCTATGATGTTTCCTTATTTTTCCATTCACTGACTCTGTTCTGCCTCCTTCTAGGTTTAATACAGACATTGTCTGAAATTATTCCAGCCTTAAAATATTCAGGATATACTATAGATCTTGTTCCAGCTGTTTAGATTTAGTGTTGGTGAACAATTATTCATACAAAAAGTAAATATATTGCATCTGTATTCCTTTCTACATCATGTTTTATTAATGCAGAAAAGTTTTTGCACAATCCTAAAAAGGGGAAAACTGGGAAAAAGATGAAAATAAATGGCAAAATGATTCTCAGACTGTGTCTCTGGACCATTACAGTCTTTTCAGTTACATTGTTATTCAGTACAAAGCCTCTTTACCTCTTAGTTTGCCTTCCCATTTTTTTTAATCACAAGTCAACTGGCCAGATGGTGATTCTACAAATGCTATAGTATGATTAAGAGGAATAAAAAATGCAGCAATGAATATCCTAAAATGAAATTCCATTGGATCCATACATCCCTTGCTCCTTAGTACACAAAGATTTTAACTGAAAATCAGGGTTGTTATTCAGATATGAGGTACATAAAATAATTCAAGTGATGGATATTAATTTTGGATTAAGGGTTAATTGATTTTATATTTTGCTGAAAAAATTAACCAAAATTAGACTACAAAGTTTAGTTTTAAAAGGTCTTGAAAAATTTAGGAAAAAACATGTACATTTTATAATAAGTCTTATTTGTTATTTGAATAAAAACTTTACTGTTTAAGAGATGCACAAGGGGGGAAATGTTTGTTTTAAATGGTTGTATCCCACATTTTCTGAATATGCATTTAGTAGCTACAGCTGCAGGTTTTAGAAACCTTAAAATACAATATCTATTCACCATGTTCTATATAATGTTGAATACCTAGGAAGGGACAGGAGGATAGCAGATAGCTAACATATTAGTACTATTCTGGGAAAAGATGGAATTTGGAATCCCCAGGTCTCTACAGACAGTTGGATGTTTAGAAATGCATTAGTGTGCCTTCTTCCACATGGTTTCTTGCAAAGCATTGGTATGAACATTACCAGTAATGCTTCAGCAAATAAAAAGATAGATTGTGAGAGTCTATATGCTTTTCTGTAACAGATGAATAGATTTCATTATATTTAATTTTCTGTGCTGTTGCATCATTTCTGAGAAAGTCACGTATATGTGATAATAAAAGGCAAAATATTACATTTGTAAACAAAGAAACAAGTTTAACTTTGGACTAATATACTATTGCTTTTGAATACTGTCCCTTGCTCATATATCTTTTAGCTTCTTGATCTGACCTACAAACATGTCTAATACAGTATCTTTGTTCCCAAACTACCTACCTACCTACTTCCTTCCTTCCTTCCTTCCTTCCTTCCTTCCTTCCTTCCTTCCTTCCTTCCTTCCTTCTTTCTTCTATTTGATATTTAGCAGTTGTTACATCAAAATATGTATTTGAAGTTAGTTAATAACTTAGGAATGAGCCTCAGTTGATGGTGATGATGAAACACATACTGTATATTACAACAGTATCCTAGTATATTACAACAGTATCCTTGAAAATAACCTATTAAAAAAACAGAATAAAGATATACGTGGTCTGGATAGAATTTCATTCTACTATTAAAAATAGATGTAGCCTTAAGAAAGCTTTTAAGCATGACATTGTTTCTGGATTTCTAGTAGCAGCACTGCAAAAAATATCTATTTTTGATATTCCAGCATTTAGAAAAGAAGAATCTGCATAATAATAACTGATGCTCTTAATTTTAAAGCTGTACTCTATTGGTGGGTACCTGGGACCCACTCTGAAAACTGCAGAATGCTCACTCATTAATAGGCTTGAGTTAGCATGCATATATTTGTGTATTGTCTATTTTGAAAGCTCTCTAGTGGCCACCAGTAAGCCTAATTCAAAATACTATACTATTTTTAGCCTTTAAAATGCTGTTGATGACTTTACTGTTGCAGTGAATTTTTCTCCCACATTAAAGCCTAAAGGAAGGTTCAGATTGTAGCTGGTGCTGGCCTTTTCCATTGTGAGCTAAAGCTTCAGAATGTTATCTCACGGAAAGGTTACATGGTGTTTTTCAGAGGAATGTCAAATCCTTTCTTCCCTGAAAATGTTTGAGTAAATCAGTTGTTTGATGTTGCCACCACTAGATTTTGTATGATTTTTAATTTTTTGAATTGGCATTACATATGGTTGCAAAATATTTTTAGTAAAGAAACAACATGGGCAAAAATGCATTTGAATCTGATTCAGTATAATATAACTTCTTTTGCACATTATGTCGCAGGTAGCAAAGCAAGAACATGAAGAATGGGAGAAGAAAGATTTCACACGTTTTATTCTGTCAGCTTACTATTTATTGTATACAAAACTGGATGGTTGCCTTTAGTAATGTTCACATCACAAGTAAACATATTAATACATCACTGAATCCCCGATTTAAATCAAGTTGAAGACTGCATATTAATCTGAGTATAACTAGAATTTCAGAATGTTTAGATTCTATTCTGAAAAGCTTTTTAGAGAGCTTAAACCACTCACTGCAAAATACTGAAAGACCTTGGATCATTGTGAAATCATTTAAATGTAGCCAGCAAAGTCAGTGACACAATGTTGTGCAGAGTAGTCACAGTGTAGGAAATGCAGGAAGCCAATTAAAAGTGTTACCTTAATAATACTGCATAGGGTGTTCAGGAAGTTATACCAAATAGAGTCTGGAGTGTTAGGCTTTAAGGAGCTGGTTGTTAGATTTCTAACTGTCAAAAACAGATTCTGCTACAAAGCATTGCTCTGCACTATTTTTTTTTTCTCAAAAAGAAAAAAAATGTGACCTACAAATTGAGTTCACATACAACATACATATCTAAGTTAGTGAAAAAGCTAGCAGCTGCATTTATGCAGCATGCTAGAATTTATTAGTTTAACTCTTGGTTTGCTCTGCTGTTATTAAGTATGTTGTGGAGACCAAGCTCTGATTAATTAATAGTACAATATATTGTGCAAATCCTGAAATGGATTAATTACATAAGCAGATGATTGGCATTCTATGAGCCTTCCAGGGCAAAATTGAGATCAATGAATCAATGATAACTGGATACGGTACTGTAATCTTTTGAATATAAAATTATTAAGAATTTTAACTGTAATATTAAAATCTATTATAAACTAAACTAAAGAAAATGGAAAGGAAGAATAAAAAGTGCAAGAAAAAGGAAAAAGTAAGTTGCAATTATTATTTTTCTTCAGAGTGGAAGATAAACTTACCCAGTGAAGACTTTTCAAACAAAATCAAATAATTGTAGAATAGTTAATAAGCAATTTCCAAAAATGTTCAGGAAATGAGGTTCACAAATTTACTATCCTTTAAAAGGCTCCCATGCCTTTACAAGTAAGATGGCTATTCATGTCTTTGGTCTTTGTATGGCTGTTGGCTTCACTCTCACAGAACTGCCTTCAGTTCATCATAATTTTCCTGGAAGTCTTGGTAGGGTACTATAGTTTTGAGCGTAATCTTCTGTTACACATTTATGTATGTATTTAGAACAGGGGTCCTCAAACTTGACAACTTTAAGACTTGTGGACTTCAAATCCCAGATTTCTCCAGCCAGCTGGAGAATTCTGGGAGTTGAGGTCCACAAGTCTTAAAGTTGCCAAGTTTGGAGACCTCTGATTTAGAATGAGCCATCTGAATTGTAAAGGCAGTGGAGCCTTTTAAAGGATAGTAAATAAGTGAACCTCATTTCCTAATTTTTTCAGAAATTGCCTATTAATCTATTACACATTTTGACATCTTATTTTCTAACTGCAAAGAGGAAACCAGAGCTGCCAACAAAGTGAAATGAGAACTAATCATAATAATGAGAACTAGTCATCATAATAACGATGAATGATGAAATATTAAAAGATGCTTTAAAATCCAAGAAACATTAGGATAAGTCAAAATTGAAATCAAGACTGAACAAATAATTTAGTTTTTACCTAGTGCCTAAAGGTGCCAGGTTGTCAGTTGAGATTTCATGAAGAAGACATTAATAAAGCAAAGTATCTTAACTGAAAAGTTGTATATGGAAATGCTTTCCAACTGACATATATTTAGTCACTTACAATTTTATTTCCACTGACAAAAGAATATGGAAAATAATTTCAGACTAACTTTCCAAACTCCAGGAAGGTTACAGCTAATATTAGAGATGGTACGAGTAAAAGAAATAAAAGTGAAATAAATGGTCAAATAGCAGGAAAAGGTGATGTAATTATGGGACTGCATAATGAGTGTTGTTTCAGGTATGAGTAGTTTGACATTAAGGGTAAATGTTATGCGAGCTGCTATTGTAACTGAAGGTCATGTAGCAATATTTAAAGAGAGAGAAAAAGCATAAATTCTGAATGAGCTTAATAGATTTCAAGTAATGTGGTAATGATTCCCATGTGAGAGTTTTGGTACTTGAAAATGAATGTGTGATTTTGGCTTATTGTTATTACTTGGCTTACAGTACAGTCACAGGGGAGAGGGATTTATTATAACCTCTGTAACTAAATAAGTTCTTTGGTATTGGGCAGAAATGCACTTAAAATTATTCTGGATTTCAGATGCCTTGAGGACAACAGGAAAAGGAACAATAGCCTCAGTTCTGGGGGGAAATAGGGAAATGGGATTCTTTAATATCAGATGAAGAACTCTCAGATAAATAGCATATGAATGCCATAGAGTTCTTGTATTAATTGTAAGTTTTAAATGGTAATATATATTTCAGTTTCCTTACTGTGTACTAAAGTACTTTACTTTCTTTGCTGTCTAGCTAATTTCAGCTGCTGCTTTTCATTACTACTTAGACTTGGTCAATTTGACTGATGAAGTTTATAAATACAGTAAATAAACACAATGTTTCTATAATAACAATGCCATAGTCCTTGGAATGCATTAGATGTACCCAATCATTTGAATTGCTACAGGTTGACAGGCATGCCAAATTCCCTACTAGGCCTACAATCTAACAGTAAACAATAAATCTTCTCATGAAATGTTTCCATCACAAAAAGAATATGTAGAAAATGATTTTATACAGATTAAAAATTAATCAAAGAAATGACAGTCTTCAACCAATTGGGTGTCTTTTTATGAGTTTCTCCTAGTATATTTCTGTATTATGATTTTTTTTTCACATTAGAGTAATTTCAATTTTCATCTGTTGGAATCCAGAATTTTTAATAGATGATCACTTTAGTTTCCTCAGAATAATAGAGACCCCATATGTGTTCATTGGAAAATATGCCAAATTGGGATTAGTTTTGGATAGTCCATGTTGGCATGTAGTCTTAATTAGTCCTTAATTAGCCCTAATACACCTGCAAAGTGCCTAAATTAATGGATGGTAATTGGCAATCATTGCTGTATATGTAGCTAAATTATGTAAACATGAAAACTCGTGTCAATGTATAAGTAGAGGGAAATTCTAGTATTTAATTTTTGTTACTCTGGAGTTTAAGTGACAATGCATTTGCTTTTATAACAAGAACAGAACCAAAACTTATATAACCAATTTATATTCTACAGGTAGAACATATTTTTTCCACCACTTGTTGAAACTTGTTGAAATTTAGACTTTTGCCTTAAAATGACAATGAGAATTATACTTCCAATCATGGGCATTTGTTTTACTGGTGCTCCATTCCATTTAATTTTATACAAATGAAATAGAGATGAAGGAGAAAGCTGTTTAGTGAAAACCAGGAGGAAATTATGTTCTAGCAAAAAAAAATCCATATCTGCTGCCAGGTGGACCATGTGCCATGTCCCCAAGGCTTCAAAACAACACCTGAACCTCCCTCAAGCATTACTCATTAAAACTATGCCATCATCAGTTGTGAGAACTAGGTGTTCAGCAGGGTGATGGCATGAGTGCAAAATGTAATTACAGTTAAAAATTTGACAATTAATACAATATTTCTGGCACCACGAACTCTGTGCCACTCAGATGCTACTTACTTGAAAGTTCTTCTGATATTAAAGCATTCCATTTCTCTATTTTCCCCTGAGCTTTTCCTGCTGTACTCAAGGCAATAATAGAATTGTTTATCTAGAACAGAACAATCTACTGTTTTCAGCTTATAACAAATTTCCAATTAGCATTTCCCAACTTCATGACTTCATTTCCTAATTTCAACTTTGAATTGAATGTTCGAATAGCTTTATAAAGTAATATTGAATTATTAAACCCAGAATGTTTGATTATAGACCCTCCTTTTATTTCATTTATTTAAATGGTAATGAACTGCTACTCAGAACAGTATCTGAGATTATACAGATGGATGTTACATGAGGTAATGTATTCATAATATAGGAAAGACTTCTGGATGATAATTCAAAAGATAATTAAAATGATTTTTTTAAAAGAATCATAGAATGTAAGACTTGGAAAGGAATTAGTCCAATTCTCCTCTAGTTCAATGCTTTGTCCAATGCAAGATCCTATCCCTATGTCCACATTTTTTTTCATTTAATTTCTTGCAGTCACAAACCAAAATACAAGTATAATAAAAGAAGAACATGGGAAAAATAAAATCATGAACAATTTGTCACCAGAAACTTTGACTGAGGGGAATTACAGCATTCTCCTCTGATGGTTACAACTCTTAAAAAAATTTGGAAACCTGAGAAGTGATGTATGGAGAGCCATCCCCTAGACAATGTAAGAACAAATTACTAGCATTGGGTCTGGAGGGGTCTATTTCAAGGAGAGACAGTAACTTAGTCTGCCTGTGTTATACATAGGGCAGTATAAAAAGATAGCCTATACAATCAGGCCCTAACAAGTAGCGGCCCAGAGACAATCTTGGCCTTTGAATCACTAATTAATAGTGTTCAAAGGGAGCTAGGAGCCGACCATAGGCCAAGTGGTCCATATCATTCAAGAAGCAATTCTTGGTTTGACAAAGAGTGTCTGATGCTCAGGAACCAGATTAATCGGGTTTACCTGCTCTATCATAATCGAGGGGACAAATGCCCACCAGAGGACTACTATCGCTTGAAGCAGGAGTATAAAGGACTAATTGCTAAGAAAAAGAGGGCTAAAGAGAGAGAGAAGTGGGATCTACTTCTCTTCTCCATCCAGCAGAAGAACACTCAACTATTTTGGCAAATTGTTGCCAGCTCCTTCCCTCGTCATCAAGAATTCCCCCTCTGCTGTATTTCCAACAGAGACTGGGAAAACCATTTCTTGTCAATTTTCCAGGTGTCAACAAGTTCGACCGAGCTTGGGCCACAACTACCTCCTGCAGTTCCTGACTGGCAACCCGTGACTATGTCCACATTTATACAGAGGTCAACTAGGCTCTGTTTAAATACTGCCAGTGAAGAGGAGTTCCTCCTCCTAGGGCAGTCAACTCAATCATTGAATAACTCTTGCTGTCTTTTTCCCCCTTTTTTCTTCTTCTGATGTCCAGCTGAAGCTTACTGCCTTCTAGAACAGGGCGCCCCAGAAAAGGGCTGCCCAAGTGGTGAGCAAGCATGCAAGTGCACAAGTTCCATTTGTGCAAATGGTGGGCTTGCACACAAAACCATTCCCTCCCCACTGCTGTTGTCAGTCCACAGAACTGGAAAGGTTGGGGACCACTGTTCTAGGAGATTGTGTCCTGTCTTCCATATGTCAGCCCCTTAGTTAGGTGAAGACATTTTTTTTCTTAAGTTGTTTTCTTCTCCACATCATCAATAGACCCTTCTAAAGTTTTTTCCCCCTTTCCAGGCCCCTTTAATTTTAGTTTATCTTCTGTGCGTATGTTCCACTCTGCCAGTATCTTTCTTAAAATATAGTGCCGAATTTAGCTCAATGATGTTTTTTCTGTAATGTATATTATTTTGTTATACAGATGTATTTTAAAGTAAGGAGAAGCAGAATTAATTCCCATTTTTTACCCAAGTATCACACTCAGTGTGCAATTATTCCATTTTCCCTGGGTGACTTTCTCCCTCTAAAATGAAAGTTGCTATTGTAACGTAAATCAGGCAAGTTTTCATTCTCTTGTTACTACCATAATTCTTAAGAAGACTAGCTTTTGTGATTTGCTTTGTCTCTCAAAACCTGGAGGAAAATGATTACTGAAAAGCAATAGTTAATTACACTCTGTCCATTGTGGAGTAAGCTAAATTCATATTGACTAATTGTGGTCATCTATAGAATGTCACTACAACTTTATTTATTGTCTCCAGATGATCAAGCAACTCTTTTCACTTTCTACCCTCTACTATAGGATTATATAAGTTGAATATTGCAGTACACAAGGGACATCAGTATGTACTATATAATATAGGAAAAATCAATGAAACATTAAAATGTATTTTATTAAAGTTAAATAACATATACATTTATATAACTGTGGGTTCTATTTGATCAGGATCTCTTTTTCTCTGAATGTAATAAAAAAGATTTAGACATTTTCAAGCCCAGTTCTCCTACCTTTTGCATTCAATTTTTTTCAAACAGTTTTATGCATGTTTTCCCCAAAGTACTCTTTATTTTCCTTTATGCAGTTGTAGATATTCATTTTTGTCCCTATATTTTTGACTGGACAAGTGTAAGTTCTGGAAAATGTGTATTTTAACAAAAAGTATCCTTCAGGTTTTTGCATAGATTGGGCAGTACAAATTGGATAAGTTAATACAAAACTTCAAGCACAATTATTTTCTCTTTCATTCCTATGTCTTTTCAACAAACTACTTTCCCACTTAACTGGCTCTGTATTGTCTAGTCTGACAGTGGCAATTCTCCAAAGACTCAGGTATTTTAAGTGGAAATAGCTGGAATTAATCCTGGGGCTTTGTGTACATCAATCATAGATTCTCTTAGTATACTACAATCATATTAATACCTTGGGTGACACGCTTCTGATTTGTTACACAAAAAGAGCTGAAGTGAAATAATATATGGTTGACTAGTACATACTTCAGAAACAGTTAAATAAGGAAGGTTCTATTCATTCATGAGAAGGGTATGTACTCATGTTTTGCTTTCTGATTGCATTGAGCACTGAGAAAGAGAAACACAAGAAGAATACAAACCCCTCAGTGTAGTGATCAAATAGAACAATTGGAGATAACATCTAAAGACATAATCATTCATATCTCCTTAATATGGCTTCCATCTTCACTCTTAACAATGACTGCAAGCATCATCTTGCTTATATATTTTTTTTCTTCTTCAGTCCAATTCTGTTCTTAAATTTTATTGTGAGGGGTTCTTCCATTTGCCTTCTGAAAACCCTTTTGCAGGCATTCTGCTATACAGATTATTTAAGCTGATTGATAGTAAAGCTATTTCTAAAAAAGAAAAATCAGATTTGTTATTTGTGTGCATTAATGTTTTCATTTAAATATTACATCTGTTTTGTAAGATAAATATTGCTAGAGCATGTTGATCAAATTAATAAAGCATCAAAATATTTCAGTACTTTAATATTTATATTGATTGATTGGTATACTTGATTATGGCAATGTTAATGTTTTGTCAAAATCCAAAATAAATGTATTTCTTGCTATTTGAATGTTGTTAGCCAAGTTCAAGGTTAATTTAATTTTGAGACAAATATTTCTTTCTGAAATGCAGAGACTTTTGCATATTAAACTCAGTTACTCTAATGTCACTTTTAACCCAATTATCCCAAAATTTAAAACCACAGAGCATGACTTAAAATAATTACTACAATATCAATATCAATAAGCAGTATCCTATTAGTAAAATTGAGAATAAACAATATTGGCAAGCAAAAACTCAAATATTTGAAAATACCAAAATATAAACAATCATGATCATTATGAATAATGTATTGACAGAAATTGGAAAATCTGGGTGCTACCAGAAAGAAACTCTATCCTACATACACCAGTATGTTTTAATGATGTTTGACTTCATTTAATATGTTCAATTATGGTTCTGATTTATCTTCCTTTTTAATTTTGAGGTAGGGCTCCAAAGAGTCAGTCCATCTCTCTCTCTCTCTCCCTCTTCCTCTTCCTCTGGATCTAGTCCATCTAGCTCAGCATTTTCTGATACATAGTCAAGCAGTGGTATGAAGATGATATTCAATTTCTACAATTGCTCATTTCCGCCACTGCTTGCTAGCTGCTAATGTTCAAGATATGGAGCCTGAAATTTAGAAGATACTAGACAACCCATGTCATGTTGTGTCATTGTTTCAGAAATATTTCTTTTCCTAAATAAAGTGGGCAAAAAACTGTAGGGGCACAACCAACTTCCAACTTCCTGCAAGCTTCGCCATTGAGTTTCTTTGTGAGAAGCTGGCAGGAAGCATCAGAATTCCTCCCTCCCTCCCTTTCTGTCCTTGTTTATGGAGAGTTTTCAGGAAGAAAGACAGTGGGGAAACCAGCAAGAAGTTGCACATCAAAGGCCAGAAAGAAGATAAGTGATTGCTGTCAAGTCAGGGAGAGGCAGAGTGTAGGGGTGTGGGTCAAGAATGGTATGTGGGAGTTCATGAAAGGTGTCATGTGGTTTGGGAAAAATATATGCCAGAGATGCCACACAGGCCAGGGAGTGCACACAGGTGAGTGATTTAGGTTGGAAAGGATGATTGGGGGTATGCAAGAACTGTGCAGGTTGGGTGATGTGAAGAGGGGTGGCATGGGTCAAGAAGAATACATGATGATGTGTGAGAGGTGCCTTGCCATCTGTAGGTATGAGTGATATAGGTTGGAAAGAGTACAAAAAGTGCCATGTAGGTCAGGAATGGCAGCAGAATGAGTTCTTAAAGTTATGTGGCGATTCCCAAGAGATGGGTCAGGGAAGATCTGGGAGAGGAGTGGAGTTAGAGAAGTTGCGCAAGGGTGCACAAGAGTTGAAGTCCAGTTCAGGAAAGGTGTGCAGGGATGGCACAATTCAGGGAGGATGTGGGAGTGCACAAGAGGTACTGTGCAGGTCAGGGATCCAGTCTGTTGGCATGTTTTGGGAAGTCATGAGGGGGCAGCAAATTCAGATTGTGGCATGGGCCAGGAAGAAAATGTAGTGTTTTCTTCCTCTCCCTCCCTCCCTCCCTTCCTCCCTTCTTTTCTTTTTCCCTTCAGGCAGGTAAGTGTCTGCTGTTGGATGGGGAAGGGATTACGAAACTGGGTAGGGAATGTCATGGAATGTTGAAAATAAAGATAATGTAACAACAGCCAGTAACACTGAAGCAGCCACAACTGTCCCACAAATTTTATTCTCTTGGGAGTAATGGATCCTGGATTTTGGATGCATTCTGAAGGTTAGCTCATTTGACATAGCTTGATTCAAAAATTGTTGCCCTATAATTCACTTTTTTGCCCAGTTAAAAGGTCATGACAATGAGAATTTTAGTAGTACATTGATTAGGTAGTTACACATGTATAGTCATTTATACCTCCATCCTCTTTTATGGAGACTGTTTTAGAAATCTATTGAATTATTGACTGTCAGATGTTAAAACAATGAGGAGTTGTATAAGAAAATTGACATATTTTATCAAAAACTATTTAATTTCAATTTAAAATTTAAAATTTAAATTCTGCTGCTATAAGAAAGGAATATAAATTGTATATTGCTTTGAAAGAACTGTTTTGCTGACTTTTAAAAGGTAATGTGACAAGACCACAATGAATGAACTAAACAACATAAACTTGTTTTCACCTTTTGACTCTGCATATTATTTCTTATATCTACTTTTTAAAAGAGCTAATAAATAGAATGAATTATCTCCTTCCTGCTTGGTCTAGGGAAAGCCAATTAAGTTTAATATGCATGGTTGCTGGAAAAAAATGATTTAGCGAAGTGTTTTCTGTAACATAGAGTAACAAACTGAATTGAAAGCTTACTAATTTAAACTAATGTTGTTTTGAATCTTGTTTTTTCACATAACTGATGAATTTATTTTGATGGAATATGTCAGCAGGTAAATACGTTTAAAGCTTCTCTCATTTGATATATTAAAGAATAGAAACTCTATTTAGTCATTTGACCATATAAAATACTAATACAAAGATATACCAAGATAAAAACAGGACATGTTCATAGTAAGCTGTCCCTATTATCCCAAAGCTGCTTCTTTTCAAGAGGCAACTGGACTTACTAGTTTTTCTTTGAAGACATTTGCTTCTCATCCAAGAAGCGTTTTCAGCTCTGACTGGATGGTGGGGAATGGAAGGATTTATACTCCTTTACAGACAGAGCTGAAGAAGCTTCTTGGATGAGAAGCAAAAAGTCTTCAAAGAAAAACCAGAAAGTCCAGTTGCGTCTTGAATAAAAGCACCTTTGGAACAACCGTAACCGGAAAACTGAGAATCTCTATAGACATGTCCCTATTATCATTAACCCCAATCCAATCTAAATATTCTGTCCTCTTAAAATAAAGAGTGCAGTCTTACTTTGTTCCTTGCAAAAAATAATACACTTTCTCCCAGATGCCCCAGTATTTTTCCGTTTTTAAGTAAGAATGTAAGTAAGCAGCCCTTTCTGCAAAATACAGTTTGCAGTGAAAAAGAATGTGTCCAATGTCTTCAAAGTCTGGTGCTCTACAAATGCACAGTCTTTCGTTAGATGGAACTTACTAAAACCTCTCATGTCTCTTACCATTGAGTCTAATTATTCAAAATGAGCTCTAGGAAAAGCTGTTCTGAGATGTTGAAGCATATATATTGTTAAATAGTTTTCTCACTGGGAGACTGATATGATATGTGTTGGGACAGCCACTTCAAAGATATTTAAATGTTACTGTGTCCTCTTTGGTAGCCACATCAATGACTCTTCATTTGAAAGTTTCTTTGGCCTTTATATCTGGTTGGACTGGGAATTGGTTAGAGAACCCATGTTGTGAGGTGGCATTTGAAAGTGTGAGGAGCTCCTCTTTGAAACACAATTTGGGTAATCTATCTGGTTCCACAGATAGGATTTTCAATGCAGTAATTGAAAAACTTTAAAGACTAAATAGCTTTGTATAGGGTATCCAACTCTGCTCTTACTCCTGGAACTAGAGCAGACTTATACACCCCCAAGATACATTTCAGAAAAGTACATTATATCTGTTCTAGTAAGGGGGTGTTTATATATCTCCCACATTTCTCCACCACATATAATCTTTGGGACTATTTTGCTCTTATATAACTTTATTGGGAGCTATGGCTGGTCAGCTGCCTTATGGTATTGGCACAGATTTATAACACAAAGTTCTTTTCCTTTCCCATTTCCTCCTAAATTTGACTTTCAAAGTTTATCATCATAGAGGTCCCTGCAAACTTTCAGAATGAGAGAGAACACTCTAATTCAATGATAAATCTAAAATAAAATAATAAATTCTATCAGATAGAATTTTATACAACAGCCCTTATCTTTGTGTAACTATTTCTTTTCATTTAATTATGTGTGAGTCTTAGGATGTATTGATCTGAAGGGCTCCTTAATAATAATTATAGTAAGCATGGAGATGACCCATTAAATAAAGAAAAAGAGGGTTGGTTCATAACATATATTTGACATGAGAGCCACTTTCAATACACTTTCAGAAGTCATCAAAGTCAAGTTCATCAATTACAGTTTAGTTCATGGGAGTAAAAATCTTCCAAACATCCCTGCTAATTAGAGGTGATAGACCATGCTTTTCTTTTGCTGTCAACTTTGATAAAATAAGACCCAGAAAATAATCTAACAAACATTTTTTATTTATAAAAATAAGAAAACCTAACGGGCTATATTATTATTATTATTATTATTATTATTTATTTAGACTTGTATGCCTCTACCCGAAGGACTCAGGGCGAACATACACAAAGATATACAATAAAACAAATAAAAACAAGTCCAAATTACTAAACAAGACAAAGAGTAAAATTGCAAATAGGCAAATATTATTAAAACTACCCTCCCCATGGTCAGTCCAGGCCGGCCTGCTGAAACAGCCAAGTCTTCAGGTCTCGGAAAGGAGCGGAGATCAGGGGCCAAACGCAGATTCGCAGGAAGCTGATTCCACAGGGCGGCGCCCACAGAAAGGCCCTAGCTCTGGGAACCGCCAGCCGACAATGCCTGACCGACGGTATTCCCAGAAGGCCCTCCTATGGGAGCGACGGGGATTGGACTGTGATGCAGGCAGGAGGCTCCCGCAAGTACCCTGCACCCAAGCCATTAAGGGCTTTATAAGTTGTTACTAACACCTTGAAGGAAACCCGGAGGCAACCGGCAACCAATGCAGGTCGCAAGAGGAGGGTGTAACATGGGAGTATCGGGATACCCCCATCACAGCCCGCTGCCGATTCTGCACCAGCTGCAACCTCCGAGTAATCCGCAAGGGAAGCCCCATGTAGAGAGCATTGCAGTAGTCGATTCTGGACGGACGAGCGAGTGACCGTCAAGGGCATCTCGGTCCAGGTAAGGCTGGCTAACCAGCCGAACCTGGGCAAAGCCCCCTGGCCACAGCCCCCACCTGTTCCTCCAAACTGAGCTGTGCATCCAGGAGGACGCCCAGATTCTCGCCTATCCACGGGGTAACACCTCCCCCATCCATGACCAAAGATGGCACATCCACTGAACACCGAGATGCCGGTAAGAACAGCCACTCAGTCTTGGCTGGGTTGAGTCTGAGCCTGTTACTCCCCATCCAGGCCTGCACCGCCTCCAGGCACCGGGACATCACCGAGAGCATCACTGATCTGGTCTGGGGTGGAGATATACAACTGGGTATCATCAGCATATTGATGATACCTCACCCCAAAACCACGGATGATCTCACCCAGCGGTTTCATGTAGATATTAAACAGGAGAGGTGAGAGAACCACCCCTGAGGCACCCCACAACTAAGGGGCCTCGGGAAGACCTCTGCTCTCCCGCCAACACCGACTGCTAATGGTCCGAAGGTAAGAGGAGAACCACCGCAACACGGTGCCCCCACTCCCAACCCCCGAGCCGCAGAAGGATACCATGGTCGATGGTATCGAAAGCCGCTGAGAGATCTAAAGGACCAGGACAGAGGAAAACCCCTGTCCCAGCCCTCAAGAGATCATCCACCAATGCGACCAATGCTGTCTCGGTGCTGTGTCCGGCCTGAAACCCGATTGGTACAGGTCAAGGTAATCAGTTTCCTCCAGGAACAGCGGAAGCTGCTGAACCACCACGCTCAACAACCTTCGCTAAAAAGCGAAGGTTGGAAACTGGACGATAGTTATTCAAAATGGTTGGGTCCAGAGCAGGCTTCTTAAGGAGGGTCTCACCACCGCTCTTTAAGCGGCAGGGAAAACCCTTCACTCAAGGAAGCGCTGATAACTGCCTGGAGCCAACCACGTGTAACCTCCCTGGAGGCATAAACCAGCCAGGAAGGACACGGGTCCAATAAACACGGGTGGAGGACAGCCTCCGCATGATCCTGTCCACTTCATCCAGGGAGACAGAGTCAAACTCAACCCAAACAGGATCCACAAGACTCATCGCCACGCCATCATCAACATCCTGCCAGTCAGAGTCCAAGCCGCCCGAATCTGAGCGACCTTATCCGCCAGATGTAAACTAAAATCCTCTGCTCTGCCCTCAGAGGGGTCCCCTCCCTCCCTCAATTGCAAGAGGGAGCGAGTGACCCTAAACAGGGCCGCAGGGCGATCATCGGCAGACGCAATCAGAGCGGAGAAGTAAGCACATCTCGCTGCTCTAATCGCTTCCAGGTAAGTCCTAATATAGGCTCTTAACTGGAGACGGTCAGACTCAGAGCGACTAGTCCTCCACCTGCTCCTCTAGGCGTCTCCTCTGCCGCTTCATTCCCCGAAGCTCCTCAGAAAACCAAGGAGCTAAACGAGGTCTCCGGCAAGGGAGAGGCCGCAAGGGGACAACCCGTCGAAGCTGCCGAGGCCGCCTGCCAGGCGGCCACCAAAGTCTCGGCCGGGCTGTGGACAAGGGAGGTGGGCAAAAACCCCAGGGCCGTCTGGAACCTCTCCGGTCCATTAGGCTGGGGCGGAACCATCGTGTCGGCTCCTCATCCCAGCAGCGGGGAGCAGCAGACTGGAAGACCAGCCTCAGGAGATAATGATCTGTCCATGATAGGGGTAGAATAACAGGAGATCCACCCCCAGATCACTACACCACTGCCCCGAGATAAAAACCAGGTCGAGTGCTTCCCCTCATGGGTGGGTCCCTGAATCACCTGGGTCAGGTCCATGGCTGTCATGGATGCCAAGAACTCCCGAGCCAATCCAGACGCCACCCCAGGGAGGGTGTTGAAGTCCCCAGAACAATAAGTCTGGGGAACTCCACCACCACTCCCGAGAGGGCATCCAGCAGCTCGGGAAGGGCAGCAGCTTGCAACGCAGCTGGGGACAGGTACGTCAACAACAGGCCCAACTGACCACCCGGGCCCAACCTCAGAAGGAGGGACTCACAACCGCCAATCTGCGGGACAGAGGCCTCCCTTGGAAACAGAGTCTCCCTGATAACAATCGCTACTCCCCCGCCCCTTCCCTGGGCTCGTGGCCGGTGCACCACCCGAAAACCTGGGGGACAAAGATCACATAGAGGGACACCACCCTCAGGTCCCAACCAGGTCTCCGTAATACACGCCAGATCCGCAGCCTCCTCCTCAATAAGTTCACGGAGGAGGGGAGCCTTATTAGCTACGGACCTGGCGTTTACATATACCAGCCTAAGCCCAGGGCCCACACCGCCCAATACCGGCAGCTTAATCTCACACCAGAGCATATACAGGAAAAAGTACAAAGGAAGTTACAGGAAGTGAAGTAAAAACTTTTTGAAACAAGCACAGTAAACCAGAAATCACAAGACCGTCTTATCACATTACTATGGAGACAAGATAACAATTCTAGCTAGCAGACACCTGCCTGCAAATCTTAGCCTAGGAGAGCTGAACAGACAAATCTCAAAAAAACATAGTGACATCCCCTTCTTTGTCAGTTAAGTGGACATCAGGTAAGGCACATCTTCTCATGTAGATATTTGTGCTGAGCAGCTGGAAGTGGTTTGTTGAGCATGTCAGCAATCTGATCATGTGTGGACACATACTGTAATTTAACAAAACCTTGTTGAACTAATTGCTTTATGTTCTTATAACGAATGTCAATGTGTCTGGACCTAGAACCTGTGAAACATGTTTTGGAAATATAAACCACAGATTTGTTGTCTTCCATCACTGTGATTGGCTGGATCGGGCGTGTCCAAATATCTGTGACTAAAGCATCAAACCACGTTAAAGAATTACATGCATCTGAAACACAAGCATATTCAGCTTCAGTAGATGAACAAGAAATGAAGTTCTGTTTACGCACTTGCCAGTAAACAGGACACCCATTTAAGAACATCATATAACCTGAAGTACTTTTATGTGACTTCTTATCACTCACCCAATCAGAATCTGCATAACAACATAATTCTGCATAATCAGTATGTGTCGGTTCTAACAACAACTTCATATTTTTAGTGTGCTTTAGATATCTCAACAACTTCTTAATGCGTAACCAATGAAATTATTTTGCCTTACCTACGTGTCGTGACAAAAGATTGACACTAAGTGCAATGTCGGGTCTAGTCCAACTACTAATGTATAACAGTGACCCAATTACTGAACGATAAAGTGTTTGATCTTCAAAATCAGGACTTGGTTCATGTGCCAGATTATGAAAATCTGTTTGCATAGGTATGCTAGCTGTTTTAGCATCCTTCATATTGCAATGATGCAACAGTTGTTCAATCTTATCCTCTTGTGAAAGACTAAACCCTTTCTGAGTTTTAGTAATCTGAACACCCAAGTAAGTGTTAATGTAACCTAAAGATTTCAATGTAAAATATTTCTGCAAAGCTTTAGCAAAATTCTCACTCATTTGCTTATTTGGACCAATATAAACAATATCATCAACATAAACAAGAATTATCTCATATATATTCTCAGATCTTTTTGTGAACACCCGTTTGTCAGTTTCAGACTAAATAAAGCCCATTGAATTTAGTTTGTCAGTAAGACATAAGTACCACATTAAACCAGACTGTTTCAGACCATAAAGACTTTTGTTTAAGAGCCAGGTATCCCCTTCTTGCTTTCGGAACCCTGGAGGACCTTTGATGTAAATTTCTTCATCCAGGTGAGCATGTAGATAAGCTGTTTCAACATCAAATTGAAAAACTTCTAAACCAAGAATAGTTGCAGTGGCTAAAGCAATTTTTATGCTCTCAGTCTGAACTGTTGGTGAGTAAGTATTAGTGTGGTCTTCAGCATAACGTTGAGCGAAACCCTGAGCTACAAGTCTGGCCTTGTATAATGACTCACCATTTGGCTTCTTCTTAATTCTGTAGACGCATCTAGTGCCAATAACTTTCTTATTTGCTGGCAGACTTGCAGGCAAAAACACCTTGAGTTTCTTTAAACTGTCCATTTCAGCCTACATTGCCTCATACCATTTCTCTTGCTCTGAATCAGGAAGATGCTTTATTTGTGTGAACTTGTCAGGAGGCAGTGTAACAGCACAAATCAATGGTAAAGGTGCTTTTGTCAATTGCCATGAATATCACTTTGGAGGGATCCCCTTCGTGGCCCTGTCGGAACATCTCAGAACAACTGTCCATTCTTCTTCCGTTTCATCCTCTTCTTCATAGTTGCTAGCCTCAGCATCGATGGCTTGCGAAGATGGAACATCTGGTTGAGAAGAACTAGCTGATGGAACATCCGCCTGTGAATCTTGACCATCAGGTTGCGTGACTTCAGTAGCATCATCTCTAGGAAAATAAACTCCAGGATCATTGGAGTGAATCCTGGACCAGTCAGCATCTTCCTCAAAATTGAAGGACTGAGAAATCACAATTACATGTCTGAATTCAACGAATTTGCTCCATTTTGAATTGTCATCAATACCCATGAATCTCATTCTTTTTGGTGCTGGACCTCCTTTCTTTCTTTGAGCTAAGGGGATGTTCACCATAGCGTATGAACCAAAAATATGGATGTTTTTGAGATCGGGTTTATATCCATATAACTTGAAGAAAGGAGTTTGATACATTACACTAGTCCAGATGTGATTAATAATATAATTTGCATATTTAATAGCTTCACCCCAGTATGGGAGACTGAGATTAGCATCTTCTAGGAGACAACGCATCATGGTTTGTAGAAGCCTGTTTCAGCGTTCCACCACTCCATTTTCCACAGGAACATAAGTGGCAGATGTCTGGTGCAGAATTCCATTCTTACGCATCCAGTCCTGAAAACTCTGAGACATGAATTCAGCACTGCAATCACTTTGAATTCTAGCGATGTGAACATTGTGTTGGGTATTGACACAAGTTGCAAAGTCTTTAAATCTGAAAGATCTCTGAATTTTCTTTCATAGGAAATACAAATCCATATCTAGAATAATTATCAACAATTGTTAAGAAATATTTTTTACCACCAAGTGTTGGTGCAAATGGACCTCCTATGTCAGTGTGTACCAAATCAAAAATGTGTGTTGACAGATGTGTAGCGTGTTTTGGAACAGCTGCTGCTTTGGATTTGGCTTTCTTGCAGACAGCACAATCCAAGAACACCTTACAGCCCTTCAGATCCAAACCTTTCACGAATTCCGGCATCTTCCTAAGAACGCGAAAACTGGCATGCCCCAATCTTTTATGCCACTTATGGATACACCTGGAATGCAAAGGTTTACCTGTTAGTGAATTCTCAACATTTTTATTAGGAACCTCAGGCTTGCCTTGGGCAAACTGTTTCTTATTTTTCTTTTTGTTGGCTTTAGGAGCCTTTGGAGTAGCAACATGATCTCTCTCTGGTACATCTTTCTCTCTGGGCCTGTGCTCTCCTTTTTTGGAAATTGTATGCTTGCCTGTGCTTGTGAGTTAGACTTTGGCTTAGGTAATAAACACCACCAATTAATATGGTTTCAGCAACAATATTACCCTCTTTAACCACAAAACTTGCTTTTTCAAAATGGTGAACCTGGTACTTGGATACTCTCGACAAATGACTTTGACTAAGCAAACCAGAGGTTGCTGTTGGTATATAATAAACATCAGGAATCAATGCATTGAGCTCTTCAATATAAACAGTTCCTTTTCCCCTGACCTGAACAGGATAATTTGAAAAAGTGTACAGTTCACGCATGTCAGGTTCAGGCTCATGCATCTCTGTGTAAAGATCTCTTCTGTAGGTAACATGCACTGCTGCTCCACTGTCTAAAGTCCAGAGAAGTCATCTGTCATACTCTGGATGTGGTTGTGGATCGTTGATTAATGCCAATGTGATATGTGGAGCTTGTAGATCATGTCTGGGACCGCGACGACCTTGTCCTCTGCCTCTGCCTCTGCCTCTGCCTCTGCCTCTGCCTCTGGAATCTGTTCCTCTGGGCTGGTACCTGGCGGGTGTTGGAGATTGTTGGGGAAATTCTGGGCGATATGTCCCACACGATGGCAGATGTAACATCTTGGCATCCTTGGAACGAAGGCTCTTCCTCGAAAGAGATGCTTCACTGGAGCTCTTGATGCAGGTGGTCCTCTCAAATGTGCTGTGGCTTGTATGAGTGCTTCTTCTTCAGTTAAAATTCTGCATACATGATCAACTGTGCTCTGAGCAATGCCTGCTTGGCCACCAGGGGGCACTGGAGCTGGCACTGGTACTGACCCTGGTTGACCTGCTAAAGGCATTTGCGGCTGTGCCATTGCTGTTGAGCTGCCATTGGTATTTGAGCAACATTAATTTGGCCTACTGGAGGTGATGGCATTTGCTGCATTTGAGGAATTTTAATAGCAGCTATATCAGGAAGCCGAGCTGGTGCAATTTGGGAAGCCACAGGAGGCATTTGCACAACTGGAACAATGGCTGGAGATATAATATCTTGTAAAACAGACTTCATCATGGACATCTCGGAAAAAGATTTTTGTAAATTTTGTTTATGTTCATATATTGCATGCAATTTGCCAGCAGATGGTGCTACGACATTAGAAAATGCAGAAACTTTTGCTGAGTCAGGATCACAAGACAAGCCATGTGATGTAGGCAAAGCTCTCTGCTCTGATTGGACTGACACCACACCCATGTAACCAACTTTTGGGTGGTCCCTTGGCTTCGAAGAAGAAGGCAAGATGGAGGGCTCAGGAAATTGAACAACACCCATATCTGGCTGAAGGGATGATGCAAAGGCCGTAGCCAGCTTTATATTTTGTTCATAAATTTCAATTTGTTTA
Organism: Naja naja; assembly: GCA_009733165.1. Classification (NCBI taxonomy): domain Eukaryota; kingdom Metazoa; phylum Chordata; class Lepidosauria; order Squamata; family Elapidae; genus Naja; species Naja naja. Next base: position 32,641,492 of record CM019150.1, read on the forward strand.
AAAAAATCATGCATAATTTTCTGATGCATTGTCTGCTCTGGACTCATTGGAGAATAGTGGATTTCACCTTTCTCTTTGGATGAAAAATGCTCAGCTGATTGTAGAATCATAGGCTTTGCACCATGCATTTCATATTCTTTTGCCTTTGCTTTCTCAGACTGAGTTTGGGAGCATGCATCATAAACATAGAAAGGTACAGACCTTATCTCTTGTTCTCCTCCCATGGCAGCTTCTTCCAAACGAGTTGCTGAAGCAAGTGGAGTTTGCCAAACTGCAAATTGGCTGTCTGAAACTCTCCAAGCAAATTCCTTAATTATATCAGAAGGTGATAAATCTTCCTCTGACTGAGCCCTTCTTTGTTTCGTTTTCTTTTGCTTGCGTGGCATATTTGCAATTATACACAACGATCCTCGGATGTTGTGAACTAATTGATTAATAACCTTAACGCTTGTTATCAGCAACTAGCAAAGAAAAACATTGTTAAACCAAATGCTGCTACCATTTGTCAGGGAGTAAAAATCTTCCAAACACCCTGCTAATTAGAGCTGATAGACTGTGCTTTTCTTTTGCTGTCAACTTTGATAAAATAAGACCCAGAAAATAATCTAAGAAACATTTTTTATTTATAAAAATAAGAAAACCTAATGGGCTACATACTGGCAGCTTAATCTCACACCAAAGCACATACAGGAAAAAGTACAAAGGAAGTTACAGGAAGTGAAGTAAAAACTTTTTGAAACATGCACAGTAAACCAGAAATCACAAGACTGTCTTATCACATTATTATGGAGACAAGATAACAATTCTAGCTATCAGACACCTGCCTGCAAATCTTAGCCTAGGAGAGCTGAACAGACAAATCTCAAAAAAACGTAGTGACAGAGAACAGTACTACTATCTGGTATTGTATTTCTTTTGAAACTGCTGAAATTACTATGGACTGTTTATATACTTGATCCTAGCCCAGGATGAATAGAGATCTTAGTGCTTCATAGAAATATATTTGACAAATTATTCCTCAGTTAAGCCTAAACTGTAATCTCAGAGTTGTTGAAGCTGAGAAATATTGCCACAGAGCATATGGGATCTCAACACACATTTTCCTATCCTGCCTCTGCATCCCTCCTAAACAAGCAAATTACATACCACACTAAAATAGCTAACATAATAGCTAGCACTAAAACATTCAGGCATTTAGTCCATATGACTGGTAGCTGAATACATGAGCCAAGAGAACCTAAGCATTCCTTTAGTGTCAATGGCCCTGATATTAGTTCCACTAGGTAGACCAAACCAAGAAGTCAACTCCATGGGAAAGCTAAACATATTTTTATTGGAATTGGCTAAAATACGAAGATCTTGCAACTCTGATTGAACTGTATCACACTACCCCTCCCCATACTTCAGTGAGCCTATCTAAGCCTCTTCTGCAGATTTTTGGCTTCTTGTGGACTTAAAATGTGTTGTTCCTCTTGTTGCTTTGGTAACAAATCTCTTCTATCCCTATCATCTTCATTCTCTGCAGTTGTAAACTTAAAGTATTTTTCACTTCTTATCGCTCTAGCAATAGATCTTGCATATCTCTGTCAAGGTCATCTTCCTTACTGTCTACACCTTGGAAGTGGTACTTTCAGTTTCAAGGGAAAACTACCTAAAAATAATCTGGATGGTCAGAGTGTGAATGTAAATAAAATGATACCATGAGGCCTAATTTATTTTAAGATATGGATCAGAATATAATGTAAAAAGGTCATCTAAAAGTGAATGCATGGTAATCAGGCAAAAATATTTTTTTTTGCAATGTAGAAAAATGTGTGCTTGGTAGAAGAGAAAAAGCACATATGCTATGATTGAGAACTGTAGCGTTTCTCCCACAGTATATAAAAATATCTATTATTTGTATCAGAATTGTTGGAAAGTTTGTTAATTCATTTCAAATTTAATATATGACAGTGACCTCTGTGTTTACTGAGACTGGTGATGAATAGTGGGAATTACTGAGCCTAGTGATACATTATCTGGGGCGCTATTTTGGGAGATAATTTTAGCTAATATCTAACACATAGTTCTTGGTCTGCCTGAATTATCTTGAATTTTGTCCTACCCACAATGACTATATTATAAAAGTATTATGGAAATGCAAAAATGTTTATTTCAGTATACAAGTTCATCCCTATATGTGCCATTTAACCCCCAACTTATTTTTCTAGGCTGAGTGTTGTACTTAATCTTTGGCTACATTTCAAAATTTAATGAGTAAGACCAGAACAAAAATTAACTTTGACTTGATTTCATTTACATTTAACATTAAAATAAATTTAAGCATAATAGGATTATTTGCCAATCACTCATTTTTCCATTCTGTCATATTATTATTTGCAATTTTGTAGCAACTTTTGTAGGTTTATAAGGGCTGTCTCCAGGGCTTTTTTGTAAGCCATATATAGCTTTTGGCATCTCAGGTTGCTAAATAATCAATGTCTGTCCTGAGAAGAAGCAGAATATAAACTGATGAAGATGAGAATAATAACAAAATTATAACTTAATTTTTCAAGCCTGTTTTAAAACTTTGATTTATAAAATTCTACATGAAAAAGACCATGGGAAGCAGTTGTTTATTTTAATATATGTTTTGCACACAGTCTTACTGTTCTTTCATATAAGCATCTTTATTTATCAACAAGGGAGAATATTTGTAACTCAGGGTTGACATGAGGGGTCGTTGATATTCTCTGAGCTTACATGTTTTCTTGCAGACATTTCATTACCCAAACTAGATAACATCACCAGTGCTAGTAAAGAGTGCGGTTTGCTGTTCTTGCTAGTAAGGACAGCAATCACACTTCTTACTGATAATGTTACCTAGTTGGGTAATGAAATGTTTGCAAGAAAACAAGCAAACTCAACACCAAGGATCCCTCATCTTTATGTATTTGAATTCCAAACTTTATTCTAGCAGTAAAGTATGTTCTGCTTCTGATTTATACTTAAGAAATACTTTACTCAGTTATTTCTCAATCCAATTTACAGGACCACTTAAAAGGCAGTGAGGAGCCATAAAAAACTCCAGGACTAACAGAGGGTGATAATGATAAATGATAAAGGACTGATGACAGCATTCCCTAACTCCAGATCCCACAACCACGATCCTGAGATTATAGGGGGAATTTCCATATTGCCAGTGGCCACAACTCTTGAGCCATCTCTTATCCTGGGTAAAGTGAAGGCTGGTTTAAGTCCTCTAAACTATAAGGGAACTCCAATTTAGCCACAGAGAAGATGCCATGTAGCAGAGGAGTTTCTACATAAGTATCAGGTCACATCTCATGCCTACATCTCTACAAATAGGGTTTCACATCTGGTTATCTATGGAACAGTACCTCCAGAAACTTCCAGAGTCTTTCAAGTGATAATGTTCACAACTCCATCTCTACCCTGGAGCCTCAGTTGATCCCACACCTGAAACCCAGGTGGGGATATTTCTGAGAGGAGAAATCCCCACCCCAGCACCCAAACCCAGTACGGTCCTGATAATCCATGTCAGGTTGGTTTTCTCATCCACTGTTACATCATGGGTGAGGGAGACCTTAATGCAAACCAACCCTACATTCAGAAGCATGCCAGGCAAAAGGCAAGCCTACTGAAGTTCTGATGATCAGGCCTTGAGGTGAAGGACAATGGGCTGGAATGTATCACTATCACTATACACCAAGGTGACCTTCCTCAAGAGCAGCCCACTTTAATTCCCCCCATGCCCTTGTAAGCTTATGTTGATGTCATTGGTGATCACATCTAATATCCTTGTCTACTATCAGCTTATTTTTTCAACTGCCTTCCATTTTCCAAGCTTTAGTATATTCTATAATGATTGTAGTTTTTATATGATATGTCCAAAATATTTAAACTTTGTTATTACTACTACAGTGATTCACCCATATTTTCAAGGGCTACTCACAATTTATTAGGCTCAACACAGTCACAAAACAACATTTAATGTCACTTTGAGAGAAGCTTTTTCCGTTATCCATCAGATGTTGGCAACTTGATCAAATTAAATGAGTTTATATTTAAAGCTGAATAAATTCCCACATTGACTCTAATTTTATTCTTATAGTTCTTGCCAAATAGATTCCATTTTTTATAAATAAGCCAAACAGAGATGCATATTTTAAAGTGTTTAATTGTTTAGCTGTTATTAAGTATAAATAGATGAGAATTGTTACTTTTTTTCATTTTGCCCAAAGAGGAAATGCTAGTCCTAAAAACAGTTACTGGGTGATGTGCCAGGCTTGTGATTCTTAATTTTTATCTTGACTTGTTTACTAATTTTAGCAGCAGCATACAGGTGAAACTCAAAAAATTAGAATACCATGCAAAAGTTCATTTATTTCAGTAATGCAACTTAAAAGATGAAACTAATATATGAGATAGACACATTACATGCAAAGCAAGATAATTCAAGCCATGATTTGCCATAACTGTGATGATTATGGGTTACAGCTCATGAAAACCCCAAATCCACAATCTCAGAAAATTAGAATATTGTGAAAAGCTACAATATTCTAGGCTCAAAGTGTCCCACTTTAATCAGCTAATTAAGCCATAACACCTGCAAAGGGTTCCTGAGCCTTTAAATGGTCTCTCAATCTGGTTCAGTAGGATTCACAATCATGGGAAGGACTGCTGACCTGACAGTTGTGCAGAAAACCATCATTGACACCCTCCATAAGGAGGGAAAGCCTCAAAAGGTAATTGCAAAAGAAGTTGGATGTTCCCAAAGTGCTGTATCAAAGCACATTAATAGAAAGTTATGTGGAAGGGAAAAGTGTGGAAGAAAAAGGTGCACAAGCAGCAGGGATGACAGCAGCCTGGAGAGGATTGTTAGGAAAAGGCCATTCAAAAGTGTTTGGGACGTTCACAAGGAGTGGACTGAGGCTGGAGTCAAGTGTATCAAGAGCCACCACACACAGACGGATCCTGGACATGGGCTTCAAATGTCGTATTCCTCGTCAAGCCGCTCCTGAACAACAAACAACATCAGAAGCGTCTTACCTGGGCTAAAGAAAAACAGACCTGGTCTGTTGATCAGTGGTCCAAAGTCCTCTTTTCTGATGAGAGCAACTTTTGCATTTATTTGGAAACCAAGGACCCAGAGTATGGAGGAAGAATGGAGAGGCACACACTGCAAGGTGCTTAACGTCCAGTGTGAAGTTTTCACAGTCTGTGTTGATTTGGGGAGCCATGTCATCTGCTGGTGTTGGTTGACTCTGCTTCATTAAGTCCAGGGTCAACGCAGCTGTCTACCAGGAGATTTTGGAGCACTTCATATTTCCTTCCGCAGACGAGCTTTATGGGGATGCTGACTTCATTTTCCAGCAGGACTTGGCACCTGCCCACACTGCCAAAAGCACCAAAACCTGGTTCAATGACCGTGGGATTACTGTGTTTGATTGGCCAACAAACTCACCTGACCTGACCCTATAGAGAATCTATGGGGCATTGCCAAGAGAAAGATGAGAGACATGAGACCGAACAATGCAGAAGAGCTGAAGGCCGTTATTGAAGCATCCTGGTCTTCCATAACACCTCAGCACTGCCACAGGCTGATAGCTTCCATGCCATGCTGCATTGAGGCAGTAATTGCTGCAAAAGGGGCCCAAACCAAGTACTGAGTACATATGCATGCTTATACTTTTCAGAGGTCTGATATTGTCTATGTACAATCTTTGTTTTATTAATTGCATGTAATATTCTAATTTTCTGAGATTGTGAATTTGGGGTTTTCATGAGCTGTAAGCCATAATCATCACAATGATGACAAATCATGGCTTGAACTATCTTGCTTTGCATGTAATGAGTCTATCTCATATATTAGTTTCACCTTTTAAGTTGCATTACTGAAATAAATGAACTTTTGCACAATATTCTAATTTTTCAAGTTTCACCTGTAGATGTTCAGAGTAATACTGATCTTTTTGCAAAAAGTGATACTGAAGATCAGTGAGCAACTTGGTCCTTGCAATGTGGCAGCCAACCTGAAATCTTGGGCAATCTTTGCTGTTGGTTGCAAACAGATGCAAAGATCTGCCATCACATCTAAAATCTGGAAGTGAAACTGATGAACAAATTATCCCAACCACTTAGAGCAAGTATCAAGTAGTTTGATTGCCTTGCATGTCACTCCAATTTCAGGTTTATGTACAGGTACATAGGAATATATCTTAGTTAATATAGCAGAAATAAGGATATTAATTTAAATAGGAATTTGATGTTAAATAATGTTTCATTTGTACTTTATAGATGGAATAAAACCTTTTTTTTCTAAGTCCTCAGTGGAATTTTGCTGTGATTTACTAAGTCAATTTCACCTCTGAGTATTTCTGAATTATCAATGGTAAAGGAAAAGGCAACTCTTCTCAAAGAATAATACTTGAGTGGTCTCCATATTCCTTACTTGCTTCTGAAAAGTACTTAATAATTACCAAAATATGTATTAAAGAGAAGATGTATGGTGGTGCAATGGTTAGAATGCAGTATTGCAGGTGAACTTACTGCTCACTCCAGGAGTTTGATTCTACAAAGCTCAAGGTCCTTCCATCCTTCCAAGGTTGATAAAATGAGGACCCAGATTGTTGCAGGCAATATGCTGACTCTGTAAACTGCTTAGAGAGCGCTGTAAAGCACTATGAAGCAATATATAAGCCTAAGTGCTATTGCTATTAAGAGAAGTTGGGGGGGGTAGAAAATATGTATTTAATAAGTTACTAATCAGTAAAAGAATACCTGAGTTTTATCCCTAAAGTCTGAAAATAATTGTAACTTGAAATTAATGTAATTCATCTGATCTTCATTTTTAAAATTCATTTATATTTGACAAGGAAACACTCATAGCAAAGGGTAATGATTTATTTCTGTTGTTTTATAATCTAAAATGTTTTATCAGAGCAAAACCTGTTTTTTTCTGTTAACTGATTTGGTTCTCTCTTTTATAAATTGGACTTCCAGTGTGACTCAGGGTTTGACCATGAACTAAAAAGCTATTTTGGTTAAGACACCAGGCTAAAGTCTGGGAAATTGTGAGTTCTAGTCTGGCCTTAAGCACCAAGATAGCTGAGTGACCTTGGACCAGACACTCTCTCTCAGCCCTAGGAAGCAGGCAAGAGCAAACCACTTCTGAAAACTTACCAAGAAAACTGCAAAGACAGAATAGAATAGAATAGAATAGAATAGAATAGAATAGAATAGAATAGAATAGAAATGTTGGAAGGGATCTTGGAGGTCTTCTAGTCCAACCCCCTTCTTAGGCAGGAAACCCTACACCACTTCAGACAAATGGTAACTCAACATCTTTTTAAAAACTTCCAGCGTTGGAGCATTCACAACTTCTGGAGGCAAGTTGTTCCACTGATTACTGTTCTAACTGTGAAGAAATTTATCCTTAGTTCTAAGTGGTTTCTCTCCTTGATTAAGTTTCCACCCATTGCTTCTTGTCCTGCCCTCAGGTGCTTTGGAAAATAGCTTGACTCTCTCTTCTTTGTGGCAGCCCCTGATATATTGGAACACTATTATCATGTCTCCTAGTCCTTCTTATTCAGGAGTGACTTGAAGGCACAAATAAAATAAATTGACTCTAACCAAGTATTGAATAAAATTATATTAAAAGTTTAAGATTCCTTCTAAACGAAGGTTATTCATCCCTTCAGCCTTATCATTTGCATGGTTGATCGTAATATTTGTAACAAGACAGTGATAGATTTAGCAGAAGGATATTTACATTAATTATGTCTGACAATTCTTTTGATGGTTAAATAAACAAATACCATATTCTCTGACTATCCTTTGATCATGCCTTGAGGAAACATGATTAACCAACCAGACACTGAATTTGTTATTTATTATGTATATTCCCACATCTTTTTAATGAATGGTTTTCTTCATTAATCACTGTGTGATTTCACACTAGAATCTACTTCTAAATTCATTCTATATTTATCTTTCCTATATTTCCTATCTGATTCATTTGGGGTTACATCCTATCTACCCTTTAAAAAATCATCCTTTTTATCCTTCTTTACAGTGAGAAAACTTAAAAGGATTAGGACCTGAGGCAATATTAGACTGACTCATATTTCAGCTCAAATAGGAAAAGCTTTTGATCTTCGTGAAATAAACTTCCTGACTTTGCAATTTACCATAATATTTGACCATAAAACTGATTATAGGAGAAGGTAGGAGACCTTTGATCTTCTGGATCAACAGCAAAGGGAATTGCTAGAAGAGTTTCTCACATGTTGGGCTCACATGTTGGCAGCACATTCCAGATTGACAGAATCATTAGAGAAGTTATTCCATTATTAAAACTCTACCAATATCCTCATAAGACATGCATGAACTTCTGCAAATATTTTTAGCTCCTGTGAATGCTTTGGATGTTACCCATCCTCTGAATAAACTTACAAAACTATAGATATTGCTTTAGTCATAGGAGCCATAGAAGTAATTACTATGTAAAATCCTTGGAGATTTGCAGCAGACAAGGTTGTACATATAATGATACACAGAGACACCTCAGTGAAGGAGACAAACTGAATCTTTAGACATTGTATAATTGTTAATACCAGTGTATAAATTTGTCATGTCCTGCTGCTGCTGATCACTTCAGCAAGGCCCTTTGTTATTATTTATAATTTTCATTATCATTCATAATATTTTATCCTTTCACTACCAAGGCCATGTGAGGAAGGATAGCAATATGAAGCAATCACAGTCCATTTCCAAGACTGATCTGATACTTGGTTTTGATGGCAAGATAGTAACTAATCTCGAAGTAAAGCAGAACAGAAATCTTAATTGGGCCAAGTCTAATATCAAGGCATTATCTATTTCTGAATTCTGAACAGGCACAGACTTGAAGAATCTAATTTCTCTACTACCAAAGTTCCATAACACCATAAAACCGTCTCTATCATTCACTGAGAAAACTTTTAGTACATAAACTTCCTACTAGAAACAGCAAATAAGTTCAAATTTGATTTTTATCCTGACTGTTTACATAGAGGAAAGTTATTGACAGCAGCTTTTTAATCTCTATGTCAGTGATATACCAAAATTCCTATATGTTGCAGACACTTTTGTTCCGAAAATCTATTATAACTCAACTTCCTTCCATTTTCCTGTACTTTCAATTTAGAAAACAAAAGGTTTTTCTTGTCTTTTCAGACACTTTAGATTCCCCAGCTTCAAAAATGAAAATTTGTTTTTTTAAAAAATCAAATGACTTTCCCATCATCTCTGAAAAACTGTGGTTAGGCAACTGTTACCTAGCGTCTTCATCAACAAAAATAGATAAGAACTTTAAAATGTTTGCTCAGATCTTCTATTTTTCTCTTGGAAATTGTAAAGCTTGATGGGAAGAAATAAAGTACATATCTGGATTTGCAGCTTTTGTCAGATTGTTCTTTGGGTCTTCAGACCTGTTTTGAAAGAAATATACAAACTGACATTATGCATCTACAGAAACTGTCTCATCAGCTATGTTTATGTTTGTTATACAAAATATTAATTATGTACAGCTTGCTGTTGTATGTAGAACTGATGACCTAATTCAGAAATATATGCAAATCATTTGGTTTGTGTTCAACTGCTCTGCCCTGATGTAAAAATTACATACATCAGATTTAGCAGGCTGTCAGAATTGGGCTATTGTCCACCACCAACCATGTACTCAACGAGTAGTCCTTAATGGGTCTAAGTCTACATGGAGGGAAGTAAGCAGTGGGGTGGCACAAGCTTCCATCTTAGGCCCAGTACTCTTCAATATCTTCATTAACGACTTAGATGAGGGAATAGAAGGGAACTTACCAAATTTGCAGATGATACTAAGATGGCAGGAATAGATAACACCCAAGAAGACAGGCTCAAGATCCAGATGGATCTTGACAGACTAGAACACTGGGCTGTATCTAAAAAAATGAAATTCAATGTAGAGAAAAGTAAAGTCCTACACTTAGGCAAGAAAAACCAAAAGTACACATATAGACTGGGTGAAACCAGGCTCAATAGCAGTAACCGTGAGAGGGATCTTGGAGTCTTAGTGGACAACCAGTTAAATATGAGCCAGCAATGTGCAGCAGCAGCCAAAAAAGCTAATGCAATCCTAAATTGCATTAACAGAGGGATACAATCAAGATCATGGGAGGTACTAATACCACTCTATAAAGCCTTAGTAAGACCACACCTAGAGTACTGCATCCAGTTTTGTTCACCAAATTATAAAAAAGATGTTGAGACTCTAGAAAAAGTACAGAGAAGAGCAACCAGGATGATTAGGGAACTGGAGACTAAAACATATGAAGAACGGTTACAGGAACTGGGCTTGGCTAGTCTAGTAAAAAGAAGGACCAGGATAGCACTGTTCCAATATTTGAGGTGCTGCCACAGAGAGGAAGAGGTCAAGCTATTTTCTAAAGCGCCTGTAGGCCAGACAAGGAATAATGAATGGAAACAGAACAAGGAGAGATTTAACCTGGAAATAAGGAGAAACTTTCTGACAGTGAGAACAATCAACCAATGGAACACCTTGCCCTCGGAAGTTGTGGGAGTACCATCACTTGAGACTTTTAAGAAGAGATTGGACTGCCATTTGTCAGAAATGGTGTAGGGTCTCCCGCTTGGGTGGGGCATTGGACTATGTTATGTATGTAGGCTTGAATGTTATTGGTTTAGTTTGAATTGTTCTTGTAAAATGTCAAATAGGATTGGTTTAAATAGTGCGGGAAAACCCTGCACTCTGATTGGCTGGCAACTACGGCTGCTGGCTATAAGAAGCAGCCGTAGCCCAGCCAAGTTGGGTCCATTCGAGCTGTAGTCACTTAATAAACTCTTCACTGAAGCTCTTCGCGTCTGACTCTTCATGCAAACTTAACAGACTAGATGACCTACAAGGTCCCTTCCAACTCTGATTATCTGTTATCTGTTATCTGTTTACCAATTGCTGATGGCCTCCTTCTTTATGAAACCTTAGTCTTCTCTCTCCTCACCCTTGACTTTTTCTTCTGCTCCCTCTTCGTGCAAAATTGTTTTTACTAAATTCTCCTTTCTGGCTTACCCCTTTCCATCTTACCATATCTGTCCACTAATTATTTTACCAAATCATTTTCTGGAAGACTATATTACCTAATGGACACAGGACTGATGCTTTGATTCTTTCTACACCTGTCATTCTAAATTATTCAAGCTCTGATACTAGACAATTAATATTGGGTAATTCAGAATGCCTTGCATCTGGGAAAAAGCAGAACAGTGACTCACCTTCCGTTGGAAGCCTAATTGCCCTATCTGTGAAACAGATATCCTTAAAAATGAGCTATGGCAAGGACGTTCAGCAGTCTGTTAGCCCTAGGTAGTTGCAGAGCCATGTCCAACACAACAAAGGGAATTTGCTGTGCTATACATTTTATACATTGAATTTCTTCTCTATAGAATAGTAAATATCATTGAACTAGTGTTTAATCTGTGCCTAAATGGATGTTAGCTACCAACTAGAAGGGAATATTTGGAGAATTGTGGAGTCTACAAATAGAAGGAAATATTTGTAGAACTGTGGAGTCTGCAAATATTTGGGGTATTGTTTGCTAATTGATTGTTCTGGTATTACTCCTGGTGTTAATCTCTATTTATCTGAATGTTGATTACTGGAAAAGAGATATTTTGGGTTTTTTTTTTTTTGGTTTAGCTTTTGGATTGTCTCTTGAATGGTATGTAAATATTCTTTATGTACTATTGATGGCTGAGTTGTCTGAATGCCAACTGGGCAACTGAAATTCTCTGGGATTTAGCTTGCTTAAAATGCTTTCCTACTTGAAATTATTGTTAAGTCTGCTCATGCCTAGTGCAATTAGGGAGTTTTCATCCTAATTTCTGGTGGTTGGTGTTCATGTGTGAACTCTGCTAGTGTTCTGCCTGTCTGTCCTACATCATCATTGTTCACTTACACTGTATGTTGCAGATGATTTCTGTTCTCTCCCCCAACCCCCTGGGATTATTGAGCCTTTTGATTTACTTAATATGTTTTAGGACACTTTAGTTGGTTTGTGTGATATGGTGCTTTCTGTTGCATTGAATTGTTTAAGAAAAAAAGTAAGCAAGAAACCAGAATCATCACATTCAAAACAATGAAAAGAGTGGCTTTAGGAATCCATCTGTCCAGAATCTTAATCTGAATTACTCTGTTGAGCACTAAGTAGAGACATGCTTTACTTTCCACTTCTAAATACATGTTAAAGATAGGTTAATCATACATCAAAATAGAAAAGGAAATGTTACATTTTAGCTAGATTGTCTAATGTGATTTAAGATGGCTCAGATGAAGAAACAAATGCCAGCGGAAGAGGCCCGCTATGGATCCTGTCTGCTAAAGTATTGAAACAAGTGGGATTAAGGGAAAAAAACTTTTCTGCTGAAGTTCCAACTCTGTGGAACATTCTACCACATCCCCTTTGGCTTTCCAGAAGGATATCAAAACCTGATGTTGCTGGTTGGCCTGGGGCCCTGGGAAAGGTGCTGACTGCTGGAAGGGGCTGACCTGGATAAGATCTCATCCCCATCCCATCATCTCTTGGCTCTTGAAGCATGGATTTAAGCACAGTTTTGAATAATATTTTCATGTTTATTCATTTTAATAGTTTAACTATTTTTCACTTGTTTCTATAATTTGTACACCTCCCAGAGTTATCTTGTAGGGGAGATGGGCAGCATAGAAATTTAATAAATAAATGAATAAAAGCATACTGACATTTTCATATGAATGACCTAGTTTTTACTTGCCAGAAGAGCAATTGTCTTTTCATTTCTGGCATTTCTCCAAAATTTTGTGATGGAAATTCTCTGATTAAAATAAATACAAAAATACAGATAATGAACATCTGCATTAAAGCATGTGCATTATGGAATATTGTGCACAATAGTAATCATTTACACACACACACACACACAAATTACTACTATTGTGCACAATATTCCATACTATAAATATATATGACAAAATTTAAAGGAAAATATAAACAGTTTTTTTTAATGAAAACAGGATAAATGAACATGTGCTTGTAAAAATTATTCAAAGTTTATAAGGGAATTAAATAGAAAAAAAATTGTCTAGCACTACAATTAACACATGTTGCATGCAATTGTTTTCGAAAACAAATTAAATGCTTTAAAACTGCATTTGGATGTTTTTCAGTTGAGCAGACTGAATATTTCATTTAAATATCCATTTCCAAAATTGGCTGAGAAACTTTCCCAGTGTTGAGCACTTGGTCCCAATGTGACCAATGGAACTGACAACAAATTAACCTTGTTTTTATATGTTGTAGATGTCTACTTATAGGGAGATTATAACAGTCAACCAATTGATGTTTGGCTGAGCTGTATTATTTTGTAAGCCAAGGCAAGATTGTCACAATCACTGCAGGCCTGTGAAGCAGTTTTAAGTTGTTGTTCTGACCCAAACCTTGTTCCAAGGAAACAAACACAAAACAGAGGTAACAGCAAAACCTTTTCATGATTCTTTACGAATTCCGTTCCTTCACGGTTAAAAGGCTGTATCAAACTAATTGTCTCTGATAAGAATGAGCCTTGCCAAGGTTTTGCAAGGCTGCCAAGAATACTAGATAAAGTTACTAAGAAATATTTCAAACACAAAGAGTCTCCAAACACCAACCAACGTCCACAAGGCTTGACTGCAAAAACTTCTTTGCTTCCTGCAAAGAACTCCAGTTTCTCGCTGGCTTTTATCTCTTAAGGGAGAGGCCATTACCTTTCAGCCTTACTCCCAAGTTGCCCATGCTGCTGCAGCTGGTCTTTCCTTTGAGCAGCCCTGCGTGCACGCACACTGGACACAGGCTCCTCGGGAACCTCTTCATCACTGCTGCCAGCCTCCATGAAGGCAGCATTCCACTCCCTGATGGTCCTGGCTCCATCCCTTCATCACATGCAGGCCCCTCATCTGTGTCCTTGCTCTCTGAGACCTCAGCCATCCGCACCTGGTGCCAATGAACCACAACATTTGTTGCAGTTCAGAGGCTGCAGCAGAACTGTTCGAAGTACAGTTAGGCAATTTGCAATTGTCAGAGAAAGTTCTTTGTAAAATGTGTGTGTGTGTGCGCGCATACACACACACACACACACAGAGAGATATAGATGATAGACATAAATGGTATAGATACAGTTGTCACAGATATATTTAATTCAGGGGTGGGCTTCAAAAATTTTAGCAAAGAGTTCTCTTCCGGTTGTTGGATGGGTATGGCCATGGTGGGCGTGGCCTAGTTGGCCTCCTGCACCATGGTGGGGAGGGGCATTTTGCCCTCCCTGGATTCCAGAGGCTTTCCATGAGCCTCCGGGAAGGCAAAAATGGTCTCCCCAGACTCCAGAGGTTCTCTAGAAGCCGGAAACGGGCCCATTTCCTGCCTTCCCAAACTTCCAAGAGGACCATCTTTCACCCTCCCTGAGCCTTCACGCATGCCCTGCACTTACCTGCATCCAAAGTGGGCCGTGTGGGGACTCCTGGGAGGGGCGGGGTGGGGCGGGGCCAGCCAGGAGTGGGATTTGGGATTCTCCAAACTGCACAGAATCTTATCTAGGGGCTCTCCCACACCCCTGCGAACCCCCAGCAGCCCACCCCTGATTTAATTTCAGGTTTCTAAACTGCACATCTCCCTCAAAGAGAAACTCTGGAAGAAGTGAAATATAATCAACATATAAACATATAAAACATATAATCCAACATATGAGCCAGGATGACACAGTGGTTAGAATGCAGTACTGCAGGCTACTTCTGCTGCCAGCAATTTGGCAGTTTGAGTGTCACTGGCTCAAGGTTGACTCAGCCTTCCTTCCTTCCAAGGTGGGAAAAATGAGGACCCAGATGGTTGGGGGCAATATGTTGACTCTGTAAACCACTTAGAGAGGTCTGTAAAACAGTATATAAGTTTAAGTGGTATTGCTATATAAAATTAACATTAAATATTAAAATTAATTTAAGATTACAAATTTTAAACCAGAAGATTATATTATAAAATTTCATAAAGATAAAAAACAAAGATAACCATTTAACATACATGTGGGGAGAGCTCTCACTGGGGCCAACAAGCCCCTTGGATGCATGGTCCTCTGTTCTCCCTATGCAAGGCAACTGAGTGTAGTTTTATGGAAGGTCAGCAAAGGCCTTTAGACTTGCAGAAAGTCAAAGCTAAAAAGGTTCACTCACCGGGATGCCCTACGTACGATCACTCATGCCCTTGTTACCTCGCGACTTGACTATTGCAACGCTCTCTATTTAGGACTGCCCTTGCATACCATCCGGAGACTGCAGCTGGTGCAAAATGCGCGGCGCGGCGGTGATGGAGTTTCCGTTCTCCCATGTTAGCCCCTCCTGCGCTGCCTGCATTGGTTGCCGGTTGCTCTCCGGGTGAGATTCAAGGTTTTAACTTTAACATACAAAGTCCTACATGACATGGGTCCTTATTATTTAAGGGAGAGACTGCTGCCAACATCGAATACTAACCGCCCTGTGCGAAGTCACAGACAGGGACTCCTTGGGGTCCCATCAGCCGGGCAATGCCGGCTGGCGGTCCCCGACGACGTGCCTACTCTGTCGCGGTCCCTGAACTCTGGAACCAACTTCCCCTGGGGCTCCGCTTGGCCCCTGACCTCCGCACCTTCCGCCATGACTTGAAGACCTGGTTATTTTACCAAGCCGGGCTGTGACCTATGGGTGGGGTGTTTTAGATTTTATGCTTTTAATGTTTTGTATTAATTGGGACCATTAATTTAATTCTTTTTTAAATATTTATTGTGTTTGTTTTATTGTAAGCCACCCCGAGTCTTCGGAGATGGGGCGGCACATAAGTCCCATTAATAAATAAATAAATAAATAAATCAGACCAAGCAGTAGATATAACAGAAAGCTTTTCCCCACTTCCACTCCTAACTTCCTTGAGAAAATTATGAAATGGTATTTAATAGGATATACCCTATCAGTTTCAAGTGGCCTATTGTGTATCCTTTTCTGTTTGGTGCACAAAATTAACTAATTTGTTCTTCAAAAAAGACTAGATATTTGACAATATGCATTTCAACAGGATTATTCCTGTAACTGGATTTTAGGAAAAGCTGGGGGGGAAATGTCCACACTTATTCTCCATCAAATCCCCTTATACTGAGTGGCAACAGGACTCATCCCTGCATGTAATGAAGAGGTGCATAACTTCAGGCCCAGAATTACAGATTTCCAGAGCTTTACAGATATTGCCATCCACACATACTTTAGAATCTGTCACCAAGGGAAAATTCTTACATGTATGACAATTTTTGGCATGGGGGCATGTTTTGAAGTCAATGTTCATTCCTGGCAACTGCCTGGACAAGTTTCTGCAGCTTTCTTGGCAAGGTTATAGAAATGGTTTGTCATTGCCTACTTCCTATGGCTGAAAAAGAGGGATTGGCCCAAGGTCACTCAACTAACCTGTAGCTAAGGGAGGATTAAAACCTGAGTTTTCCTGTTTTAAGTCCAGTACCTTAACCATTACACTGTACTAGTGTTCCAAGTCCCCCTTTCTCATAATTTTGATATATATGATAAAAAAGGTGCAGTATCTGTAAGCCCACATCACTCTTTTCTTGAAATTAAATGCTCTGCCAGACTTATGCTTCCCTATAAACTGCTTAATCAGTCTGGACAAACACTTTATGGAGCTTTTAATACAATATCTTCAATGACTTTCTGTTTCAGAAGTTATAGACTAGCCGCCTTTCCTGCTTGCACAGGGATATGATCATCTGAATTGGTAAACCTTTCAAAACCTCATTGTCTTAACAATATTTCTTTTGGGATATTATTGTAGGACAAGGGTCATAGCAACCGATGAAGCTGTTTGAACTCAAATTAACCCCAAATCATATGTTTCATAGTCGGTATGGTTCAGTCTTCTCACTGCCAATATTTATCTCCCCTCTGTTTTCTACATGGCATAGATTGCTAGTGCCAATGGGAGATTAGCTGCTTATCCATACAGAAAGTTGAAATGGATTTAATAACATGTGATAGATCAACCAGAACAGCACATGATGTTAAGAAAATGAGTTACAAATAAAGCTATGCCAAAGCATTTACTAGTGCACAGAGCATTCTTTTGAAAAGAAGCTAGTGCCATTTGGGATTATATTAATCCACTCTAGAAGAAGCTTGGCAGATTTGCCAAGGGTCGCTTCTATATCCTTGGTTAGTCAGCTATCATCATTCGAAAATCCTTAGTGAGAAACAGCTGAACACAGTGTAACTGCCTTATTTTCTACAGGGTAAGATACAGCCATACAGGAGAATTTGAAAACCATCTACTCCAACCCAGTTTAAGACAGGAGATTGCTTTTCATGTTATCACTGAAAGGTACATAAACAGAATCAAATTAAAAATAGAAATTATTCACAGCTGCAAATGAAGCCAAGAAATACTGAATTTAGCAGCAACCTTATTCTTTTTACTGCTATTATTAAATGAAAATTGTCCTGGATTGTGGAAGTTTAATGTCGATCTTACCTCTTTGAAAATTTGAGAAATAATTTATCTAATGGTCTTTCAAAAACAATCTAACCAGATAAATAGTTTAGATGATATTTTCTTAGTTCCAATTATCAATTTTTTTGTCTATTAAATGAACTATTGCTGAATCTCATAATGATTATAGTACTGCTTCTTCTATCTTATATTTTTATCAAAGAATTCTCAGTTGGTACTCCATAATTAGATTCATGCACTGTACACATTCCCTTTAGTTTTCTTCCTAATGTTTTTCCTGCAAGTGCAGGGTCCATCTTTTATTTTTAAACCAATTATTGCCCAAGCCTGATGTTATGATCTGAGAGAGAGTGATTGGCCCTAAGTCTCCCAGTCAGCTTTCATGCTTAAACCTTGAACTTGCTGTGTCTGTTTTTAGCCTGGTACCTTAAGCACTACATCAAACTGGCCCTCTGCACACTCCTTAATTTTCCTTTTCAATTTTTCTATTCTGGTTGGTTTCACCTCATTTACTGCTGTCCACATATTTATAATGTTAATCACCTGTGATAAACAGATTGGGAGACTATGTTCAGCAGGAATCCAAATCCTTGGACAGTGCAAACTCAAGAAACATTTTTTATTATTATTTTATTCTGACTGTATGACTAGACAACTCATTGGGTAATACTTTCTGAGATATTTCCTTAACTATACAGAAAAACAGAATGACCAAGGATAAAAAGGTAGTAGGGAACAAGAGCAACTTCCATCTTAAGCCCAGATTGACTGAAGTTGGCTGCCCTTAAGCTGCCTCTGGTGGGGCCAATCTATCCAGCCTCTGCAGGACCAGGGCAGAACCAATCTACTGATTCTTTGGGTGGCAGTGTGACTGCACTGAAGAGATCATGAATTGGCCAAATTTCAATTACATGGAAGTTATGGGTCCCACATTTTGGATACATTCTGTACATTTGAAGTACTTTATTTCACAAATCGTTGCCCTGTGATGTACTGTTTCACCTAAAGGTTACAGACACAAGAATTTTAATTGTGTGTGTGTATACATATACATACATACATACATACATACATACATACATACATACATACATATTTACAGACAGACAGACAGACATATACACATCCTTTAGTAGCTTGATCCAGACATGAATTTTACTCTGTTAGATTTAAATAATGCCTTAATAAGTTAAATCCATTATCTTATTTTAAAAATATCAAGTTTATTTCATTTATTTCTCATATTGTACCCTATCTCAGTTTCTTTCCTGTGGTTTCTGGTACTTAATATTATGCATCTCTAATGCCTTCTCTAAAATGGCTTAACCTGTATTTCTTTATCAGGTTTTAGAAAAAACTTGCCAAGTGTACTTCCCCAGTGTTTATGAAATAAAACTAATTTCTTTCCTGAAGCCCTTCATCACAGAATCAGAACTTTTTCTCTCAACATCTGTCTGCATTGCTAATCATTCACTTACAGTATTCTTATACTTCTTCCTAGGTTTTAAATAGGAAGTGTGATGAAAACACCATCTGTTATCCATCTTCCCATCCAGAGCCTCATAGTCAAGTTGTAATAAACTGAAAGCTGTGTCTGGCAATATTGTTTGTGTCTATACGAATCAGCAAGATTGGATAATAGTCTATGTCCATGATGTTTCCTGAATAGATTTTTGCTACATCTTTGATATGCACATCAGGATAGTGAAACATTTCCTGCAATTATTTGTCATGGCAGCCTCCATCCCACTCAGTAGGGAGTACACATAAGCAACATGGTTTCCTCTCCATAGCTGCAGCAAAAGTTTTTTCAATCTGTAAAAGCTTCTAATTATTACTGTATTATCTATGAAATAAAATACAGATATTCTTGTTCTTTTGAATGAAGTTCAGTTGCCGTGCTCCAAAACTAATTTAGCAGCTACCCAGGCACAGCATGACTTGTGATTTTGTTTCTCTGGAAAATGGCATTCTTCCATGTGTTTACCTCAATATTTGTTCCTTGTTATTCCTTTTATGCCTCATGTGCTGCATCCAGAAGTTGGTAGCCTTCTGTCATAAACTGAAACATTCATATATCTTTATACTTCTTTTTCCAATAGAAATTGGGAGCAATGGAGAAGATAGAAATAAACAGATCTACTGAAGTCCATATCTGACCCCTAAATCAAAGGCCAAACTCATTCTTATTTTAAGGGTATATGTTCTATTGTTGCAAAAAAAATTAATCAATCACATTATTTATCTTTAGGAAATAAAACAAAAGAAGGCATGTAGGCTTAAGAAAGGAATCTAAATTTACAACTTATTCTACTAAACTACTGCTTAACTAAAATGTTACAAAATGGCAGACAAGTTGACAAGGAATGGCCATGTTAGCCTTTCACAGCAAAATATTGTAGCACTTTAAGTGCTAGCCAGGAGCAAGTATGAGGAAGAAAATCAAATCCTTTGATAACATATGCAGTGAAGGCCATGGGATACAATAGATAAATTCACCAGAACATTTTTATACCAATCATCACAATAGGACTTGACCCAATATAATACTAAAGCACAGAACAAATAATTACCACAGATAACTCATGCCAGATAGTAGTTTTCTTAATCAATTTTCTAGAGAATCAAACCTGTCTCCTATGTAAAGTATTCAGCCATGGAATTAAAAAGAATACTTGGGGTAGTGTTAAAAATAATAAAGATAGAAATAAATAACTAGTCCTGTAATCCATAATTAATAAAAGACCAATTCATATTATAGGTAGAAAAGCTGGCTGAATTGTTGTGCCAAGCACAGATAGGGACTTTGGGTTTTTAAAAAGCTTCTCCCAAACTATTGGTGAAGCCAGTTGCTCTTCTTGCTCTTCATAAAATCTGATATCTTAATTTTTTTCCTCCTAAAATGGTAATCTTGATAGCTAGGCAGACTTTCAGCGTGTTCCAGGGTAGGAAATACATATTTTTTCAAATGGGAAGCCCTTCTTTTAACCAAGATATTTTCCAATGATTCATACATTTAACACTTAATTCCACAGCATTATCTTATGCCCAAAGATATTTTCCCATGTAATAGGGTTCTATTGCTATTATCCTTCTCATCTTCTCCTCTTTCTCATCTTACTTACTTTCTTCTTCTATAGGCATCTTATGATTTATCACTTGTTGCTTTTACATTATTATTTATGATTGTATCTCATGATTTATTATCTATGATTTACCACTTTGTTGTTTGTATGTACACTGAGAGCTTATGCTTATGTACACTAGAGACAAATTCCTTGTGTGTCCAATCACTCTGCTAATAAAGAATATTCTATTCCCTTCTGTTTATGTGAGCTGTTAACATTTTTCAAAACAGTGTATTTTAGCAATTGTGCAGATAAAAGAGAGATATCCAATTCTGTAAGGATACAGGCTGTTTTGGCTTGAGTTACATATCATTTTTTTAAATCAGAAATATCATCTGGAAGTGCATATGTTGACCATCATTAATAGTGGTATGGGATGCCTTTTTTCATCATCAAACATGACATAGCTATAGGAAAATGACCACAATCCTTTGTATCTGATTTCCTCCAGATTAGATTGTAATGGTATGTCTGGTACAGGACTTTTTTTTAAAGAACCGGGAAACTGCAACTAAACAAAAATGTTATCAGAGTAAGATAAGGAAAATAAGAAGAGCTAAGCAAACAGAATATTTGTTTGATATAATGTACATTTCAGTTTTCTGCAAAGGGCAGAAATTGAAATATATTTGTATCTTAATAACCTTTCAATGTTCTAAATATTTTTAGTTTATTGCTTCACTGCCCTATATAATCTGTTCATTTTTATAAGCCATTATCTTATTTTCCAAATCTATTATTTTCCTTTTCACTTCAGAAAAAATACTCCGAATTATTTTAATTCTCCAGAAAATTACACAAATTGCTACTTCTTCTTTAATAACCATGGTATCTTCTCTTGTGTTGGATTATATTTGTCTTTCTTATACTATAAAAGTAATAGTAAAACTTTATTTTGTATCCACTGGTTATATGTTTCATTTATTTTTTATCCATTAGTTCTAAGTTTTCATTAAAAATTGTCTGATAGTTATTTAATTAAATGTAATTCCTAAATTCAAAAACTCATTTATTTGGTTCACTTCAGAACAAGTTTATCAGCCATTACCTTCATTACTTTTTTTAAAAAAATAAAACTTTTTACATAATTATAATTTTTGTATCAATTCATTCAATTCATTCTATTATACTAATTAATATATACTATTGGCTTATATTGCTTTTATAATATAACTTATTAATTTTATTAATAGAATGATTATCATGTAATTTATATTGATCAATATTTGCCATTATGGCAATAGCCAATTCTGTCAAAACAAAGAAATGAATAATGATTTTCAAAGTATTAATTTTCCAATACATGGATTAATTAATTGAATTAATCATTCCAAATATTGTTTATTGCCATAAATAAATTGTATGGCTTACAACAATTAGTTGATTAACCATCTTATAATCGATACATTGTCAGTTTAATTAATATCGAATAAAAATATCATTTTAGAATTGAACTGATAAGAACAATTTTGCATGTAATCAACCTAATGTCTTTAAGATATTCAAAGTACAATTCAATATTTCTAAAGTATTTATTAATTTTAATGATTCGTAGAGTTGCCCATCTCATAACAGTGATTCTGAACAGCATTCAAAAGTTAAAATCATCAAAACAATATAAACCCATGATTTAGCAATAATTTTCAAAGCAAAATCACATCAACATAGAGCTTATTGCACCACTTTTTCCAAAAGCCTGGGTGTAATATTTAATTCTTCAAGTAGTTTAATGAGTCTTACTTACAATGTTTACAATCTTAGTCTTATGAACATTGGCCTAGAAGGCTTGAATATATCTTAAAGACCCTTCAGATTCATAGCCCCAGGTAAATTCCTGACACTCTCCAATTATATATTTCCTTATAGTTGTGAATATAACTGTTACTTGTAAATATAACTGTTGATGATACCTGACTACTGGAGATATCTTTGTTATCATATTTATAATTTATTGTGCAGCAGTTAGGATAAAGAAGATACTTGTATTTTATATGTTTTTATGTATAGGGAAGAGGAGTCAACAATGTGAAACAAAATATAACAAATGCTATTGTTTCATAATTTTCTATAAATACTATATGTTTGTATTTGTGTGTATGTGTGTTTGCATGTGGGTATGTTTGTGGGTGTTTCTCTCTGTGTGTGACATATTTCACTTGTTAGAATTTCCTTATCTTTTATTTTCATTCTTTTTCTTTATCATTTTGCTATAAAATAGCTATACTGATTGAGTAGGCATGCCATTTGTCAAAATGACAGGCAAAGACAGGCCATTGTGAAACACTGCCACTTTCCTTCCAAGACAGACCCAAAATGTTGAAGTGTTTTAATGCTAAAAAGCTATAGAAAACTTTTGTTGAAACAAAACGAAATCCTCCTCTAACACCAACCTCTACTTTTCACCATTCCTCCCCTTATCCCAATAATTTTCTAATGCTGGTTCCTTCAATATTGAATATTGAAACTAGATAAAATAACTGAGAAGATAAAGTAGCATTTTCTTTCAGGATTGTTGAAAATACAAAGTTCCATATACACTTCTGGGAAGTGTCTTTTTTTACTCCTAAAATATTAAAGGTATTTTTTCTTTAAAAAAGTTTGCCTTCTATGTAGAACAAACCAAAACTAAATGTTGTTTCTATTCACAAGCAGACACACATGTTAATAATATGTATGTATATCTAATCATAGTACCGTCAGTGTAGTTCAGAAATTGAACTACAGTGTAGTTCAGAAAGTTTTACAAAAACTTTCCTCCCTCAATTTAATGAATCAATTTCATATTAGAGAAATGGATGAAATCATTGTTCTTTTACTCCCATCTCTTGATAAGAGTAATGTTGTAAATATTGATGTATCAATACTGTCTACAAGATGGCCTTTTCTGCTCCTTAAAATGTGTCTTAAAAGGAGCATTTTATTTCAGTTTTTGCAACATCTGTGATGACCTCTACAACTTCCATTTAATTCATTGAATTTACACTAGGAATGAGAAACAATTCCACTTAATCCTGTTTTTTTTAAATCAATGAATGAGAGCATTTCACAGAGATTTGGATATAATATGCTGTAAAACACCAAAAGGAAAATAAAAGGAGGAGAAAGCTATGAAACTATCATGAAATAGAATGGCTTGATCATTCACCTTCTCATTGATCTCTGTTTCTACTTTTAACCTTCCACTCTGTAAGAAGGATAAATCTCTCTGTTAGGGCAGCAATAAGCAGAGATACAGAACAGAAGATCTTAATGAATGTTTTTCCTTGAGTTTTATATATCAAAATAAGATTGTCAAAAAGACAGCTGAGAGGGAGACAGGAATAGTTTAAATGATGTTGGAGTCTTCTGAATTATGAGCAACAGTCCATTTGATAATAATCCTTAAAAATATTTAAGCTTTCAGGCACTTGTGATTTAAGAAGCTCCAATTTTCCCATTTTGAAGACAGTGCCTTGAAACTATTGTGTAAGCAATCATTTGGGATTGTTTTTTCTATACTTATGTAAGTAAACTATCTCACATCACATAAGAAAGAGCAAATCAGATGAAGAATGAGCAGCAGAATAGAGCTGAATGTTTTTCCCACTGCTTCCTCTCTAAACAAAACTGTCTAAACATTAATTCTAGGTGAGGGAAAGCAAACACAGAGACAATAGCACTCTCCCAGGCCTTCTGCTTAAGCAAGTTTGCAGAAGTAATCTCTTCAAAGTGGTGGGAAGTCAACTGGTTTGACTCAATGGCTTGAACTCTGAAGATTAGTCACAATTTAAAGCTTCATATAGTCTTAATCATATAACCACTGGATCCTTACAACACAGAAAGCCATGATGTACCAATCCTGGTAAATCCAGTGGCTAGACTCATACAATAACTGAAGCCAAAACTAAACAAGCTACATCACAGTTTAGTTTGTAGTACAATCTACAGCAGTGTTGATGTTTTCAAAAGTATATATGTTTCTCATACATTGAGCAAAACAAGCTAGAAGGGGTCTTTAGATTCATTTCCTCTTTATACACATTTTATTAAGATTGTCATTTGTTCTACCCTAGTTTGAAAGGAATGTCAGCCTGATACTTGTTTAAGTAGTTAAGCTGTATTTGCCTGGTTCAGTTTTGGTATCGGCAATGTATGACTTCCAAGATTCAACAGTGAATCCTGAGCTTCAAATAAGATATTTTCCATCCCTTTCCTGGATTTTATATTGAATTAATCCTCCCTGAAACTTGTAATAAAAATTTCTGAGCCTTTTAATGGCTAAAATAAAATAAAAGAATTGGAAGCTCAAGGAGATAGCTAGCAACATTGTGTTTACAGTGCATACCCACAGAAATGTCTTGTTGGGGAACATAAATACCATAATTCAGTGAATTCAGGCTACTGATTATTAAAGTGTTTCAAGAAAAGCCAATAACTGATAAAGTCGAGGGACAATAAATTAAATTGAATGCTCAGATGAGAATGTGAAACATTAATGGCAGGTAATAGTCATAAAACCAAGCTGATAAAGCAGCAAGTGAAAGAGTGGTGACATTTCCTTGCCTCTGATACAAATAACTAGGAGGCTCCAATGTTCCCATTTGTTCCCTAAAAGCTCCTTGACATTTCAAACCTAAATGGAAGAAGTCCATCTTGTGTTATTGCTGCTTTTATCTTGTTATTCACCCTAAAGTTATTGAGAAGCCTTTGGAAGAAACTGTTTGAATAATATTTACTTGATTACTTTTATTAAATACATACTATATAATGGGGTATGGGAGCGGAAGTAATTTTTCAAGCTGGGGTTTTCTTTATTTTTTGAATTATACCTCAAAAATACAATGTGATATTGGAAACATTTTTTCTATAAGAATAAGCAACTAAAAAATATGTTAATTATCATTTTTATTATAGGTAGTTATTTCACACAGTATTTATGTGTCCAAAATGATATATAGTTTTATAGATAGATAGATAGATAGATAGATAGATAGATAGAATAGATAGATAGATAGATAGATAGATAGATATAGATATATGTGTGTGTGTATGTGTGTGT